>KE153674.1:142946-167356 GCA_000411075.1 Sisymbrium irio | reverse complement strand
AAATAGTATGCATTACAAAGAAATGAGAAGAAGATAGAATTTATTTAAGAAACTACAATAGTTTTCTTCAGGAAATATGATATAATAAGGAAATAAGAAATAAAATAAAATATTCTTCAGGAAAATATGATAAAAATTTCTTCAAGAAACTACAATAGTTTTCTCTGCAAGAAAATATCATTTAAAGTAAAATAAAATAAAATAAAAAATCTCTTCAAGAAGATTTAATCTAATTCTCTTCAAGAGAATATAAATAATAAATATCTAATCAAGAGAATATAATTATAAATTTCAAGTTTAGATGATAATAATATATATTATAAATCAAACATAAATCATCCATATTTACAAACCATGAATTGTTAATAAACATGGTTTGAAAATGGTTATATAAAATAAAAAAAAATTAGTAGACAAAAAAAAATACCTTTTAGCACAGAAAAATAGAGATTCGTGCTGATAACGTGTTGTGATAAGAAGAGAATAAGAGAAAAAGAAAAGATGAACTTGTGTCTTATGTAATGAGTGAAGACTCATTTATATAGAAGTATAAGGGGAAAGGGAAAAAGAACAAGTAAATCTAATAGATCTTATATGGGCATCTACATTATACATAACAAACAAAAAGATATCTGAGATTTAATAAAATGCTCTATTCTAACTTAACACAACTGAACTACTTGCTGTTTCACTGTACGTTCACTCGATTTAGGAAACCCATTTTACTCAATCCCACGTTTAAATATGTAAACCCATCCTTATGGGTCCATAAACGGGCCTCGTAACATACAGTCGTCTTACAACAATCATTTGCCAAAGCCAGAAACACCATCCCGGTATAGGAGGGGGCAAATTGCCTTGTTTATACATTAATATGGGCCTTAAAATGGCCCGAAAATAGTTTAGGCTTTCAAAATAAAATTGGGCTATTCACTTCCTCGCTGCCAACCAGGCTATAACTCGAAGTTGAATTATCAGAACACTTTCTAAAAATCCTAACTCGAACCGAGAATCGTATAAAATACATAAACTATCCGAAATAAAATATATTATATTATATTTAGATTTCTAATAATTTAAATACTTAATATTACAATTATAAATTTAAAATATGAGCTATTTTAATATAAATATTTTAGTTTATTTCTGATTTAATATTAATAGAATCGGATAGGTTTAGATACAAATTTATTAGAATTGAATCATTGTTGGTTCAATTTCAGATATATCCGAAATTATCCGAATTTAACAAATACATAATCAAATAAATTTATAAATAACCCGATTGGTATTAATTTTCCAAAATCTAAAAATACAAAATATGAAATATCCGGTCCTAATTCGATTTATGATCCGAATGTCCAGATCTAATTCGTCGTCCCAGACCGAGTCTGTTATAAGCTCTCTCTGGGGTTTAATTGATTTTAGAATTTTACAAACAAATTGTGGTTTGATTCGGTTCGGTTTTCTGGTTTACTGTTTTTTCCACAATCCTCAATAAACCCTTAAAACCTTTTTTCTGTCCCGACAATTTCATCTTCCAAAGTACCGTCTAAGAAAAATCTATCTAACCACCACTAACTTTGTCTTGATTCGGACAGAAACAAAAGAATTCAGATTGAGGATATGGCGGCAGCGAAAGGTGGCAATCGGAAAAGCGAAGGAGCTTTGGATGAAGAGAATCTAGTCTTCGAAACGACCAAAGGGATCAAACCCATCAAGAGTTTCGATGAGATGGGGATGAATGATCAAGTCCTTCGCGGCGTCTACGACTACGGTTTCAAGAAACCATCTGAGATTCAGCAGAGAGCTGTGATGCCTATTCTCAAAGGACGTGACGTTATCGCTCAAGCTCAGTCCGGTACTGGTAAAACCTCCATGATTGCAATCTCTGTCTGCCAAATCGTCAACACTTCCTCCAGAAAGTTCGTCTCTTTCTCCTTTGCCCTTGTGATTGAACAAAAATCTAAACTTTATATTCAGATTTCAAACTTAGAGGGATTCATTACAGTTAGGAAAGTTTAGGTTTCATTACAATGAGTCATCTTGCTTTGCAATTAAGACAAGGAACACGTAAGCCTAACCCACTTGGTTAATGTCTTTCTTTGTAGTTAGGTGGGAGCTTTACTTAAGGTTGAGTGGTGATTGTTTTTTCTCTTTGCCCTTGTGATTTAAAAATCTAAACTTTATATTCAGATTTCCAATTTAGAGGGATTCATTACAGTTTAGGAATGTTCTCTTTGTCTTAGAAAGTTCAATTTCATTAGAAAGTTATCTTATTTTGTAATTACGTTGGTGAACTTACTTAAGGCTAGTCCACTTGGTAGTAAATGGTTACTGATCTTAGCTTTGTAATTAAGACAAGGAACACGTAAGCTTAATCCACTTGGAATGACATTTTATATCTGTTTTTGTAATTCACTTTGTATTACATGGTTAGTGTCTTTCTTTGTAGTTAGGATGAGGGAGCCTTACTTAAGGTTGAGTGGTAATTGTGTTTTTTGTAGTTTACTTTATCAACTTGTGTATTTGTTTGTTGGGTCTATAGGATTCAGGTCTTGGTATTGTCTCCATCAAGGGAGTTGGCATCACAAACAGAGAAGACGATACAAGCTATTGGAGTACATACCAGTATTCAGGCACATGCCTGCATCGGTGGTAAGAGCATTGGTGAAGACATCAAGAAGCTGGAGCGTGGTGTACATGCTGTCTCTGGGACACCTGGTCGAGTTTTGGACATGATAAAGAGAGGAAGTTTACAAACCAAATCTGTCAAACTTTTGATTCTTGATGAGTCAGATGAAATGCTTAGCAAAGGTTTGAAAGACCAGATTTATGACGTTTACAGATCTCTTCCACACGATATTCAGGTTTCGGTTTTGACTGTTCGAATAGTTGTAGCAATTTGGTTAATCGTAGTTTCTTGGCTGTTTGTTACTCTCTCTAAATCTAATACGACTTGGTTACATAGGTTTGCTTGATTTCTGCTACTCTTCCTCAAGAGATTTTGGAGATGACAAACAAGTTTATGACGGAACCTGTTAGAATACTTGTGAAGCGTGATGAGTTGACTCTTGAAGTAATTGTTCGCTTCTGCCTTTTTCATAATCTTGCTTCACTCTTAATTTAACCATGAGAAGCATGAATTATACAACATTCTGATTTCAGGGAATCAAACAATATTATGTTGATGTTGGTGAAGAAGAGTGGAAGTTTGATACACTTTGCGATCTTTATGGGAGGCTTGTTATCAACCAAGCTATAATCTTCTGCAACACAAGACAAAAGGTGAAAAAGACAGTTGCTATGTGTTCTTCTTAAGCTTTGGTTCCTAATTACCTTACGTCAGATAGTCTTAAAAAGCTTTTGATCTGCGTTTTAATTACAAGGTGGATTGGCTTACTGACAAGATGAGGAGTAGTAACTTTATAGTCTCATCAATGCATGGAGACAAACGTCAAAAGGAGAGAGACGAAATAATGAACCAGTTCCGGTCTTTTAAAACCCGTGTTTTAATTGCCTCGGATGTATGGGCACGTGGGATCGATGTTCAGACAGTATGTTTGATCTCTCCCTCTCTCTGTCGTTTTAAAAATACAAACTTTTTGCTGAAAGTTGGAATCTTTTATATGCATTAGGTTTCTCATGTCATCAATTATGATGTACCCAACAACCCTGAGCTTTACATTCATCGCATTGGTCGAGCTGGTCGTTTTGGCCGAGAAGGTGTTGCTATTAACTTTGTGAAAAGTTCAGACATGAAGACTCTTCGTGACATAGAGCGGTACTACGGTACTCGAATCCGCGAGATGCCTGCTGATCTTGCTTAAAAGACTTTTGTTTCAAGCCAGCCAAGGTTGAAACAAAGTCAAGTTTTGTTCTTTTGTGTGTTTTAAACTCCATTGGTTTTAGATTTATAGGCATGTCTCTCTAGTCTTCTCTCTATTAATGTGAATTTTAAAAATGTATACCAAGAAACTATTATTTTAGCTATTTATTAAATTCAAGGAGAAAAATGGTGTTTGTTTGGAAGCTAGATAGCTGGATGAGACCCTCTTTATGAATCAGAGACTTTCTTGGTAAAAACGTTTTTTTTTAAAAATAAAGAAAAGAAAAATCCGTCTCCGTCGTCGTCGTCGTCGTCGTTGTTGACTCCCTTTCCGCCATAAATTTCATTCTCTGAATTCCTCTTTCTGCTGCCATCTTCTTGCATCTCCCTTCACCTAAAAAAAAAACAATCCTTTTTTGCTTGGAGAGAGAGATGACTTCTTCCTAGGGGGTTCTTTTGAAGATCCGGCCTTTTCTTTAAGGGTAAGTAAGTAAATAAAAACTCTTCTCTCCTTATCTTGAAATTTTATGTCTTTATACTTTGTGTCTGAAAAATTGGAGCAATTGGACAAAGGGTTTGTCTTGATCTAAACTATGCCTGCTTGGTTGATTGCTCATAAGTCTTATGCAAATTTTCCTCCTTTTCAGACCGTAAAGTTTGCTGCTTTTTGGATCCGATGGAATCACAACCTTCTGATGATGTTGATACCAGCAACCCAATCCCATCTTCTGTTTGTAATCTTTGTGGAAGAGTCGTTGTCCAATCTGCTTCCGATGATCTTGAAATCTTCAGCTTATGTGGAGACTGTAAGTTTCTGTTGCTTGAAGATTTCGGCACTCCTGCTGCTCCTCCTCCTCCATTGACACGGAGGCAGACAGCTAGGAGGAGGAGGATGATGAGGATGAGGAGGAGGAGTAGGAGAAGTAGGTACGGTAGCTCCTCTGAATCTGTTGGTGATCTCTCTACCCAACAAGTCACACATTTGTTAAGCATGGCAAGACAAAACCTTTCATCAACAACAGGGGTGCCTCATGGTAATGAAACTAGCTCTCATACCACTCCAAGTGGTTCCACAAGATGGAGGAACTTTTCAGAATCTGAAAGTGAGGATTTTGACAACTTGTATTGCGAGACCGAGTCAAACGCTAGCTTTGGCCTCTACAGGTTCTCACTTGGTGGTGACAATGATGCCGTTTCTTTTAGTGCTTACGGTGGAGAGTCTGATGCTTCCACGGACAGGCATGGTTTCCTCGATGCTGAAATCTTTGTTCAACCAGATGGCAGGAGCGATATTGACTTTGACACTGATATTGACCCCATGCATGCTGGTCCGAACCAGTGGGACTCAGACGAAGAAGAAGAGGAAAGGGAGTGGGAGGAGGAAGGGGCGGGTTCATCCAGGGTTGCACGACCACGGTATAGAAACTATTTGGCGAGTCCAAGTGAAAGCTACAATAGCTCCGTGACTCGGTTTGATTCTCCTGAGTTGGAGAGAGGGTTTCGTCAAAGAATCATAGAGAGGAGGCAGGCGTTATCTCGCAACATCTTCACTGGTCTGGAAGAAGATATTGAATTCTCTCCCTATACTGCAAATGTTGCAGATTATCTTGATGAGAGAGGCTTTGAAGAATTGCTTGAGCAACTTGCTGAGTCTGACAACAATTCAAGAAGAGGTGCACCACCTGCATCTGTGTCATGTGTCAGGAATCTTCCAATGGTTATCATCGGAGAGGAGCATGTGAAGCAGGGCCTAGTCTGTGCGGTCTGCAAGGAGCTTTTCGCCCTCGCCAATGAAACCACGCAGCTTCCGTGTTTCCATCTATACCATGCTCATTGTATTGTACCTTGGCTGAGTGCTCGTAACTCCTGCCCACTCTGCCGATATGAGCTTCCAACAGATGATAAAGACTATGAGGAGCGGAAGCAGAATGTGGTTTATGTGAACGAGGATAGCTCCTCCTCTGATGATGATGGCACAGAAGCTGGGGAAGAGGAATATAATGTAGAAAGACGCGAGAGGGAGGCTGGTGCGAGCATATTTAGCAGAGGAAGATGGCTGTTTCTGGCCGCTGCACCAGTTGTGAGTCTGGTGGGAGTTGTGCTGACATTGTGGCTAAGCAACCCACAGAGAAGGGATATAGTAATCTCTCAAAGCCAAAGGGGGAACAGGACCAGAAGATGGCTACCGTTTTTCTGACTGTTGATAATCAGTTCCAGGTGTTCGTCCTAGAATGTGTATTATATATTTTACATACCCTAAAAGATGTTTGAGGTTTTTTGTTTCTGGTTCTGTTTCATCTCCTGAGTATTGATTGTGTTGTTACCACATGTTAGTTGAATTGAAGCTTAACAAAATTTGTTGCAAATATTCTTGATCTGCTGCGGGAGTTTAGATCCAAGCTATATTAGTGACTCACTTCAATTTCTGGTTCTTGATGAGGAGTGATATGGTTGACTGAATGTTATCTTGGCAAAAGTTCTTCTTTCTGATGCCGAAACAGTGAAGAAATTGGTTCTGCAAGAAGGTGCTGAAAGTAAGAGTCCACCCTAATAATGTTTGGCAGTGCTGGGCTTGACTGGGTAGGTCTAAATCAATTTCTACTGGTAATGTTTGGTTCATAAGTTTGCAGTTGTCAGTCTGATTCGTGATGATGACTAACGTGTGTTTCCTGTCTTTGATTTGTTGCACTGCTCAGGCTAAGCTACTTCACACTCGCCCTCTTTTGAAGCTAGAGGTGGGTAACAAAAAAAGTCTGATTTTCATCCAAAACATTGACATGGGCTTTGAGCTGAAATAATTCTTACAAAAGGTAACTTTTGGTCATCTCTATATTAATAATATTACAATGTGAAACTGCACCTGTTTCATGGTATTTACTCATCACCCTCTGTGAGCTGCTATTGTAGTCATTGATGTTCTTAGATCTTAATAGATGTTCCATTTGGTTTAGATTCATAACATTTCAGTAAACCTTTTAATGCACGGGTCACAAACTATAATATACTTGATTTATTCAGAGGTAAAAAAGCTCAGCTTATGTGGCATTGGTTGATAATAATTATCAACTCACATTTACACAAGAAAGACACAAAAAAACGAATTTTGGTTGGTTGAAGCACATATAAGATGTCCCTATATTTACAGCAAAGTGTAATCAAGAGACTTTTTAGTGAAGAGAAAAAATGAAAAGAAGAAGAAGAAGAATTTAGAAGAGTATGTTGATATATAGCACCATCCATCCAGCCATTGAGAAGATGGCGAAAATGTGGACCCAGAAGAGCACAGCAGCCGACTCCCTTCCACAGCCTCTAAGGTTGGCAACAGCTCCTGAGAGCACAGAGGTAGGCATTGTGTGCTGTAGGAGTAACACAAATTTGAACATCTTGTCACCAGCTGGAAGGAACCCAAGTTTGTCTGCTAATGTCACAATCCCTAGTCCTGCTGGTGGCACCAACACCAACCGTCCAAATATAATTGCCGCTGTTGTCTTGAAACCAAGTTTTGAGCTTCCAGGTCCTGAAAATTTTGTATACAAGGAATGAACCAATAAGATAGGTTCAAAATAAAGTTCTATATGGAAACGAGAGAGCAACCATCCTTACCGTTAATGAGATTCCCACCAAGTGCGAGCAAGATGCACGGTATCATGGCGTCCCTGACAACCCAGGTTTCTACAGTTAGTTATTAGCTCATAGTCCCACAGATGTATACCAGAAGACAAATAAAGAATGCGTTTCCATACCCTAGAATCATGCAGCTATCTGTGAAGAAGAAAAGCGGTGAACCATTTGTGAATATCAATTTCTTCGTGAAAGGTATTGCACCAAGTATCATGGCAAGAATCTGGACGTAAACCCAAAAAACATGTCTAGCTTAGTTTCATCGGATTGTCATATGGTGTGGGAGAAGAGAACAGGCGAGAAATACTTACTGAAGCAATGATTGCAGGTTGGATGATTTGCTTCAGTTTCAACTTCTCATAGAGGAAAAGCCAGATTTGTGTAACCTACATCAAAAAATACAAATCTGTAAGGACCGACTTTACATTTCAGGTGAAATACTCATGAACCATAAAAATTTAAAAAAATCCATTTCACCTTGCTTTTGGTTGAATCCATTCTTCCTCTAGGTTCGGTGCTCTGTACAGGGAGGCAAACTTGAGCAGGTGAAACGTCCTTGGGGCGATCCTGAGTAAGCAAGGGGACTTGCTCAGGAGCAGCGTCACCTACTGGAAGGTTTTTCAAAGGAATGTTTTCTTCTTCACCATCAAACCCTTCAGGAGGAGGAGTAAACATCTGGTACACATATGTGTAGAGAATGATGGCACCAACCTGACATTGCACGTTATAAAAACACTTGGTTAATTTAAGTCCCTAAGAGAGAGAGAGAAAGAGAAAAATCATCATGGAAACTAGAGGGAACCGAAACAACAATATCCAACTTCATAAATGCTACTACTACTATATAAGAAGATAGAATTTGAATGCGGGTATACAGCAACAAACAGAGAAGAGAAAAGTCAAGGAAAGGCATAATGGTCTTGAAAAGCGTACCCATTGACCAAAAGAGATATAAGCAGTGCCATCAATGCTACATTTTTCAGAATCACCAAAAGGGTTGGAGGTGTCCCTACATAAAGCCGCAAGCAAAACAAGAGGGACATTACCAATGTTACCTGAAAACAAACAAAATCAAACAAACTGAGACTACTAGACACAGAGAAGAGAGTAAATGATACTATGTGTCTTAGAGTGGGTTAAAACTGAGACTACTAACCAACTCCGATTTGTATGATTGTAAACTTGAAATAAGGGTAAGGAGGACGAATGATGGTAGCAACAAGCAATCCAATCAACGACCCCGAGATTGTACCAAGAACTACGTTAACCGGAATGAACCACCTGATTAGAATACAGATATCAAAAGAAGAAGCATTTAATGAATCATATAGACAAGTCAATACAAAAAGGAAGAGACTTTAAGTGACAAACAAACAAACCATTGAAGCATTTTGTGGAGAGTGACGGCTTGACCAAGCTGGGAAAAGATCAAGCAGGGAAGCAAAAGCGTGAAGACCAACTGTATTCATCATTATTACACAAACCAAGAAACAGTTAACAAACAGTTGAGAGAGAAAGCACAAAACAGTTACTTGTCTGAACCAAAAAGTAAAGATTTACTGACCCCGTTCAAGAGTTTACGGCCAGAAGGAGGCAAGATGTTGACGTACTTGGAGGCCATGAGAAGACCCAAGAAGCACATGGTGAATACTTTAGCAATTGGCATCACTGCTATTTTGATCGTACCGAGCAGAGATTCACCAGCAGCAGCAGCAGCCGGACTCTCCATGAGATCAGCGAGGATCCGTGCTATCATTCTGACCAATCACACGAACAGCAAAGACAACAAAGCTGCGAACTTTGTGACGAGGTTGACTTGGGTTTTTGGAGTTTGAAAGAAATCTGGAGACGGAAGAAGGAAAAAAACAGAGAAGTGAGTCTCTCTCTCTTGATGATGATAGAGTTATGAGAGAGAGAGAGAGAGAAAGAGAGAGAATCAAAAGACTTCTCTTGATTTCGATCTCACCAGAGAGATTCTCTTGTGATTTGCCACGTGTCTTTTCTTTAACTTACTCCTTTCCTTTTCTAAGCCCAAAAGAGGCCCGATTTGAATTAAATATATTATTCCTTTCCTTCCCTTTTTCCCTTTTTGTATTTTCTAGAGTTTACTTAACTCAAGTTTCAAGGTTTCCAATAATAATGTGGGGGTTTAAGTTCCTGAACCTAACTTAAATTCGAGAATCATCACCCAAATTCTCCAGCTTTAATGTATTTTTTTTAATCTAATTATCTAAACAAACTCCGAAGTTTATGAAAACAGATAATAATAATAAATATTTTAGATGAAAGATATAGAAATATACTAATATTGATGAAAATTATTAGTATATTTTTTGATAATTTTAAAACCAATTCTAACTGAACCGAATTATATTATTAAAAAATTAAATTGATATAAAATTTGAAAAAGGATGATTTTTTTTTTAAAAAAAAACGTAAACCTAAACGGGCCAAGCCTAACCAAATAATTGAATGTACACATCCTTAATTGCAACACAACAAAAAGGGACTTGTAGAATTGGATTTATCAAAACCAACAAAGGTTGAGCTGTCTATGGGAGGGGATTTGTATACCTTCATAAAGGTGAAATAGATATATCTTTTGAATTGGAACTAAACGTTTCTAAGAAAAAATAATTATACTTGTTAGTGGGTAGCTAATACAAGAAACTATTTGAAGGTAGGCAGGTGGATTTGTTCTTTGGACCACACCCTCTATTATACAATATAACAATCAATCATACATGGTAGGGGGCAATATATTAAAAATGTTGAAATAGTTTATGGTAGTTGACTAGCTGTTATCAAAAAGATCATCAAGATTCACCTGAGTTGTTGATACATGGTTAGATGCGTTAAAACCACAATCACATTCACAACCTACAAACAAAGTGCAACTTCTTCACTTCAACGTAAGAGTTGATTGCAGAGTAACAGTCTTTTTCACAATTTTGGTGATTTAAGTTGTACATATAAGGCATGACTAAGACCCAGCTTCCAGCACAAGAGAGAATATCTCTCTTGCTATGTGTGATCTTTATGCAACGCTGAAAAGCGATCTGATAGCTTCAAACAGATAAACAAAGAGCCAGAAGTCTCTCATGTCAAGAAGAGAATGCTAATGGAACTCAACTCACATGAAAATAACTTATTTTTCAGCAAGTGAACTAAACGACACAAGAATAATGATAAAACATAAATTTACCAAAATATAATAATGATAAAGCGTAGCAAGGAACATCCAAAAAAGGAAAAAAAAAAGTCATAATCTGAAAATGAAGGTTTAACTGTAAGCTAAAAATTTTGATTGCAACAATTACAGAATTTGTGTGGAGTGGAGTTATAGAAATAATATTTCAACATGTATACATGTAGTTATATACTGATGTAAATGAGTTATACAAAAAGAGTTCTACGAGTAAGGTAAATTATGTGCCTAAACTTTGTTTCTGGTTTAAGCCGGTTCGAATAATTAACAGTAACGGCAATGCACGGTTCAAGTCGGTTCAATAAATAACGGTAACGGCAAAGCAAAAGCCTCGTAGTTAGCTTCTCTTTCGCCGTCCGTTTTGAGATTTTCTCCGACAAAACTCTTTGAGTTTTGAATTTACACATAGGCGAAGACGACGACGGCAGAAAGAGATCATGAAAGGGATGACGAGGTTTCTAAACTCTCTATGGCGACATAGAGCTCGCGAGATCATTTCTATAACTCGTTCGCCTTCTCCTCTTCTGATATCTCATCGTCCTCTGTTTATCTCGGCGGCTAACACTGCTCACAACTCTCAAGGATGTTCTTCATCCTCTCCCTTGAATTGGGTCTTACGAGGAGGTATGTGCCTTTGATAAAGTAGTTGCCTTTCCTTTGAAATGAGAAAGTTGAGTTCTTTGTTTTGTTTTCTTGACTGTTTGTATAAGCAAAGATCTTATCTTTATTGACATGAGAGGTGATTGAATAACTGAAAAGTGATGCCCTTTTTGTGTGGTTAGTGCAAAGGAGGACAATGTTTATACAAACACAATCAACACCAAACCCTTCTTCACTCATGTTTAATCCTGGTAAGCCAGTCATGGAAGTTGGAAGTGCAGACTTTCCTAATGCTCGTTCAGCTATGACTTCACCTTTGGCAAAAGCCATTTTCGACATTGATGGTACATTGACCTTTTGCTACATTTACATATGAACTTTGTTTTTTGTGTGACCAAGACGACCGAGTCTCGTTGTGTCGAATGCAGGTGTTGTTAGAGTTTTCTTTGGGTCTGATTTTGTCACTGTAACAAAGTCAGACGATGTAACATGGGATTTCCTCAAGCCTGAAGTTTTTGCTGTGGTCATGGACTTTTACTCTTCTGAACAGCCTTTGTTTCTCGACTCACAAGCTGCTGCTGCCAAGGATACTGCCATTAACGACGTACGTAACGCTTCTTCCATTGTTCTCTAAGATTTTGGTACATGAGACGAGTTTAAAGCAGATGCTAACAAGTGTTCAAATCTGCGGTTCAGGATGACTCAGAAACTGTAGCTATGATCAAGGAACTCTTGGAGACTCGTATCCGACCATCAGTCCAAGATGATGGAGGGGACATTGAGTATTGCGGGTTTGATACGTAAGTTCTTCTATGAGTTTTATAGCAAATGCTCAAGAAGATCTGCTTTCTTTTTGTCTAAGCTTTATGTTTTGATCAGGGAAACTGGCATAGTTAAGCTTCGAATGCAAGGAGCTTGTAGCGGCTGTCCAAGTTCATCTGTTACTTTGAAATCAGGGATTGAGAATATGCTTATGCATTATATATCCGAGGTAAGCTGATAACCAGAGCTCCTAATATTTATGTCTTCAGCTTTTGACAGGGGAATCGTGAGCTTTGTTATAGTCTTTTCTCTTGTTTTATAATCAACAAGATTATTCCCTAAAGCGTTTGTGAAAAACACAGGTCAAAGGCGTTGAGCAAGAATTCGATGGTGAAGAGGAGGTGCCATCGTCTGGCCCAATGGAGTAGAGTAACAGAAGCACATCAGTAAAAGAACTCAAGATTTTTTTTTGCTTCTCTTCAATATACAGAAGAAGAATAAAACAAGAGGTACACTAGCATTGTCTTCTCCCGAACTTGTCAGCCTTATTCTGTTTATTTTTATCAAACCTCAGAAAACTATAGACTACTGAGGAATATGGGGTAGGTTGTCTGATTTAATCCCAATAATAGATTTCTTATGATGGATTATATGGCTCTTATTGTGCATTCACCTGTAGTTGAATAGGGTAAAGATTTGTAGCCAAAGCAAGTATAAGTATTTGCTGATTTTAAGCTCTCTCGGGTTTTACTGTTTGTTTGTAATCGCATCAGTGGACGTATGAACGACATTAACAGAGGGGTTTTGTAGATTTGATCAAATATGATCATTACATACCAACTGCGATAAATTTACAGACACAATACAGAGAAACCTGGAATGAGTATATAGCTTTGTTGGTAAAGTAGCGAACTCAGTTACGGCATATCTTGGCCGTAGGCATTGTGACACAGACAGGAGCATACTTCTTCTTGGCTGCTTCTGTCCCTCTCTTGGGTTCTTCGTCCGCCAAAGCCACCTTGGCTAATGAGCACATGGCCGCAGCTGCAGCCGTGAACACAAGATCCCTCCTCATCTTCATGCTTTGTTCTTGATTCTTGTTCTCCAAGCTGGTTGTGTTCTCGCTCCTGGAGGCTTTGACCACAGTGAGGCTTCGTCTGTTGTTGGTGGAGATGGTTGCCGGGAGCTTTGAGACAGCCGGGAGAAATGAAGATGTCATGGTCATCGATGCCATAGCAAATGGTGATGTTGATTCGCACGTGTGATCTCTTAAACTCTTCTTGTTCTCTAACTATCTGGTGAGTTTGGTGATGATTGTGTTTTAAAAAGTCGAGGATGTGGGCAGAAAAAAAAAACAAGAAAGTTGATTTTGAGGGATTATGATCCATTTCCTTATCCAAAATATGAATTTAGAGCAAATGGGTTGTTGCCACGTGAGCTTGTGCTATCCTTTTTGCCGAGAGGAATTATGGTCGTTGAATGGAAGTGACTCTCTGTGGAGAATGCTAGTAGCTTCTGTACTCTACTGGGGTAGAAATAGGTCCATTTTTGGTTGTGAAATAAAATCTTGATTTTCTTCAAGAAGATAGAAAAAAATCAGTTCGCAAAAGTGTAAAACTTTAAACGTAAAGCGTCAAGAGCCCAATTCACTTTATTTGAACACCAAAACGGATGAGTAGTCACAACTCACAAACTTCTGCTGGGCCATTATTCCAAGCCATGGCTCAAAGCCTAAAAGCCTTCAAGTAATATAACAGAAGTGTAGTTTTTTTCATTTGAATTTTTTATTTCATATGGTGATATGACACCATAAATGATTATAGGCTTATAGCCTACCATGAAAGTTATTTCATGATGCATGATCCGCATAAATATTTATGTGGAGCTTACAAATGATTCCGTGATAATTTAGAGTTTCTACTTAACGCATTTGAAATGATAGCAGTAAGATTGTTTTAGAGTTTTATAGTACTATTATTAAACGTATTAACTTCTTCTTGTGTTTTGTTTGAGAAAGGATTAACGCATTGAAGTCTTAAATACCAAATGAACTTATGATAACTTAATGTGTTACATTTTTATCCCACCTTCTGTTAGATGCTAATAGCAAATAGCAATAGAAGTATAGAACTCGTCATTTACCTTCCTTACCATTTGACAAATTACCTCCAAAATAAAAGGTAGTACACATTAGTTAATATAATTTAAAATAAAAGTAGTACACATTACACAACATATTTTGAATCGTCAAACAATTTTGAATGCATTGTTAATTCTGTTTTTCAATTTGAAAAGACTTTAAACAAAAAAAAAACATGACTGGAGTAAACAACAACTAGTCGTTGACAAAAAACCAAACAAAAAAACACCCACTAGTCACTACATGAGTATATATTAAATGGATATCGTAAAAAGGAAAGAAACCCATAAATGAATATATCCCCATCCAATGAGGCTCTTCATTTAGTGGCAAAACAGTAAATAAGTAGAAAAGAAGAGGAAGCAGCGGTTTCATCACGAACTTTGACACAACAACACCACAGCTTTTATTTGAAAAATGGCTCCACTTCACGAGGCTCTTCTTCATCTCTCTCTCTCCTTCTTTCTCTCGCCGTAGGCTTTACTCGAGAACCAGACCCAAGATCGTTACTTTCGGATACATTATAAATACATATATATACACGCACATTGGAGAGAAAAACACATAATTTAATATTACTAAAAATAAAAAAGGAACCATCTTTCATGTTGCACTTGAATTCTCCAAGGTTGTCTCTTTACTTCTCTGCTTTCGAGTGATTCTTTCTCTTTCTCTATCTCTCTATATTGCAACGGTAACAAAAGCATTTTTATTTTTCAAAATCCGACAGAGAAAGAGACAAGAGAAAGAAAAGAGATAGACCTTTCATCTTCTATCTATTAGTCTCTCCTTCTTCTGACAATCATTACCAGAAACAGACAGAGACAAAAGAACATCTTTTTCACCTAAAGTCGGCGGTGAAAAGATGGAGAGAAGAAACGAAGGGACGATGATGATGATGAAGAAGTCGAAGTGGCAGTACCCTCAAGTGGGTCCTCAGACTCCGAGGATTCTTCAGTTGCCACGTAGGATCAGTGTTAGACGGAATGCTGCAAAGGGGAAGACAGCAACACCTTCTCCTTCTTCTTCGTCTCAGAAGGATCAGAGAGTGAAGTTGGAGGTTTTGTTTCACCAAGAGAGGTCTTTTGATCGAGGAGGACATGTGGAGGAGGAGGGAAAGAGAAGAGGGAAAGTTGCAGACGCGAGAGAGATTGGTGTGTCTTTGTCTTCTTCTTCTGCGGTTGATGAAGTTGAGGAAGCTAAGTGGAGGTTTCAAGCGGAGATGTTGAGATCAGAGTGTAATTTGCTTAGGATTGAAAAAGAGATTGCTATGAAGAAGATGGAGAGGAGGAAGAAACGAATGGAGAGGACGCTTAGATCTGCTGTTCATACTCTTCTCTCTGTAAGTGTGTGTAATTCTTCTTTTCCCTCCATCTGATTGGTTTGTGAGTGTGAGTGTGAGTGTGAGTGTTTATGAGTTTGAAGCTGTTTGTTTGTGGTTTTGATAGGGGAAAGAGAGAATCACAGAAGGGAAGAAAGATAACAAGGCTTTGGAAGATGAGATTAGCTATTTGATTGAGAAACTGAATGAGTTGAAGTCTCCAAAAGTTAAAGACATGGAAGCTAGAAACTGTAGACATAATTTTGACAAGCAAGCTACTGTTTTAAGAAGAGAGCTGGAGAAGTTCGATGAAGGAGTTTCCGAGGATGTTTGTGTTAAAGGGATTCAGAAAATGGCAGAAGCTAGCTTCTTTGTCAATCCAAACACTCTAGCTGATCAAGATGTTCTCAAGAACAGTAATGGAAATGTAAGTGACAACAACAGTTTCACTGTAAAACTGCTTAAGTCTTTTTTGCATGATCTTGATTTTGGTATTATTATGCTGCAGATAGATACATTGAGTAGTAAAATGGAGGCCTTGTCGAAAGGGGTATTGTTAGAAAGAATGGAGAAAGAATATGGATCGATTCTCTTTGCACCGTCTACAACCGCTGTCTCCAAAACCGTTGATCTTGAAGATGTATCTGTACAAGACATGTATAATAAGGTAAATTTGTGATAAATTTATCAATATGATTGAGCTCAAATGAAGATGGATTAATCTTTGTACAGGCAATTAAAGCGCACGAGGAAAAGAAAGACTGTTCTAGACACTGCAAAGCAGTTATGAGGAAGATCGCGGATGAAGTAAGAGCAGAATCAGAGCAATGGTCACAAATGCAAGAAATGTTGGGACAAGTGAGAAATGAAATGGAGGAACTTCAGTCTTGTCGTGACTTCTGGCAAAACCGTGCACTTGAATCAGATTCTCAGATACAGAATCTAACGTCATCAGTAAGATAGTATTACACACCCATAGAACCATATAGATAAAACAATAAAATAATCAAATATTGAAATCCTTTCCATGAATCTGTTTAGGTTGAAGGATGGAGACGAAAAGCATTGTCATCAGAAGCAAAGTTTAAAAAACTACAAGCAGAGGTCAGTGGATTACAAGAAGAGATCAAAAGACTAAGGAAGGAACATAATAAGGTAGAACCAGAGAAGAACAAGTTGCCAACAGAGTCAGAGAAGAGAGTATTGATTTGTAGGTTGAAAGAAAACAGACATAGCAACAATGGAGATTGGTCTAAGTACAGTGAAGGAAGAACAACGAAACCGTCTTGCTCAAGACAGCCTTTAAGAGAAGTTAAAAACAGTTCGGTTGTTGCACCGAGACAGAGAAACTCCAATGTCATGAAAATGTAACTTGTTTTTTCTGACAAAAACCACTCTGGTTAATAAAATTTACAAATTGAGTTTATGCTTAATAATCTCATGTTAGTATTCACCATTAAGTATGGATTATATTCTTTTGGTTTAAATTTAGTTTATGAATAAACGTATGGACGAGATTAAGTGGAGTCACACACTTGGTAGGGAGAAATCCCGAGAAAAACTCTTAACGAAGTCTTCCAAAAATGGCGCGCTTAAAACCGAACAACCAAAAAGAACAGAAAAACAAAATAAAAAATAAAAAGGCAGAAAAGATAAGATAATCTCGTTTTTGAATATTTCAAACACAAGAAAAAGAAGAGATAATTGAGAAGATCTGAAAGAAGAATGAGCAGCGAAGAAGAGAAGACGGTGTGTGTGACAGGAGCTTCAGGTTACATTGCTTCATGGATCGTCAAGCTTCTCCTTCTCCGTGGCTATACCGTTAAAGCTTCTGTTCGTGATCCAAGTCTGTCTCTATCTTCTCTATTCAATCTCATATATCTTAGGTTTAGATAGAAGATTCACGTTCATGATTCATTTTTTTTCTCTATTCTATCTTCTCTATTCATTTGCATTGAATGCATGGGAGATTATTACAAATCAGTATTCATAGAATGGTTCTATATGTATGTGTATATTGGTTCAATGGAACAGATGATCCGAGGAAAACAGAGCATTTGCTTGCATTAGAAGGTGCAGAAGAAAGGCTTAAACTATTCAAAGCAAACTTGTTAGAAGAAGGTTCTTTCGATTCAGCAATCGATGGTTGCCAAGGAGTTTTCCACACCGCATCACCATTCTATCATGACGTCAAGGACCCTCAGGTCTCTTTCTCCATCTCTTGTTTGCATTCTCTGAGTTATCACATCTTTGGTATTTGAATGATGTGTGTGTGTTTTTTTATTTGTTGTAGGCTGAGTTACTTGATCCAGCTGTGAAAGGAACAATCAATGTTCTAAGCTCTTGTTTGAAGACTTCCTCTGTTAAGAGAGTCGTCTTAACCTCATCTATAGCAGCTGTTGCTTTCAATGGAATGCCTCGAACACCTGAAACCATAGTTGATGAATCTTGGTTCGCTGATCCTGAATACTGCAGAGCTTCCAAGGTAAATAAAAATTATAACCTACGGTTGCGTGATGTTCAAGTTATCATTCTGGTTTTGCTGAAACACTCTGTTTTACCTTTTTGAAAAGCTATGGTATGTACTTTCCAAGACATTAGCTGAAAACGCAGCTTGGAAGTTTGCGAAAGAGAACGATTTACAGTTGGTTTCGATAAATCCAGCAATGGTGATTGGTCCCCTTTTACAGCCAACGCTCAACACTAGTGCTGCTGCAGTACTAAGCTTGATCAAAGGTAATGAAAAATTTGAGCACTGGTTTTAATTTGATTAAGACATTTTACAGTTTACTAATTTTGAAACGTTGGCCTACATTTTCAGGAGCACAGACGTTTCCTAATGCGACATTCGGATGGGTTAACGTTAAGGATGTAGCCAACGCTCATATTCAAGCGTTTGAGAATCCTACTGCTAATGGAAGATACTGTTTAGTGGAGAGAGTTGCTCATTACTCTGAAGTTGTTAACATCTTGCATGATCTTTACCCTGATTTTCAACTCCCTGAGAAGTAAGTCTTTCGCTTTTAATTGTTAATCAAAGACCAAATCTTTGAAAAGAGTCCAATCCACTGAATTTTCTTTTTTTTTGTTGCAGGTGTGCAGATGAAAAGATATTTATTCCAACTTACAAAGTGTCTAAAGAGAAAGCAGAGTCTCTTGGGGTTGAGTTTGTGCCATTGGAGGTTAGCATAAAGGAGACTGTAGAGAGTTTGCAAGACAAAGGGTTCATCAGATTCTAAGTTTCATCTCCAAAGAGAAAAAACAAACTGAAACCAGAACCAGACTTGGATCTGTTTGTCTTTCATTCCCATGTTTCTTTTTTTTATATGTTTGTGGTTATTTTCCCTTATAATTCAAATATGGAGTGTGTTGCCTATGCTATTGTGAACTTTTATTTTGCATCATTTGGGGACTGGTGGAATTAAACTATTTTTCTCGTTGGAATTTGAAGTTGCAGGAAGTTCCCTTTTTCAATTAGTTGTAGTATAATATAGCAAATAGTCAAATTTATTACCTTTATGGCTTTATCTTTTTGCTTCTAACCTAAGCAAAAATTATTAGGTCTACATATATTTAAAACTTTATTTGAAGTAGTAGTTGACATTTCTTATACTCGTACCACTCAGTATATAGTTAATTGTTTCAGAACTTTAGAATTGTGATGATTACAATCCACTCAAATGATATTTGCTGAAAAAGAAAATTTTTATAGCTTGCGAATGTCTAGTATTGGGTTGATTAAAGAAAAGAATTTATAAATGTACTAAAAGTTTCTCTTCTGGAAACCAACATGGTGCTACCATTTCAGTCACTTCAAAAGCTAATTTGGTGTATATGTAATTGCCTCATTATTACCTTTGCTCTGTGAAAAACGTTATGATTAGTTGATTACTGATACCTCTACTAAAATAATGCGGAATTACGGATTTTTATTTCATGGAATAGTGAAATACACTAGCTGACTCCAAAGCACATAAGATGACCTTTTTGAGATGTAAGTTTTATTTAACCAGTAATAGGATCTTTGTGTGTTTGCAATGTTTTATGGAAACAATTCTAAAAAGAGGATAATCATTCAGATGATCCAGTTGCTATCATCTTTCACCTCTGATTCTTCCGACCATGTTTGCTGTACATGTTCCCACACAAATCCTTCATCTTCCTGCAGAGTCCAATACATTTTCAATCCTCAAGAAACTGAACCTACTCTTATAAGATTTTTATACTTATGCAACTGCATGCCCTCTTAATCATCGATATCATACCTTTGAGGTGAATTTGACAGTTGTTGTACAGCATTTCCTTTCATTCCCTGCGGTATATACCCACAAACCGAATATCAACAATTAAGAAAAAGGCATGGTCCATTTTTATGGTTTTGTGTAGCATATTATGGTTTTTAATTACCAGTTTGTTCCCATTTATCAAGCTTTACTATCCAAGTCCCAGGAGTAGTGTCTGTTGCCAGAACCTGATCTGTCCAAACCCGAAACATCTTGTCTTTTTTGTCTCCATGGTACTTCCCAAGCTCATCAATGGTTTCTCTGAGAGATTTTTCAGTACCAGATGGATGAACAAAGACACCAGCAGGATGCTAAAGGTGGTTTTGACAAAAGGACATATAATATCATCATTAGTCTCTTAATTTGGATGCAGTAAAATTTGCGAATAAAGGGAGAAACAAGGGATATATAGTCTCTACTCACACATGAAGCTTTGATACTTGCTGTGTATGTCTCACAGTTGTCAACTTCCCCTCGTCTCCATCTCTCATAGAACAAGAAAAACTTCACAACCTCATGACCAGGGTTCATGTTGTCCGCCTTGCACTCCAAGAAGTCAGAAACATCTCTCGGTGAAAGATTTGGACCGAGTTTAAAATGACCAATCGCTTGTATAATCCCACCTGCACACCTCTCACTAGCGTGGACTATCATCGAATTATCTTTCCCATTCTCAGCGTACCACTCCAACAACTCCTCTTGAGCATTGCTTACCTGTGGAAAACAAGAGAAGATTTAAAACATGGAAACTCAGAAAAACAAAACAGAGAGATTCAGATGGTGAAAACTAACCATAACACCGTAAACATCAGGAATAGTAAACAGTTCAGTATCGTTTCCAGAATCACCACAAGCAAGAGTGTTCACAGGAAGTTTTCCTTCAGTCTTGAGCTTCTTAAGCAGATAAGCAAGAGCTAGTCCTTTTCCTCCACCTTTTGGTAAAACATCCAAAGCTATTCCTCCACTGAAGATTATTTTGATCTCCAACTGATAATAATAATAATACCAAGAAAGCCACAATCATATAAATAACCAAGTTGTAAAAGGAAACGAACAAGATTAAACCAACCTTACCCCACGTTTCTCTAGCCGTTGATATAACTCCTTAGTCACTTCCTGAACCTTACTCTTGTCAATGAAAAAGCTAACCTTGTGTGGTCTCTGATCATATTCTCTCTGCACTCAATGATAAATCACAATATTCTTTCATCCCAAATTGCGATAATGAGTGAAATAAGAGACGTGTTAATCAGAAAGTAAGTAACCTGAAGAGTTAACTCAGGGAACTTGCTTGTTTCTTCTTCGACGATTTTTCTGTTCCATTTGTTGTTCATGATGTCAACCCAACTATCATCACTAACCATGGAGTTGCCATATGCTATCTCAGTTCCTACAGAGGTAATGATAACATCAGGAGTTAACAATGGTCTCTCTTTCCTCAGCTTCTTGTACAAGTCAAGTGTTCTCCCGGTTGAGAAAACAAGAAGAGAGTCGTGGCGGTAAGTGTTTTCCCACAATGAATTGAATCTCAGTAAAGAGAGATTCTCTGGATCGTTATGATGATCAACCTGCAAAGAAAACATGAGAAAACGTTGGTAGAAATAAAATAAAATCGTTGTTCTTGAAACCTTAGGTTATAATACCATTGTATCATCAAGATCTGATACTATCATGAGACGAGGAGGAGATGTTAACCGCTCCATGATTCACAAATCAACGTCCTGAAATTTTTTTTGAAATCTTTTAAACTTAATCTTAAGGTTACAGTTATATATGGCAGGGCGATCAAAATCGACCGATCAAAATACATGTTCGATTCCTAGTGCAAACCTTTTACGAGTAATCATGGTAAAATGTTCGAAATCTAGTGAGATTTGGGATGGAAGACAAACCTGAGGAACGCGTTAGCAAGATTTGGTGGAAAAGGAGAATCGAAGAAGCTTTTGTTGTGACTGTGAGGAATCCAAGAGTGAGAGCGCAGAGCGGGGAAGAACAAGTCAACCTTCTCCTAAACATTTATTTAAATTTTATTTTGTTTTTTTCTTCCACCAAATACAATTTATTTTGTTTTTCTTGTTCTTTTTTTCCATGGAATATATATATTTTTCTTTTCACGTTTCACCTACTTATATTTGCTTAATAAAATAGTTTAAATGTTTAATTTTTTGTCTTCATGTAGAATGTTTATTTTTCCTTTTTTCTGGGGCAGAGAAATTTAAATTATATTTATTTTCTCACAAGTCATTGATTATGGAAAAATAATTGCTTCTTATGCGTGTTCGAGAAGTTTTTTTTAATTAGATCAGTTTGTGGGGTATGATTTTTGGCATGATCGTCCATTACATATTTTTGGTGGAATAGTTTTTCGACTAAGATTTAAAATTTTATGCAGTTTGAATGATAGTTATTTTTGTGGGATCTTCGTGAAAACACACAATTTTTTGCAGCTTTTGAAAATTTATGCCAATTCCAACAAGTTGTAGGGTGAACGAATTCAATTTTTTTTTTCTATTGAGTATGAAACAGTTTATTCCTAACAACTATTATTAGTCCATCACAAAATAATTAAATAACAGGTAATCGATAATTTGGTCCAACTATGGGGTAAGAAATGATGGCTCACAAATCTATATACCATGCATATCAACCATTGTCCATTTATAATTAATAATTTGGTTATCATTTCCTAGCTTAGCAGTATTTATTAACTTATTGTACTAATTAAACCTATCCGTGATCCATTAACCAAATTTTGTATGTCTTTTTAACATCAAAATCATTACATTCTCAAATTACTCATTATGATGAACCACTAGCCAAATAAAGCTCAAAATCACAACTCTAAAAGGTATTTTCTCTCTAAATATCACTTCGAATTTTGAATAGAAGTATCCAAGTCTCGATACAAAGTGGAACATTTCTTTGTTTCTTGAGTGGATATATTCCGCATACTTAACGCATATATATGCATACACGTGTTAAATGATGAGTGGCCCTATAGTGCCAAAAATGAATTTAGGACTCCATTAAATTGCCCGTCTCTCTCTTATTCACCGACCCCATTAAATACACAACAATAAGAGGAGACACTTGTACCAAATTCATTATCATCTATTTACCCAACCAAATATAATTACACCAAAATAGCAAATTGATCCAACCTCATATTTATTACAATTCACTTGCTTTCTAGTCTCTACACAGAGAAGCAAACCAGATGTTATGGCTTTTCCATCGTCACCAATAGCTCTCAAGAACCCAAGATTCTTCACTTCTTCTCCTCATAATATCTTCAATACCAAACCAAAAACCCTAATCTTGACAACAAAAATGAGGACTTGTTCCATCATTTATTCATCCTCTTGCACAAGCATAAACTCTTCGATAACTCAGCAGAAGCAACCACTTGTTACAGACAACAAACGAGAAGAAGAAACACTAGTAAAAGAAGAAGAGGCAGAACGCGAAGAAGAAGTGAGTCTTCGAGAAATTTGGAGAGAAGTACAAGGTTGCAATAACTGGGAAGGACTACTAGATCCAATGAACAACCATCTTCGAAGAGAGATCATACGTTACGGCGAATTTGCTCAAGCTTGCTACGACTCATTCGACTTCGATCCTCACTCTAAATACTGCGGCTCCTGCAAATACCATCCTTCCGATTTCTTCTCAAACCTTGACCTAAACCTCCACAAGGGCTACACCATAACACGTTACCTTTACGCAACTTCCAACATCAACCTTCCAAATTTCTTCCAAAGATCAAAACTCAGCTCGATTTGGAGCCAACACGCGAACTGGATGGGTTACATTGCTGTAGCTACGGACGAAGAAGAGGTGGCTCGGCTCGGAAGACGTGACATAGTCATCGCTTGGAGAGGCACGGTCACTTATCTCGAATGGATCTACGACTTAAAAGACATTCTTTGTTCAGCCAACTTCGGTGACGACCCTTTGATCAAGATTGAATTAGGGTTTC
The DNA here is from genome assembly GCA_000411075.1 of Sisymbrium irio. NCBI lineage: Eukaryota > Viridiplantae > Streptophyta > Magnoliopsida > Brassicales > Brassicaceae > Sisymbrium > Sisymbrium irio. The sequence goes on along the minus strand of KE153674.1, from coordinate 143,613 downwards.
ATGACTTGTACACCAAGAAAGAAGACTCTTGCAAATTCTCTTCCTTTTCGGCCCGAGAACAGGTTTTGGCCGAAGTCAAACGTCTTATTGAGTACTATGGTACGGAAGGAGGGCATGAGATAAGCATCACTGTGACAGGTCATAGCCTCGGTGCAGCTCTTGCTTTGGCCAGTGCTTATGATATCGCGGAGCTAAACTTGAATCACATACCGGAGAACAACAATAAAGTCCCAGTTAGTGTGTTCTCCTTCTCAGGACCTCGAGTAGGTAACTTACGGTTCAAGGATCGATGTGAAGAACTAGGTGTCAAAGTATTGAGAGTGATAAACGTGCACGACAAGGTACCTACAGTTCCAGGAATATTTGCAAACGAAAAGTTTCAGTTTCAGAAGTATATCGAGGACACAACATCATTCCCATGGAGCTACGCGCACGTCGGCGTAGAGCTTGCCTTGGACCACAAGAAAAGCCCGTTTCTGAAGCCGACGAAGGATTTGGGCTGTGCACATAACCTAGAAGCTTTACTTCATTTGGTGGATGGTTATCATGGAAAAGAAGGAGAAGAGAAGAGGTTTTGTTTGGAGACAAAGAGAGACATAGCTTTAGTGAACAAGGGTTCTGATTTCCTGAAAAGTGACTATCACGTGCCACCTTGTTGGAGACAAGA
>KE153674.1:121902-140033 GCA_000411075.1 Sisymbrium irio | reverse complement strand
TGAACATATTTTAATTGTAACTTAAAAATCCGAATTTACTAAATTATTTCTTAATATATATATATTATAAAAAATGAAAGAGGCACTTGAGATGCTTTAATTTGAATAATTATTTCAGCTTAATATAATCATTAATTCTCTCATATACAATAGATTAAGGCAGGATGGTGAAGCAAATGTTTTTTACAATTATTGACTACTTTGTATGTATGATATGTAAAAGCTATAATATTTTCACTGTTATATGCACTTATCAATTCTTACAACGTTAATAATTTAAAAAATATTTAATTACTTGCGCTGAAAAAATTAAAATGATATTACAGACTATATTTTTTGTTGCTTTATTTTTGATATTTTAGTATTGTTTAACCAAAAAAATAATATATATATATATATGTAAAATCATTTATGTTTGTATGGTTAGAGATAGAAATGATTTAATGTAGATAGAATGCCAACTGTTTCGGCCAATTTAAAACAAACACCAACTGCTTAAATAATTTGCTAACATTAAAACAAAACAAAACGACTAAAAGATTACAAAAGGAAAAAAAAACACTTGACAGAAAGATGAACAAACAAAATAAATGAAATTATTTCGTGCATCGCGCGGACTTCTGCCTAGTTTAATTAACAAAAGAAAAACGACAAAAAAAAAATATGAATATGTATCTGATGAAACTTAACTGAAGTGGACTAAACACTATCCGAAGAAGATCATGAACTCCTTGTTTCTTATTGGGCCTAATAAAGCCCATATAGGCCCGAAAACTCTCCATTATTACCACTCTTCTCGCTTCTTCCCCAACAAACAGTCCCAACACAAATCTCCTCTGCATCAGAAAGACAAACTTCGTGTTCCAATGGATTCTCTTCAATCCACTTCCAAACCCGAAGAAGAAGCAGAACAAAACCCCAAAGTCGAAGAAACAGAACAAAACCCTAAAGTCGAAGAAGAAGAAAAAGAAGTAGAAGCTTCAATTCCGCTTCCCGAAGATCTCACCGTAACCGCTCTTCCCTCTGGACTAAATGACTCGGCACCACACGAGTTATCCGCTACAATCGAAGAACCAAACGATACTAACCGACCCGGATCCGAATTGAAAATCGAACCCGACTCATTCTCTGAAGAAGCTTTAACTGCTTCTTCCTCCGATAACCCTAAAGAATCCGCCGCCGTCAACAACAACAGCGCGATGGAGGAAGAGGAAGACGAGCCACCTCCTCATAAGAAGCAGAAACAGTTAGATTCTCTCAATGATTTAGAGAAATCAGATGTAGCCAAGGATGACTTGAAGATCGAGTCCGACTCCTTCTCTGAAGACGCACCAACTGCTTCTTCCTCAGACAACCCTAAAGAAACCGCAGCTGCTCAAAACGGTAGCGTTTTAGAAGAAGAAGAAGAAGGAGACGAAGAGGAAGATGAACCACTGCCTAAGAAGCAGAAGCAGTTAGATTCTCTTGCTTCTTCAGTCGTCGTTAAGGACGAGGAGGAGGCAGAGATGGTTCAGCCATTGGCTGTTGAAGGGACATCAGCGAATCCCACTGTGAACGCAGCTAAGAAGTCGAAGTCGAAGAAGAAGAACAATAACGTTTGGGTGACGAAGAGCACACGTAAAGGGAAGAAGAAGAGCAAAACCAACACGCCGAGTTCAGTAGCTGTGGAAGATAAGGTTTTGATCACTCCTGTTCCTAGGTTTCCTGATAAAGGAGACGACACGCCTGAATCCGAGATTTGTCTCTCGAAAGTTTACAAAGCTGAGAAAGTTGAGATAAGCGAGGATAGGCTTACTGCAGGGAGTAGTAAAGGGTATAGAATGGTGAGAGCGACGAGAGGAGTTGTGCAAGGAGCTTGGTACTTTGAGATTAAAGTTGTTAGCTTGGGTGAGACGGGTCATACGAGACTTGGTTGGTCGACTGATAAAGGTGATTTGCAGGCTCCTGTTGGGTATGATGGGAATAGTTTTGGGTTTAGGGATATTGATGGGTGTAAGATACATAAGGCTTTAAGAGAGAAGTATGCTGAAGAAGGGTATAAAGAAGGTGATGTTATTGGATTCTATATTAACCTCCCTGATGGTGAATCTTTTGCTCCAAAGCCACCTCATTATGTGTGGTATAAAGGACAGAGATATGTATGTGCACCTGACACTAAAGAGGAGCCTCCTAAAGTTGTACCAGGTATATGAGTTTGCGTTTACTTATTTGTACTAGTTCTTGTAGTCCCTGCTTGGTTGCTTATGTTTAGGTGGACTAAAACTGCATATGAATGTTGTTGCTAGTGAAAGTAGAGAGCTTTCCATGTGGTTATGTTGCTTTCATATGAATGTTCTGCTTTTATCTGGTTGCATATGTTTAGGTGGACTAAAACTGCATACGAATGCTGTTGCTAGTGAAAGTTGAGAGCTTGCTGTGAATTTGTAGAGAATTGATATGGTTAGAGTAGGGATTCTTAATCACGATTCACATGGCTAACTGCCTGAATTTCGATTTTCTACCCCTCCACATGTATGACGGACCTTTTGTTAATGAATGCCTGCTCCCTCCTGATGCAGGCAGTGAAATATCGTTCTTCAAAAATGGTGTATGTCAGGGAGTTGCTTTCAAAGATCTTTTTGGCGGTCGTTACTACCCTGCTGCTTCAATGTACACTCTCCCTGACCAGTCAAATTGTGTTGTGAAGTTTAATTTTGGACCTGATTTCGAATCTTACCCTGAGGATTTTGGTGAACGTGCAACCCCGAGGCCCATGTGGGAGGTTACGTATCATGGATTCACTGGTAAACCTGAAAATAATGGTTCTGATGATATGAAGAGTTAGACAGAACAAGCAGGCGTATTCTTGACATTTTAACTTTAGTTTTCCAAACCTAGACATTGGTTCAGATACGATCGTAGGAGTAGCAAACGAGCAAGGTGTGTTTTGTACATGTCTGCTCTGATACGCTGGGAATTAGCCTTTTTCTTTACTTTCAGAACTTGAAGTTCTTCTTTCTGGATTAGCCATATTTGTCAAAAGTTATTGATTCTTCATTTGTATGTTTTCGTTTCCTTCATATGTAACTTACCGACAGTTTATATTTGTCTCTTCTTCGAAGGTTGAAACGTGACATTTTTGCTTGGTATTATACTTTTAAAGTTTCAATCATCTTCTCGACTGTTCTCTTTCTATCCGATCTTTCTTCAACAGACTTTTTGGGGGAGATACTTTTGTTAGTTTTGGTTCTGTTCCTTGGCAGCTATATGCTACAAGAGGAGATTTAATGGAATTGACTCTAGAATAGGTCAGATATGAAACCTTGAAGTCAAATGTGCGTGGTGGAAAGTCTACCTCTTGTTCATGTGCTGCACAAAAATTAATATTCGGAGTCTGCAAACAGATGCTATCAAACAAGGACTACCTTTGTACTTCAGGTAACAAGTTTTTCCATCGGCTCATATTTGTCTGTAGCTGTTTGTTAGCGAAGGAAATTGTCTTATCTCTTCTAATTAGAGAACGTAGCGATGCTCTATGTTTTCTAGTAATTCAGCTTTGTTGGGTGTTTATGTGTGCTTGTGAGTTCTATCCACCTGCTTAACAGATCTCATTAGTCAGAACGATAATGTCTCTCTTTTTATCCTCTTACAACAGGCTACAAATAGTTCAACAAGTTTGAAGAGAGTTGTATCTGGCATATTGAAATATATGAAACTCTAGCATAAGGTTAGCGAGTAATATATTCCACGCATGGAAATTGCATTCGTGCTGTGTATGCTTCTAAGTTCTAATGCAGTGGAGAGTTAAGTCCTTCTTGAGAAGAGAGGGTGTGGTGAACATTGTATCGCGTGGAAGGGAAAGGTGCCATTCTCCTGAAAGAAGGCCTTTTCTGGATATGGCGCAGAGTTCTCTTTGTGTACAACATGTGAAGCAATGGGAAAACCTTCTCGCGAAACTTGAGGATGGTGAAGAAGAGAAGCCTATACGCGATGAGAATCATTATCACAACACCTAGATCAAACCACTTGGACTGTGCTGTATTTATCCCTAGAACTGTTTCAAGAATGAGCTCCCCTTTCATTTTCGGTACCAAAGGTAATGGAGAATCGTACTCTATTCCGATCATCTCATTCTTGAATGCTCCCTGCAAGTTTTTTCAGGTGTGCTCATTTATTTAGATATCTATTTGCGAGTATAATATGCATCGTAAAAGCTGAGAAAACCTAGTTACCTGTAGTGCCCATGCACCATAGTTTATGTAGGACACTGGGTATCGCCAGAACACCATAGGTAAGTCGGGGAACAATCGGAAAAATCCCGCACTCAACACCATAATTCCCTGTGACATGACGAGTAGAGAGGTTTTCGATTTACAATAGTCTTTCGATATGTGTAAGATGTGAGAGAGACAGAGAGATAGCGTTATTACTATGTAGCCAGCTCCTATTATTACTCCCATCAGGAAGTTAGGAACCAGTGAAGCTATCATCATCATGCAACTCTCCACGGTTGCAATGGCACTGATGAGGTCGAGACAATTGTAGAAGAAATGAGAAGCTGCGGGTTGGAACTTCACCATGTAGTTAGTGATTGAGGTGGTGGCGAGGCACATGAGGATTATGAAAGGTAACGAGGAGAGGAAGTTAGACACAGTATATACTGCAACACCATAGTGTCCATTGAGCCTTTCCCGAGAAAACACCTGATGTTAAAGGAAAGGATGATACTTATATAGGGGAAATAAAGAGATAGGTTTGGTGTTTTGTTTAGCTCTTTACCTTCATTTCTTCAATGAAAGATTGGAAACCTCCTATTGACATAAACGTCATGAAACCTGCCATGAATCCGCCACAAGCTGCAGTATTCATCACGTTTGTGTGGTTTCTCCCGATGTTGAAAAAAACTGAACCGACGCAGATGGATAACACTATGTAGACTCCAATCCGTATCCAGTAGTACCCTAAGTCTCTACTCATGTTGATGAAAGATCGTTGAGTAAGTATTCTTAGTTGTTTCCACCAGTTTGTTTGACTCCTATTTTTCCTTTCATTGACAAGTGCCTTCTGTTGCAGCAAGTTTACAATTGTGCTTACGAGACTAGCTCTGATTGTGTAATACATTGTATTTGAAAGGGGAAATGGTAAAGTCAAAACTTACGATTGATGTTATTTCTTGAATTCTTGCTCGTGAAGCTACTGCGTATTCTGAACACTTGAATTTTCTGACAAGCGTTGTTCTAATTTCTGCTGTTGGCATATTTTCAAAGGGATCTAATGTGTTTGACGTTTCATGCAGTTGGTACTGTGAGAAAGAAGAATCCTGCAGAGGCAAAAACATGGTCAGACGTCAAAAGCTAGCTAGAGTGTATTGTAAGCTCGTGAAAACAAGAAAGAGCAGAAGAAAACGAACGTGGATTCTCCTAGATTCAACCAAAGTTGCTGTGACATCATCGAAATCTGAATTAACACAGCGAAGGAAGTGGTCTGATGGATTCCGCCTGCTAGGACAAGGAAAACCTGCTTCACCAAAGAACTGCAAACTCGAAGCGACAACAACATCAATGAGCATATTTTGGTATGTATACTCTTGCCAAATGCTCTATCTTAATTAGTTGGTACCTTGGTTGCAAATTTTGCTTCTCCAAAGTAAACGGTTTCTCCTCCGGAGAGCAGTAGCAAGTCATCAAAGAGTGCGAAAACCTCACCACTCGGCTGATGAATTGAAGATATCACAGTTTTGCCATTGCTAGCGATGTTTCTGAGAATCTGAACCACGAAGAAAGCCGAGGCACTGTCCAATCCACTTGTCGGCTCATCTAGAAAGAGTAGACTCGGTTTGGTTAAGACCTCGAGCGCAATACTGAGCCGTTTCTTCTCACCTCCACTTATTCCGCGCATATGCCAGTTTCCAATGGTCCTGTCTGAACATTCTTGCAGACCCATCTCAGTGATTGTAGCTTCCACGATGTCACTGATCTCTTTTCTGCTAAAACTTGACGGGAGCCTGAGATGAGCTGAATAAGCTATGGATTCTCTCACTGTCAAAGTTCCTAAGAACACATCTTCTTGTGTCACATAGGCCTGTGAGTTTTTCAATACATTCAAAAGAAAAAGAAAAAAAAAGCATTTAGTGATTTAGGGGTTAAGACATGGACAAGAGCTTACTTGTGTAAAAAGGATAAGATTTGCTTACAGAAGTACCAAAGTCAAGCCTTTTCTTCTTGCCATTGACAAGAACCTTGCCACTCATCACTACATTCCCTGCTAATCTTCCTGTACCATCCCCAAGTAACGTACTTGTAATCAAAATCAATCTCTTGAGTCTTGATGACATGTAATGTTTAATTTTACATGTTTTGAATATCTTCACTATGAATGGGTGCAATTTTATCGTAATAGTGCTCAGTCTAGGCTTCTGATTTTTGCTTTTGTTTATGTTTTCCCCCGGTGTAGAAAAGAATATAAACCAGAGTATCGGGTTGATAGTGATTTTGGCTTTTAATCTATGAATTTTATGGTAAACTATTTGACCAAATATGTATAATTTTTTTTTATAGATATAAATAACCAAATGATTTAATGAACCCATTTACTTATGTACTTGTATTATTTTGCATGTCATATGCTATTTTGTTAAATATCACATAGTCGAATTATATGAAATTACTTATTTTCTCTAAATCCATGACATGAATATAATAACAACATGTCATTTGAGTAGATAACACGTTACTTATCATAATTATTTAAGAGTAAAATACATTTTATTCGTTTTTCATCGGCAGAAATCAGAATAGAAATATTCTTAATCCAATTGTCCTGGAACAGAAAGATGTCGATTTGGATTGAACATCTCCTAACAACTTGATAGATCAAATCTGACCAGTCACCAACCGGGTTCATCTCCAGGTTTGGAGTTTACTCGAGATTCCAATTTGGTTTTGTTGTTTTTGAAACCATACCAGGATGCTAACCAATTTGGTTTTGTTGGTTTTGCAACACTCTAAATTTTTGTGTCAGGTTGTTGGTATTTGGTATATGGTAGTTGGTTAACATTTAAAATCATTAGTTACTAAGAAAACTTACTGCGGAATTTCTGGAAAATGTATTGTTAGAGAAATGTAGCTATCACTTTATTCAATATTAAATGTACCACACATGTAAATTTAATAAGGAACATGAAACTTTCAACTATGTTTCACTTTTAATTAGTACTTGTAAGACTAAAAACAGTTCGGTAGCTGAAATTCATAAATATAATTATATAAAGTTAGAAATATCTGTATTTGTATCATCGTGTATTTGAAACTTATATATTGTTTCTCAATATTTATATCTGTATATAAGTTGGAAAAAAAAGATATATATATATATATATATATTAATATATACACAATCTCATGAATAAAAGAGACAAATGGGTTTGGTCAAAGCTACAGAAGAGCTAAGAGGAACTTCAATCAATGTTTTAACTTCCACCATAATGGGATGCACTATATATACATTGTTGCTTCAAATAGGGAAGTTAAATACTCTATTTATAAATAATAATGCATATTCTTCTGATATAAAAAAATCGAGTTTCACTTTTAATTGCATAAGAAATTTACATATTATAAAAATCAAATATACTAAGTCGAATACGACAAACACACACCCACAACTCTATAGAGAATTCTTTCATCGTCACAAATATATGAGATTTTTTTTCCAAATAACAAATATATATGAGATGAAACAGATTAATACCAAACTTCTATTTGTAAATAAGAATACGAATGAAAAAAAAAAATCCTTGAAAAGAAATCATTATCCTTAAGGCTTTAATAATGACTCCAAATTAAAAGTAAAAAACGATTTTAGTGCTTGCAAACTTGTAATTCAATTCGTGCTGAATCAAAAATGAAAACTTTTCCCTTAAAATGCATCCATGAGGGAATTTCCTCGAATGAAACCTAATTTTTGAATAGTTTTTCCAACCACAAGAGATATTTTTTTTTCAAAAGACAAGATTACACATTGTCGATTGTCATGTAATACTATTAATAGATAATAGTAAGACATCGATCAGTATAACAGTTCACAAGTAAAGTTACAGTTATACAGATTATGCAGGACAAATGACGAGCTATATATGCCTCATATATAAGTGAGGGTGTTTCATTTGTGTGTGTGTGTTCGTGTGAGAGAAAGAGAGAGGGAAATGAAGAGGCTGACCTGCTAAAGCATCAAGAAGTGTAGATTTACCAGAACCAGAAGGACCCATAACGGCTAAGATCCTATTTGGCTCACCACAACCATTCACTCCATTCAATAATCTCTTTGTTGGTCCTTCACCGAAGTTTGGAATCACCACCGTAAGATCCTCCCACGCCACGAACATCGCCGCCTTCTCACCACCGTGCTCCATCTCCTCGGGAGTAGCCATATAAATTGAAACTAACAGCTAGGTGGTTGCCGAATATATAAAGGGTTTTAGAGTACTTGTAGTAGCTTAGGTTTTTTTTGGGATAAGTAGAGTGAAGTATGTGTAAATGGTTATGGTCTTATTTATATACTATATAATTAGAATTGGTGTTGTGTGATGAATGTATTTACTAGGGTGGCCCAATTGAGTTAAATCGAAACTATACCAAGAAAAGTTGATTTCTTAAAAACCAAAACTAAATGATGTACGACCTTAGGTTACATATTTTATAAACCAATCTATATATTAACCATGCAAAATACAGAAAACTGGATTAAGCAACTGGAAATTTAGCCAGGAAATTTTTATTTATTTATAGTCTTTCTCTCAGTGTATGTACATTATCATGCATGCATAGACTGAGGCATGTGACAGAATAATTGACGTTTGATGTTAGTATTCATTTACTCGTTGGACCCATTAGATACCAGATAAGTCGAGATCTAAAGACATGCGGATGCTATGAAACTTATGGTTTTCGTTTCACGATTTTAGGAAACATAACACTTTAGTGTATATCACATATATCACTATACTTGCAATAACTATCGTTTCTGGCTAAAATCGGTTAAAAAATAAACTTTCGTTTCTGGCAATTTCGAATTTCTTATCTAAACGTTTCTTTACAATCGGCGTTGATTAATATATATTGCAGATTCACAAACCACAATGTACATATGAATTCAATATTGCCTAACATATGTAATATGTCGAGTTTGGAACTAAGATGGTACTTTTACGGTTGATTTTAATTATCTTCTTAAATGTTTTTTTTGTTTTAGAATATGTATCCTGGATTCTCTCTATATATATTTTTTTATCATCATTTATGTTTTCATTACAAGTCTATTCGTATTTCAATAGTTCTTCACCAAGACACCAACAAAATTTATTCATCCCCTTGTGTCAAATGAAATGTCCTTTTTGAACGTCATGTTTGGGACGATCTTAAACGCACATGCACTGCTTTATCTTAAACGACTTGATTGGACCGTACACAAAAGTATTACCCGTCTACAAGCCAATATCAATGTTTAACCAATTAATACGTAATATTAACGCTCTTATTATTTTACGTTTAATCTTTCGAAAACATAAAATGAGAGGCTGGCATTTAATTCCCAACTGATATATCGATATGCATTATGTATAACGTCTACATTTTTTTTTCATGCGTGCAAATGATTAATTGTAAAACATCATGCGAGTGGATTAGTATCATTTTCCTATTGATGAGTTTTTTTTTTCCTTTTTTTGACAAAGGGTTGTCTTTTGTTTTACTAAAGAAAATCTTTAAAATCGAAAATTAGAAATCTAAACAAACAATTCCAAATTAGCTTGGCCAGGATCTAAAGTCTAAACCTTGGAGAAGTTGGTTACAATGAGTATAAACCAGAAATCGAAGACCTAATCGAAAATGGAGTAAGAAGAAAAAGGAAAGTGATCTAGCTACCGCATCAAAAATGATGTTCATCTCCAGTCAATACTATAATTTCGGCGACGAGAGACCTTTTTGCGGTCTAGCACAAAGCCACCGTGTGGAGAAACCAAAATTAACACACCTCAACTATTGAATGGGGGAAAAAAATTCACCACGTCTCAAAGCAAGCACTATAGACGATTAGATGAGTTAATGAGTTGTTAAGTAGGATTCCCGATTTTAATTATTTTTTGGGTTCATCTGATGATTGATACGATATTGCTAACAAATTATATAACACTCATTTCATTTTTGTTATTATATTAGCATGAAGCGGTCCCTAGAATGAATGCACATCGTACTTTGATATTGCATGTGTAAATTGTAGAGAACGTTATACGTAATACATGAACTTAAGTACGTAACCACATATATTCGATTAAAAAAAACATTGATATTTAACAATTATCACATACAAAATCTGAAATACAATACAATACAGCAACGTTTGAATCTTCTCTTAAATTGTACCAACAAGAATTCATTACTGCGGTAACCTAATCAGAGATTGGTAGCTAAAAATATTAAATGACTTCTTCCTTCTTGCCCCTATCGTAATTATAATCACTTTATGGCCCATTAATGCTATCGTATTAATTAAAGTCACTAGCTATTCGAAGAAAAAGTATATAGCTCGAGGAAGCAAAGGGTTTCAGATTGGGTTATCTGAATCATCGAACCTTTTAACAATCTGCGGAACTTGCAAGTGACCGATGAAGATTTATCCCTGATATTGACGGCTGAAAATTTTCGTTTATCTTATACTCCTATATATAGAGTCTGTCAAAGTTGATTCTATATATGTTAAATTAATAATTAATTGTGGGGTTCGTGATTTAACGATTTATCCTTTATTTAACTGTACAGAAAACAATCTGTTTGTATAAATAAAGAAATAATTTTTTTCACTAATTGATACACCAAAAAATGCAAACACAACAATGTTGTCGAAGTCAGCTTCTTCTGGTTATGAGATATTAATAGAGTTTGAAAGTAAACATTCTGTACTGACTATACATATAATTGAAAACCTTCGTTATATTTATTACATCTCAACCGTAAAACTGCATGTCTCTGACACCTTTATTTAATTCAACAACGATCTATATACTTTGTAAGTCTTTTGTTTTGTTTGATAGCTCCAACTCGTTAATTGTTGTTGTTACCGTGGCCAAAGTTGCCTTCCAGCAGACTTTTTATTTTAAAGTCTATATATTTTACTCAATTCTTTTTAATTTTTTTTCTCTTCTAAATTAGGGATTTATTAGTCCCATTTGTGTTAAAAGTAAAACAAAAAATAGATTTTGGGTATAATGGACTTTATGGCTCCATTCTCTTTAACTAACTAGTCTTTTGATGGTCCGATCCAGGGTAAACAGAATTGTTTAGTACTCTAAACTCAATTTAATCTTGTCATTATAGGTAAAGGTGTCTATTTATTTTGGGAACAAACTAAAACACTAAACATGGAAGCTCAATTGCTTAATCAAAATGCAATCAAATAATTAAAGATGATTCTACAGCTAACAATCTTAACAAACTCAAACTAAAAAGCAAAATGAGATTAAAAATGAATAAAATTTAATCAAAATAAAAGCAAGTAAAAACAGAGGTTTGACCAAATTAAAGAAAGCTAAGTTCTTATGTTAAGGTCAATAATTTTAGGTGATTAAGTAGTAACCAGGAATGCTAACACAATCAAGAAATGCTAACTCTTAGATTTTAGAACTCTAAACAAGACTAGTCTATTCTCATGGCACTAATCTCTTCATTAATTATCAAATCAAACCAAATTATCATTTGTGAAAAAATAATCAATAAAAATTAAAAATCAGTTTTAATCAACCAATAAACATTTTAGACAATCATTCTCAGATTGACACACCCCTTAGACATTAATAGTGATGCCCATTTATATGGAAGCAGGGAAAGCGGGTCGACGAGTGGTGGAATAATGCTTTATGCGGTTGAACCCATTATGGGTTTGGAATGGTTGCGGTCTAACCCTCAATATAAGAAGCATAGGGTAAATGATAGAATTTTGGACACTAACCTGCTCTTTTGATCTTCTCATAGGGACACTAACCCGCAATATCATCCGAGATAGCTAGTGAGATGATAGAAATTTGGACACTAACCTGCTCTTCTGATCTTCTCAGAGGGAGCTTCTAACCAACTCAGACCCAAGACACAATTGCCACAGGGAATGCCAAGTCTGAATAGACCACCTACAATATGGCCATCAATAGACAGCCTTGGGCTTGACATATTTCACACCACAATTTAAGTGTTCTTCCCAATGGCAATGAACGTTTTGACTAACGTTTTTTTTTTTTTGAAAGAACCTAACTAACTTTTTTCTTACTTACAGTTTTATATGAACATATTCATTTACTTCTGTTGGAGTATTACTTTTAAACTAATGTTATTGTTATATATTCTAGTTGCAATAAATTATTTTGTATTCAAATAATTATTTTATTTGAAAACAAGAATACGATGCATGTGGATGTGTAATAATTTACAGTAAATACTGTTCCTAAAAACATAAGATTTCAAGTTTTATATTTGATTCTTAACAATATGAGACAAGTCATATTTTGTATATTATGGAAAGAAAGTTGCTGCGTGATATAAGTTCCTATAATATAAGCAAAATTAAAACGGAGAAGGGGAATTAAATTAAAAGAAAAAGATCTATGAATCTAATTATACGCAAATTGTAAGTTTAGTTGGATTTAATAAACAATATTCTAGTTTTGGTTTTTGTTAAAAAAAAATGTTTTAGTTATAGTTAACTAAGGAACATATATTCTCACGCAGACATATAGGTACAGGGTATATATCGTGTGAAGCTCTGTTTTGTTAACGTATTCTACACATATATGATAAACATGATGCATGTCGTAAAACAACAAGTATCTAATTTGTTTATTAGGGATAATTGAGTTTTTGATTAGTTGTCTCGTTTCTTAGAGGAAAAAAAAGGCAGCGAATGTAGAACATGGAGGATCAAAGCAAATGTGTACGTAAGAGGTTTACTTGAATCTCCATGCACAATTCCCATGCACTCAAACCCTCCTATATAAACCCCTCCAAGTTCATCATTTAATCATCATCAAATAACCTTAACAAGCCCATCAACTGATAACAAAATAAATAAGAGGAATCTATCAAGCATGGCAATTCCAATAGCTCACTACTCTTTAGCCATCCTTGTCATTCTCTTCGTCGTCGCAAGTTGCCAAAACGTCTGCAATCCAGAATGCAAGGCTAAAGAACCCTTCAAATGCGACAATACTCTTACATTCAACCGAAGTGGATTCCCAACGAATTTCACTTTTGGTGCGGCTACTTCTGCCTATCAGGTATACATATATATTAATATATGTATATATCTTAGTCGTGACGGAATTTGACCATCGATATCTAGCTAGCTATGTATAACACATTATCCCAATGACGGTTTATAGTTTCCAATTAATTAATTTGTTCTATATATCAGATTGAAGGTGCAGCACATAGAGCACTTAACGGATGGGACTATTACACTCACAGATATCCAGGTCATAAACATCATATTATATTAACATGCACTTCTATGTATGTATATATGGGAAAGTGTACAAGTATATATTAGATAGAACTGGCCATGCTCATATTTGGGTGTCTATTGATACAGAAAGAGTTCCAGATCACAGTTCCGGAGACCTTGCTTGTGATTCGTATGATCTTTACAAGGTGAGAGGCTATCAATGATGAGTGTGTGTGTGTGTGTACATGTTGTTTGTTCCATTTCGCGGAATGCAATTTAACTCTGGAACTCTCATGTATAACTTGAACAGGAGGATGTCAAATTACTGAAAAGAATGAACGTTCAAGCATACCGGCTCTCAATAGCATGGTCAAGGGTCTTACCAAGTAACGAAACACATCTCATTTTTAATTAATTAATTAATTAATTAATTATTCTTATTATTATTGAACTTTATCTCTTTTCTTCTTCATGCATGACTATGACTTCATCTAATTGCCAATGGATTTCTTAGATTTGAAATTCTATATATGACTCACTCAGCAATGTGATTTAATTCTAATTTTAGAGGGAAGACTGATTGGAGGAGTGGACGAAAATGGGATAACATACTACAACAATCTCATTAACGAGTTGAAAGCAAATGGTAAACACAAAATTAATTTTAAATGGATTAATCATATAGAAGTTTTAATCATTCGGGATATGTATAGTCATTTAACTTACGTGAATATACACAGGCATAGAACCATATGTGACTATATTTCACTGGGATGTTCCCCAAACTTTAGAAGACGAATACGGGGGATTCTTGAGCAAACGCATAGTGTAAGTTCAATAACTTCTAGACAATTGTGTTTTCTTTGGAAATTAGATTATGTACATCAGATCCATCTATACTTAATATATGAATGATACATGGACACTGCAGGGAGGACTACAGAAACTACGCGGAGCTTCTATTCCAAAGATTCGGAGACAGAGTCAAATTTTGGATCACTTTAAACCAACCTTACTCTCTCGCAAGCAAAGGTTATGGAGATGGATCGTATCCGCCGGGAAGGTGCACTGGCTGTGAACTTGGAGGAGATTCTGGAACCGAACCTTATATAGTTGCACATAACCAACTTCTAGCTCATGCAGAAGCTGTATCCTTATACAGGAAAATATATCAGGTTAATTCATATACGTACTAAATCTAACATTAACTTTTTTTTCCAAGATCAATTTATATACATGTGCTATAATCATATTCTATAATCTAAAAATATATATATGCATGCAGAAATTTCAAGGTGGTAAGATAGGAACGACCTTGATCGGGAGATGGTTCGTACCACTAAACGAAACTAGCATGCTCGACAAGGCTGCTGCAAAACGAGCATTCGAATTCTTCGTCGGATGGTATGTACATATACAGTCTCAATTAATTGGCTCTCAAATCTCATATATATATATATATATATACACGCACACACACTATAAAAAGCTTAAGTTATAAAACAACCTTTGCAACAATCGTACTTTGAAGTAATAAGTATTCAATTTTTGAATTTCGTTCTTACATATATATATACGAAGGTTTTTGGATCCATTGGTCTACGGAAAATATCCAAAGATAATGCAAGAGATCGTTGGAGATAGATTGCCAAAATTCACACCTCAAGAATCAGATTTAGTCAAGGGATCACTTGATTTTCTAGGGTTGAACTATTACGTTACACAATATGCGACCGACGCACCTCCTTCTACACCACCTAATGCCTTAACCGATCCCCGAGTTACTATTGGATGTATGTAAAAAACTATTTTGTCGTCAATCTTCTTTATATTTATATATAAGAATTTGCTAAACTCACTTGTTTTTCTCTACTTGGCTACAGTTTATCGCAATGGAGTACCTATTGGTGTTAAGGTTATCATCGACTTTAATTTGGAATCATCAATTTTTAATATGTAAGAGACTACAGCATTTATTTGAGTCTTCTTTTTTTTTCTGTTTTTCCCTTCTTCTACAGGCGGCTAGCTTCGTCTACTACCCTCCAGGGTTCCGTCAGATTCTAAATTATATAAAAAACAACTACGGAAATCCACTTACCTACATCACCGAAAACGGTATCATATCAATACAAATATGTTTAACCAATATTGGGAACCATTTATGTGTGTTTAATTAAAAATCTTGTGTTAAAACTTTCAGGAGTTGCTGATCTTGATACCGGGAACTTAACGCTGCCAAATGCTCTTGCCGATAATGGACGCATTCAAAATCATTGCAGCCATCTTTCGTGTCTCAAATGCTCCATCGAGTGAGTTTGTTACTTCACTTGATTTGCTTATTTTGACAATCATAAGTGTTGATACGTTGACCCTTTTATTTTAAACATATTATAGGGATGGATGCAACGTAGCAGGGTATTTTGCATGGTCATTGATGGACAATTACGAATTCGGAAATGGTTACACTCTCCGGTTTGGTATGAATTGGGTCAATTTCACTAATCCTGCTGATCGAAGGGAAAAAGATTCTGGCAAATGGTTTTCTAGGTTCATAATCGCAAAATAATTAAGGGGAATCAATAATTAATAAATTAATATTCCATGTATCCAACATTGAATCATGTATTGTTTATTTTTATTTTTATTCAAATTAAATCAAAGTGTATGTGATGTGTGTATACGTACCGTAGTAATAATCTCTCGGTCAATTTCTAAGTAATAACTTGAAAAAAGTACATATGTATGCAGGTTGTATTCGTCTTGTTTGATACGCTTACCAATAATAACTTTTCAATCTTTTCTCGACCTTAATATCGTAATGATACCACGTTTGATTGTTTGAACAACAAAAGAGCTAAACCAAGGATGTATTATCTAATGCCTTATTCAAGAGCAAAGTCAAATCATTTATTTTGTACTGTTCTGTGCATTAATACTAAGTGTCTAACATATAATCTTAGAGATTTACAACTACACTGTTAAAACATTCATCTAATTTTGAACATTCAGTCAAGTGGAATTTTTTTTTTTTTTTTAATTGTAGGCTTCGGTAACTTTTACAATGAAAATATATAATTTGAAATAGGTATCATTTTTGCTACATAATTGATAAGGAGAAAACAATTACAAATGAAACTCATACAGATAAAAGCTAAGCAAACCCTTGGATCGTTGTCTTATTGCCTATTGACAGTTTGAATAGAATGATGATCTCTTAAACGAGCTAGAACTAATCTAGAGAGGTCGGTCGGCACGTTTATGATGGAAAGACGAGTCGTGGTTGCCAACAAAGCTATCTACTCTGAGAAGGAGAACCACAAGTCGGCCACTAGAGTTATATCTTCTATTTCGTGCACAAGTCATATTTTACAAATAATAATTTGCCAACCAAGAATCATGACCACTTGAAATAAATGAGCGGTGGCTAGTTGGAGACTTGAACCCATTCTAATGGAAGATAAAGAGTATCGGAACAAAGTGATTTTAAGTATTTTTGACTATGTCTTTATTTCTTTGTTTTTACTTTGATTCATTTTCAATCACATACATGGCTTAATCACACTAAGGATAGTGTTGGTTAAGTTTTGGGGAAAAAAAAATACTGATGTATTTTCCTTTGTTGTTTTGATTCTATTGTTTTTGTTCTTTTATTGAGACAAAAGTTGTTGGAACTATGAAGTTTTCTTAGAACTAATCACACTGCTAACACTTCAATGATCATCTTTTCAAATATTGACTGCGGATCTTATTGTATAGAGAACCTGTAAATAGATTGATCTTTCTAATATTGTCTATATCTGTTTAGATATTTGAAGGATCCTAAGATGACTTTACATCTAATGAAATTACTTTTTTCATCTTGGAACTTGACATACATCAAATCGGATTCTTTGTTAAGATCTGAAACAATTAATTTGTATGAGTATGGTTTCCTTCTCTCTTCATTTCAATAGAAAAAGAAAAAAGAAAAATTATAAGTCAAAAAGAAGTAAAAAGGGAAGTTAGTGGTAATTCCATTAACAAATTATGAAAAATATTACATCAACACTTTTTATAACTGATAATTATATCATCTTACGAAGATCTACGTATGAGAATTAATTCCACTTGAAAATTTTATTAAGACTAGGTAAGAGTCCACGCTACGCGCGGAATAGTTCTGAAACTTTTTATTGTATACTGTTTTGTTTTAGCTTGTTAAACCTAGCATTAATTTTACAATTTTGTTTTAACAGTTACTCTATTGAATGTATTTCAATCGGGTAATTTGATTTGTTTTCTGCATTATATAAAATACCAATAGTATTACTGAAGTCTGAAATTTGATATTATGTTAATATGGAGCCAAAGTATTGGTCTTAAACTAAAAAAACTTTAATCCCTCCAATCTTTCGTAAAGCAATTAAACACATGCTTTGTTGGTGTCTCTAAATAAGCATATCGTGTTTTTTGGTTCCTCTCCAACCATCACTACAAAAAATTGGTTGTTTTACATCATTTATTTCTAATATTTGTATCAATTATAAATGATGCAAAAGTCTTTGCATCATTTAAAAAAATGACTATAAAAATGATAATGCAAATAATTTGTATCATTTTACTAATAAATGATGTAAATAAATGAAATATATACATCAATTATTGTAATTGATGTCAATATGTATCAGTTG
>KE153674.1:77461-121590 GCA_000411075.1 Sisymbrium irio | reverse complement strand
AGATAATTGATACAAAAATTCATATTAATTAATTTTATTATTTTTAGTTTAAAATTAAAAAATTATTTTCGTAAAATTTAATTATTTTAAATTATTTTATATACATATTTAAATTACTATGTATAAAATATAATTAAAGTGTCAAATGACTTCAAATTTATTTTGGAGTGTGGAGTTTTTTTTATAGAAGACAAATTATATCTTCTTTCTGATGTGGGACAAAATTTTTGTTTAAATATTGTAATTTGCATCACTTATTAATTGATACAAATATTTGTATCAATTAAAAAATAATGCTAATTAGTATAAAAACACATCATTTATTTAACTGATGTAAATTTATATAATAATATCACTTTTGTTAAAATGATATAAATTAGGATAATTTAGTATTAATTTTCTGAACTGATGTTAAATTAACAAATTATAACATCATTTATTATAAATGATGTTAAATTATTAATATTTGTCTCATTTGTAGTTAAATGATTTAAAATAGTATCACTCCATTTTGTGATGTATTTTAAGTGATGTAATACACCCTTTTTTTGATAGTGTTGTCTGCGATTTACATTCTCATCCACAACCTCCCGTTTTCATACCTCCTGTAGCATCTTTTTTTCTGGGTGATTGGGTTCGTCTTCTTTGGCCTTCGTTATCCATTGGGAGCTTACTTTCCATGAGAGCGTTTTTTTTTGTTAGATGGAAGGACGAGAAGCTGTAAAGGTGAGGCGTTTAAATAAGGTCATAGGTTCGTGTATATATATTTTATGTTATGGAAATCTATTTGATTATCGTGTTGCTTGGGTAATGTGTGTACGTTAGGAAAAATGCTTCGTAAATTTGTAACATTTTCTTCTCTGTATGTATAGAAGCTATTTATGTAGTTATTATAGATAAAGTCTATAACTCTCTATTTGGCTTTAAATGATATATGTCGTTTCGGTAAGTTATATTCGTTAGTTTTTACTACATTTATGGAACGTGGAAAACTTCATATAAAACGGATTAATACTTTGATGGCCTGTAGAAATAGAAGGGCGACATATGTTTTCATTTGATCAGATAGTATGCTTCCGTGTAGGTTTTACTGAAAAAGGTTTAGTAGTATTTTAATGTTATATACAAATAGAAACACGTGATCTGTTTTAATAGCATAATAAATATGTTCTTTAAATATAGTTATGACTTGGAAGAGAACTAATAAGAAGTGAATAAAGCTTCAATTTTCAGTTAAAACCAAGTAGATGTGCGAAACAGTCTGAGTAAATGTAGTATATTTAAATAAAGTAAACTTAGAAACACGTAATAGATCTAATGCCGGAAGTGAGGGCATTATTAGTAACTTGGAAAGCAATCCAGTGGTGGTAGTTGGTAGGTGTTAATTAGTTCGGACATCCCCGCCTCATTCTGGATATCTGAAAAAGTTGGCTGAGATTGGAATACATATATTTTAGTACAATTGTTCACTGATACAATTTACAGTGTTTTCGAAGGACGTGATGAAGTTTACTTTGGTGTGGAGTGTCGTGCGAAGGATTCTGGCAACTCCTACAACCCTTATGATTGCACAATAGTTGTGAGAGTTGACCCTTATCTGGAAATAATAATGTTGACCTACCATTTCCTTGAGGCTTGCTGTATTCTGTGTCATGAATTTAGTTTTGAAATCAATCATAATCTGGATCAAATATTAACTTTCGTGTGTTTTTATCTTTAACCTGTTCGCCATTGTCAGCAGACGTAGTTTCTGACCAGAAATTGATTAATTCGGTCTCCGTCATAATGACATTAGCAATGACTGTTCCATCGAAAACAGTGAGAACAGCATGTAATCTGTGTGATAGAGTAATTTTAGACTGAATTGTCCGAACTTTTATAGCATATCAGTTTTTCATATTCGTATTATGTTAAGTACCGTAAATAACCTGTTGTCTCGTAAGTAGTAATCTGTTACTGTGTCGGGATCTGTGTTTTTTCCAGTGGATTTGATGTCAATAACCATAGCATCAATGAGGAATTCTGCATTCTGAAAGATATATAACAAATGAGGTGAGACGTATTAGCAGTTAGGTCTCGAAAATTAGTGCATGAGTGAGTAAGAGCATACCTTTCGGCCGGTTTTGATGATGAAGTTAATTAGCTCTTAAATTGAAACTAATTCGATTTTCCTTACAAAGTTGGAGGTGTCAGTGATTTGGATTGTTGGATGGAGGGGGTACAAGATCTGTGGTTGAACATATGAGATAACGATGGTATGAAATAATTAAAACTTGGAAAAGTATGAGCAGAATGATACCTGTCCGCATAATTCTTAACTTTGGCTATGTTTGTAGAGAAAAAATGGCGTGACGCCAGGGTTGAATCCAAAATAAGGCGGCCTGCATGTAGAGGTGTTTGTTGGTTTTAGGTGCATTATTAAGCGTGAAGATTGTCCGGAACTCAAATGAACACTAATTTCGGTTAACGTTTCAAAAGCTTGGAATTAAATGATTTCTTTTTGTCTTTCATCAGATATGCATGGGAAACAGGACACTATAAATATGTAATGATTGAGCTTCCAGGGAATGTATGTCATAAATTACCTCCAATGGTATTTGGGTGAACAGCTGTGATGAGAATGACAGGCTTCACGGTGGTTGGTGGATGAAGCATGTTTCGGAAAGCTGCGGCTACGTTATCCCACAGATAGACTGTCGTCATTATATCTCTGTTTTCGGTAACATACATGGCAGTATTAGAGAAGCATCTTATAATAGCTGCATATGGAGTAATGACTTATGTGTATTCTGTGGCGGAGTTTACGGTTCTAGGGAAAGGTAGACGGCAATCTTCTCGGTGTTAGTTGGATCGTGTAGGTAGGGTCCTTCAACAGCGTATATTTCTCCCACAATAGCTACAAACATGTTTGAAAGTGTGTACAACCTTTAGATAACGTTATGACAATGAGGAATGAAAGTGATGCATATATAGGGTTCACCTGGCAGGGAAAGTCCAGTGTTTGATATTGCAGTGATCTGATCGTCGTTGGTGATGTTGAATGATTCTTGTGGTATTTTCAGACTGTAAGCCGGAACTTTTGCAGGTTGTCGTCTCTCTGAAGTTTATGAGTAATGGGCGAAACGTCAGCTTATAGAGATTTGTGCACTTGATGACTTCAAAATCCAAAAGTTCATAGAGACCTCCTTCACGCAACATAGTGTAGTATGTGTTAACCAATTGCGGGGCAACAAAGCGGTGTATCAATGATCCCTGTCCAAGGGATAGAATGTAGTTAGGTTTTAAACGGTTAAAGAGTGGATGGGAAGTTGCATATGAAATATGTGGAGACATACCTGTTCGTCAATGAGTAGGATGACACGACCATTACAGGGCGCTACGTCGCTGCCTCAGTGAAGCTCCCACATACGAAGGCATCGGGTTGGTGAAGATCCTAGACGCAAGTCGGTGAAGAACAGTTTAGGAATTCAAAAATGGCTGAAGGGGTGTATTGGTTTTCAATCGGCTGTGTTTGCCTTTTTGTGACAATCTATATCGTTTATAGAAAAATGTATGTGATGAGTGTCTACGCCTAATTATATATGAATATGGAACAGAGACGTAATTTAATCTTGATTAAAATAGAGTAGTAATGACCCTATTAAAGAAGTGTGAGTGGGATGTATATGTTACGAATATGCGGAGGCAGACGAAATGTGATAGAGCCTGTTAGGCATGTCTTCCACTGTAACGTTTGAAGATGACACGAAAATAAGAATGAGACGGCGTCGTTTTTGGTATTATGTTTTGAGGACAGGTGTCACTTTCTCCAAGTTCCTGGAGAGAGTTAGTCATCCATTATAATATAGATTTATGTATGGTGGTTGACTGGTTGTATATATAACATGCTGAAAATCTCTTAAATTTTTCTTTTTAATCTACATAATAAATTGCGTTTTTTTAAATTTGAAATTGGACCTACTAAAACATTAACAATTAAACAATTTGTTTTATGCCACGTTTGCATAACAAAAAACCAAACCAAGAATGTAATGTTTAATTCAAGAGCAAAGTCAAATCATTCTGTTTTGTTTTATATTTTTGTCTACAATTATATATATGAAGAATTCACACAACAATGCTGAATCATAGCGTCATCAGGTGCTGATACATACTGATAAATGTTGAAACTATTGTATATGCAAAACAAATCAAGAAACAAAGAGTATACACATATATAGATATGGTCTTTAATTGATTGGAGAGGTAAGACCTTCTTGAGAAGAAAGTGAACGTAGAGGTTGATGTCTCCTTGAAGATAATGAAGATAGAGATGGGACTTTCCTGAACGAAGGTCTCTTGTTGAGACTCTTCATCGTTCTCTTTGCTTGTAAAGCCTTCAATGCCGGTTCTGCTCTCTCCTTAAGCTTCAATACTATGAAGAAGAGAATGCGGTAACACACTAGGATCAACACGATTGCTGCTAAGTCCCACCACTTTGAATGTGTAACTGTAACTCCAAATATCTTTCGTATTACTTCCTCTCCTGTCATCTTGGGATCTCCAGTAAACATAGGCTCAAACTCTAGCCCAAGAAAATCGTTCTTGTATGCACCCTGAAGTTAAAAAAGAAGAAGAAAGGCATGAATAAACGTGTTAACTGTTATTAACTTTAATATTGACCGGATTCAAACTTTTTTTATTCATATGTCTATTTGGAACTGAGCTTATATAGAAAAATAATCATGAGTTTAGAGAATGGGCAGAATTGTTCATAGCTCTTATAGATCCGGTTTGTACTATTTCAAGGTAAGATTCGTAATGTTTAGAAGCTAAAGGCTTCAAGATTTGTATTGAATGGTTCTTGCGAACAAAGCAAAGAGACTTACCTGAATTGCCCAAGAACCATAACTCATGTAAGAAATAGGGTAGCGCCAGAAAATTTTTGGAAGATCAGGAAGCAGACGAAAGAATCCAGAAGTCATCATGATGATTCCCTGTAAGAACAACGTTTAGAGGTATCAAACATTCAAACTCCATTTATGAGCTTATAGGCTTGTAAAGAAGAAAGAGAAAGAAGTAAGATCTTGAAAAAGAGGTAAGGTGTTTTGCTTACAATGATGCCAGCTCCTGTGATGAGACCCATTAAGAAATTTGGAACGAGAGAAGCCACAACCATCATGAGACTCTCAATGACCGAGACAGAGAAGAATAGGTTGAGACAGAAGAAAGCCCAATGCGAGAACCCGGGACGAAATTTCACCATGTTGTAAGTAATACTCCCCGTGATGACTGAAATCGCTACCAAGAACGGGAAAGAAGATACGTAGTTCGATATGATGTAAACCGAAACGCCATAGTAACCACTCAATCTCTCTTTGTAGAACACTTTCATCTCTTCAATGAAAGAAGGAAACCCTCCAATGGACATGAACGTCATGAAACCAGTAATGAACCCACCACAAGAAACCCGAGCCAAGATCGATGTGTAGCTGTGTCCTACATCGTAAAAGATTGTCCCAACACAGATCGATACCACAATGTAGATCACAATTCTTGACCAGTAGTATCCAACATCACGGCACATGTTCACAAATGATCTCTTTGTCAAAGTCGTTAGCTGTTTAAACCAGGTTGCTTCACTTCCCTTTCTCACTTCCATCTCATGATGTCCTTCCTATAGAACAACAGAGCAGAGAACTTACATTAAACACTTGTCTACAATTCTTGAAACAAATGGGACAGAGAAGAGTTTGCTTACAATGTTGGCTAATTCACGAATCCGAGATTTAGCAGATTTCGCGTAGACTGAGCGACGGTAGTTCTCAACAAGTCTAACTTTGATCTCAGATGTTGCTAGATTCATCAAAGGATCTGATGTAGCTGGTGTCTCCTGCAATAAAGATAAAGTCTCGATTCAAACAAAAGACTCTTGACAATATTTTCGCATTGTTCTTGAACAAAGTTTCAAAGATTTAGGTATATTCTCACCCGCATTCTCTGAGATCCTTTGAGTGTAGCTGTGACGGTATCAAAATCCGAGTTTATACATCTTAAGAAATGGTCAGAAGGATTCCGTTTCTTCGGGCAAGGAAATCCAGTTTCAGCAAAGAACTGCAAACAAAGCACACAATCAAAGTTAGGGTTTAGCAACGAGACAATAGCGATACTTGGGAACCAAGAAAGGTCTCATTATCTTTTTACCTCAACAGCAAACTTGGATTCACCAAAGTAAACAGCTTCACCACTAGAGAGCAAGAAAAGATCATCAAAGAGAGCGAAAACTTCGCTACTAGGCTGATGAATAGACGAAACAACGGTTCTACCGCCATCTCGAGCGATGTTCCTAAGCGCTTGAATCACAAAGAAAGCAGAAGCACTGTCCAAACCGCTTGTGGGTTCGTCAAGAAACAGAATTTGCGGCCGCGTTAAGATCTCTAACGCAACGCTGACGCGTTTCCTCTCGCCGCCACTCACTCCTCTAGCGTGCCAGTTACCTATGACTCTGTCTGCACAATCTTGAAGACCAAGCTCCATGATTGTTCCTTCAACAATGCCGTTGACTTCTTCTTTGGTCAAATCACTTGAAAGCCTTAGATGAGCCGAGTATGTTATTGTCTCCCTCACCGTTAGTGTTCCCATCAATATATCCTCTTGTGTTACATAAGCCTATTCATAAATTTACGTAAAAGAAATTAATAGACCAAAAAAACAAACTATAAACTTATATAATTTTTAATAATCAGATCATTATACTTACGACGAGGCCGTAGTCTAGTCTTGCCTTCTTTCCGTTCAGTAAAAGATTACCGGTCATAATCACGTTTCTTGCGAGTCTACCTATAGATATGGGATAATTCGTTACAATTTAAATTAAAAAGTCGAATAAGATCTGGTCTTTTATACAATCTTCTTATATATACGAATAATAACCAAATTAGGCCTTTAATATAGAACGTGACCTTAAAACCGAAGAAGTATTATGAACGGCCTAAGACTACACTAATTGTGACATTTTCTTTGTCATTTTGGTTAGTGACTGAAAAACTAGAAATAGCTAAGACGATGATTTTTCAAAAAAAAAAAAGAGAGCTAAGACGATGATATAAAGAAAATATATTCATATCAAAAAATGAAAAAGTACAAAAAAAAACAAAGATAGTATTAAAATAGTAAAATTGGGAAAAGGGAAAAAAGAAAGAGTAAATTAGTAATAATGTTTATTTACTTATAATCAAATATTATGTCTCACTAACTCACTAATCACCCAAGAAAAGAAAACGAACCTGCGAGAGAATCAAGAAGCGTGGACTTGCCGGATCCGGAAGGACCCATGATGGCCATGATACGACCCGGTTCAGCATGCCCGTTTAGTCCATGGAGCAACCGTCGAGTCGGACCACCAGTAAAGTTTGGTATGACCACCGTCAAATCTTCCCAAGCCAAGTAGGCTCCACGACCAATCGCCTGCGCCGGCGGGGGAGGAGGAGGACGAGAAGGCCGGCCATTGCTCGTACTCTCTACTTCCATTTGTGTTTGATATGGAAGAAAGAGAGAGAAAGAGAGAGAGAGAAGACTTTTCTGTTTTTCCTATAAGGTTTTTGTTTTATTGGTTGAAGAAATGAATTATAAAGATAGAGATTAATCTTGTAGGTCTAAGATTTTCTTAGGTGATAGCAACAATCAACAAACAACTAAACACATTTAATGGGTGGCTTTAATATGATCATTATTCATTTATATGCACGTATATGATATAGTTTATTTTACTCATTAATATGTGAGAGAATGAGAGTTGTGAAGAAGGTAATATACAAATCGTCCATGTGTGTGCAATAACCACCCACTTATTGACATATACGTATCAATATAAAAGTATGCAAATGCTTGTTGTACGTCGGTCCTTGATAATTAATGTTGCCTAACAAGAAATTCCGACACCTAGAGCAAATGACATTTTTTGTGAAATGAAATCTTTTTTTTCTTTTCGATATGATGAGATGTTTTCGTTTGATCTGAAGTAAATAGCCACACCAATTCAGGAAATCATTTTTGGATGGTTACTAATATGCAAGGGATTGATAATGATAGTTTGGTACAATAATGGAATACAAAAAAAAACTTTCCTGAAACCTATAAAATTCTGATAACTTTTCGAACAAATTTTCATTTAATGAAAATTGTCACTTAACTTTTTTTAGTGAAATTATTGTAGTTTTGTTTGTAGTGAAATTATTGTAGTTTGTTCACACATAACATCATAGAAATACTTTTACGGGTATCAATTTTTTTTTATTATTAGCTTAGTTTTCGTAAATAAAAAGTAAAAGCTATAGAAAATTAAATTTCTGATTTCTAATGAACATTTGCTAGATCAGACTACGTACATCTTCTAATTTTAGTCGCGATAACTTTTATATAAGCAAACAAAAAAAAGAAGTAAAAGTTAAGATAAATAATTATTGATATTTTGGATAAATAATTTGGATAAAAGAAGAGAAGCTCACAAGTTCGCAACAAGTCTTCACAGGTGTTAAATGAAAAGGAAAAAGAAGTTAATGCGTGGTAGTTGGCACCGATATAGTTATTTTGTAGTATGCCTCATTATTTTCTTTTTGGTCTGTCCATTTATTATCTTCATGATTTCATGGTTTTATTTGGCTTGGGGCGTAGCTAGGTGGTCTTAACTATATTTTTTTACTATCTAACACAAACATAAAACTATAGATCTATAACTTCCTAACCATATCCAGTAGTGCATCATTTCCTTGTTTTCTTCAAATTTATAGCTACATTTTACAAAGTTTTGGTAGATGTATATAGAACAAGTAGAGTACAATTTATACTTTTTTATATAAAAAAGCGAAGTATATATTTCCAGAAAAGAGATAGAAACCTAGATTCTAAATTTCAACTGAATTCAAGGTATGGTCTTATCAAAGAAACCCATACGCCTTTGGCATAATCCTATTTTACATGAGACAGAAAAAGTGGTACGAAAAAGCTAAATTGCTCGAATAAAGTTTAAAGCAGAACTTACATAACTGTTTCAACGGTTTGCAAGCACAAAAAAGAAAATTCAGCTATATATTAATGTGTAGTTATTTTCTTTTGGGATATTCAGCTATATTGTAATCAAGGGAATATTTGTTTAATAATATGGTTTAACGGTTAAAATAGAGATAACTGTGGCACTAGCTTGATGCACGAAAAGTAGATGAGTGATTCGTACAAGAAATCATGCGTACTGTGAGTATCACGCAAAAGTACATAACGGTAATCATCAACCTTTGATGACTTTCTTCTATTAACATATTTAGGAATCAAAATAGTTTATGGCTAAGGAAAAACGATGCAATTTGTTGTAGGGTTTCGCAAATGCCAAAGGAAAATTTACTGAATAGTCAATTCAGATGTAGTTGAACAATAAGTTAATGTTCTTAATTAGTATAACAGCAGAATCATTTGGTCGATCATATTCACATGTACAACTTAGTAGAGGAAAGTCTTCGATTAATTTTTTTTCCACCCATATATGAAAGCAATATTGATAATAAAATTAAAGCGTCTTCCTCAACCAATGTTTTTTCTTCTCACAAACTAGAAACATTCAAACATATCTCATGGTGTTTTAAAAACGCAACAATCATGTGCAAATGCACAAGATTACACAACGTAAAAACAGCCAAACCTACGTGCCTTTTTTAAAAAAGAGTCAAAACACTCGCGACTTACAGATAGAGACCGAATCCCAAATACTGAGAGATGTGGAGACAACTCTCGAACCAAATCCATACAATTAGAACCGTCTTCTCGGGCTTCGCGAACGTTGTGACCTCCCAGACCTGCAAAACCCCATAAGAACCCGATGATCAAAGGATGCTATGAATATAATGACAACAATAAGGTCAACTGACTTAAGAAAGTCGAATACTTTGTCAACGATTAAAGCTTTACATAAAAAAGACTACTCTTGCTCACATGTGTTCTTAGTAACCTTTGATAATTGTAAAAACTCGACTTAAAATAGCAAACAACTCGTGCTACTTGGTTACGAGAGGGAGGTACAGAAAAGAGAATAGGATACAAACCTCAGGTTCCTTCTCCTGTAAGATCCAGCATTGGGTCCATTGCTGAAAGCCCAGTCAACGCTGACATTCCTGGTAAGAAGCTCAGCGCCATTCATTGCTTTGATAGCATTCTGTGCTTCTTCGCTCTTCTCAAATTCTACCAAAGCATATCCCTAAACAAAGAAGACAAAAAACGAAGCAGGTATAATTACTCCAACTTGCAACAAGAAATATTCAAAAAATAACTGAAAGAACAAAAATCGACTCGTATAAACTCCAATTCCGAAACACAGCTTATCATTTCTGATACTCAACGAGATATATATCGATTAAAACCTACAACTATGTCAAAGAGAAGTATCATGATATCATCTAGGACAAAAAAAACAGTATTGCACTCTACAGAACATCACTCAACCATGACAAAATATCAAACATATTCACAAAAGAACTGCTCGTAAACTCAAATTCTGAAACACAGCTTATCATTTCTGATACTCAACGATATATATATATTGATTAACACCTACAAGTATGTCAAAGAGAAGTATCATCTGGGACAAAAAAAACAATATTGCACTCTACAACCATGACAAAATATCAAACACAGTAAAAAAAAGAAATTAGCTTTGCTAAAGAAGATACCTTGACGAAACCAGTACGGCGATCGAGATTGAGATGTAAACTCTTAATCTCTCCAAAATCACCAAAAGCATTCGAAATATCATCCTCCTGTGCCTCCTCATGCACTCCAGTCACCAAAATAATCCACCCCTCGATGGCTACACATAAACACAACACAGCAAAATCATCCACAGATACTAAGCTTAAGTCGAATCAAGCTAAGACATGTCTCCAAAGCTAATTCAAGAACAACCTTATAAACTAAAATTTCTAGGTCAAAATCGAATCCCAGCCACCACATAAACCCTAGGACAAAGTCGGTAACACAAAATCAAATCGAACGACGCCGAATAATCAAGCTAAGCTCACATTAGAACTATAAAGCGAGAGAGAGAGAGGGATTACATCGCTGAGGGCCAGGACCACCATCGGAACCTAGGGATTCGAAATCTCGAGAGGAAAGGCGACGCTGGCGATCGGAATCTTTCTCCTCGCGGAAACCACGTCCTTTGGTTTTCCTCTGAGCTGAATCTCCATTTGCTCCGGCGATAGTCGACCTAAGCCTAGGATTCCCACCAGCGCGTGGAGATACATCACCTGCTGCACCATCTTCGTCCATTAGGTCATCCTCCTCTGGCTCGAAATCCACTGCTTCGGGTTCTAAGTTCGCCATCTCTTCCGCCGCCGCCGTTTATCGTCGTCGATGCCGATCGAATCTCTCTTCCCGTCTACTACAGCCACGAGGAGACTCTTCGAGTTTTTTCCTCTATCTTAGATATTTCTGCTAATGGTTTATAAGATTGTCTATTGGGCCTCTTTTATGGGCCTTTTTGGGCCTTCAATCTTAATTAGCCTCTTAACCTTCTTCAGCTAAGCCTTTGGTATATGTCAGCGTTTAATGTTATACTCAATCAGTCAAAATCGTACCTAACTGAAGACGGACATAAAATGTCTGACATACGAAGACATGAAACAAAAGGTGGATTTGATAAGCATCATCGCTGGTTTAATTACTACTATTATTGATTTATTGTAGTATTAATAAGAGTTGAATGCCATGAGTTTAAAGCATTAATTACATAATAAATGAAACTTACTTCCACCAACAAACACATTTTGTTATAAAATAATGTACTACTATTAAATCTTTGGGTATTTTTTTGCCAAACAATAACAAAATGACTAAAGTTTTTTAACCAAAAAATGATAATGATAATAAAGATACCACTCGAGATTGAATCATGGCATACCTTTTTAAGCTTTCATGATGTCAAATTATTTATTTTTTTTGGTGTCGATGATGTCAAATTATTTTATCACTTAAGAATTAAGATACTCTTTTTCATATTCTGGCAATTTACACTTTACAATAGGTACTACTACTGGTCCATGGGCTTTGATGGTGATCATCATTGTTTAATTCGTTTACATTCAATCATTCCAATCCAACATTACTTTCTAATTTTACCCAACAAAACATCTGTTTTTGTTTATTATAACAAAAGTAGAGTTAGATTCTTTCTTATTTTTTGGATTAAATACTTCTTAGAACTTCGTTCGTCACTGAACCTGAAAGCCAGTTCGTAACTGTCTTGTGTGTTGTTTACAAAAGGTAGGCCATTCGTCATTTCTCTCTAAGAGGTACCGAAGAGCATTTATTTGCCACACATTTATTGTCTCGATTCTGCTGACTAAATAACAAAATCCGGTCAATGGACAACAACGACTACAATTCACAGCACACGTGTCTCCCTAAAACAATCTTCGCCGTTAACATAAACATCTAGATATCATTTGAACGGATAGGATCTAAGAATGAGTTAATTGAAGTCCGTACACTCGTTTACAGTGTGGAAAATAAATTGACCGAGTGAAAAATCAGAGTCACGCGCGGGTTTTTGGTGTGACGGGGGAAAAGAACAGCTGTCTGACAAAATTTTCTTTGTTGATGTCCTGATGAGCCATTGAACCCTTCACAACATTTTTTCTAAAAAAGTTTATATTCGTTAAACTTCGTTTGAAAATATAAAAATATGCATTATATACTCTCTGTATATTGGTACCTAAACAAAGGCTTTCAATGGTTGCAGTGGTTAGACAGTTTTTTTTTTTTTTTTGTAACACAGTTTTTTATATACCATTTATCAATCATAATATATATTGATCTGATTTAACGAAAATAGAAAATAAACCGCAACATATCAACTACATACCCCTTTTAAACATGTAAATAGAAATTTTTTAAAGGGATTTGTTATCTTTTTCTTTAGTATGGATTCAAACATTGACAGACTTATTCACCCCAACCTCAATAACCATTCACACCCAAAGATCAACAAAATAAAAAGTCTCCAAATTTTTTTGTTCTATATAACTAATTCTTTCTAAATTTGCTTTACTTTGATTTTCTATCAACAAAAAATTTAAGACCATTAATTATAAAATTAAAAATATTTTTTTACTTCACAAATGGTATGATCGTTCAATTCATTTCAAATAAATCGTATTTTACTTAAACCAATATATAGAACTGGAATTATAGTTCTCTTTTCTTATTTTCAAAAATGAAAACAAAAGAAAATTGAAATAATCTAAGTTTCTTTATCATCTTTTAAAATACCAGTGTCTTTGATACTATGACATGTATTAAGTCTGTATTTTTAAATGGGATAACATATTAAAAAAAAGAATTTTACTATATATATATATATATTTTAAAACTTTCAAATAATATTTTCAATTTTTTAATATAATGATACAAAATATTGAAACGTAAAATTGTTTTAAAGTTGAAACGCATATTAAAATAAAAATAAATTTATTGATTTGATTTGATGTTGCTGATTTTAGATTGGATCGTTATCTTTGACATTTTTAACCCATCTTATATTTCAAAAAGTCAATGATATAGATTGTAAACAAAAATATGTTAAAGTAATTATAAATATATTTAAAAAATAATATTATATAGCGAGAATGAAACGGTTTGCAATCATGCATGATATCTTCATTTATTTTGTTTGGTTAACAAATTACGCGCGAAATAAATTCCGTTAAATCATATTCAAAATTGTTGTTTTGTATCGTAACAAATTACATGCGACAAAAATTCCGTTAAATCATATTCAATGATGGTTTCATGTCGTTTTTAATTTATATGGTTACAAATTTAATTCCATAGTGTAGATTTTTGATACAAATTTATTAATTATAATTTTAACACGTAAATGATAAATATCAGAATCATTTTTTAAAAACTTGAAAACTTGATGAATAATATGAATGATAACAAAAAAATAGTAAAATCATGTTTTACATAAAACTAACAACTGATAGTTATTTATTTATTATTAGAAGAAAGAAAATAAATTAAAGTTGGAAAAAAAAAACTAGGAAAGCTACTTTTATCCAAAGAAAGGGGAAGACCTAGATTCCTACTATTACTATGCTATTCTCAACTTCACAATTAAGACTTGTTTGATTACTCACCCAAAAAATCAGGCAAAAAACACTCTAATCCCGCTCTTTACGAACTTCAAAACCCAACACTGGATAATAACCAAACAAAACCCCATAAAGAAAGAATAATTAACCAAATTAAAAGGTTAGTTTCTTTTCGTTTATTATTATGTTTTTTTAAACTCAAACCGAAAGAGAAATAGAAAACCAGAATTTACTTACACTCTCTCACAGACCATTCTCAGAGACAAAGCAGAGGCTTTTTTTCTTTTTCTTCTTCTTCTCCATCTTCTTCACTATTTCCTGAGTGAAAAACACAAACCAAAGTTTCCTAGCAATGGATCCTGACGATCCGACTTCCATAATCTTTACAAAAATCAGAACTTTAGAACCAGACAACGCTCCCAAAATCATTGGCTATTTTCTTTTGCAAGACATGGAACAAAGAGATTTGATTCGTATTGCTTTTGGTCCAGACACTCTCTTACAGACTCTCTGTCGTAAAGCCAAACTAGATTTGGGTCTTTCCTCACGAAACCCTATCTCGAGACCCATCAGTATCAACCACCCATTGTCTCACTCTTCATCAAGGAATGGGTTCTTGGACTTGTCAAGAAACCCTAACCCTTTGTCTCCTTCCTTTACTTCTGCAACTCTCACCACTAACCCATTTCCTGAAAGTTCCTCCCTTTTCGCCTCTTCTTCCGGAGATTTCGTAGATGAGCAACAGTTGAGTAGTAGTCAGTACTCGTTTCTCAACGACGACGAGGATCCTTTTGCTAGTTTTCACAAGAGGAGTTTCTCTGCGAACGACGCTTGTTTTGAACCAGAGGAAGAACCAGGGTTTGGTGGAGGACCCGGTTATCGGTTTCTACAGTCTGGTTTAGTTGATGATGAAAGGGGCTACGTTCTCTTTCAGAGAGAGGAGATGATGAGGATGAAGTTAGCTCAGCAACAGAGAATGGCTGCTGCTGCTGCTCAGTTCATGGCGCATGAAAAAGACTTTAACTTCCTCTTGCAAAAGCGGAATGCTCAAAGGTAAAGTTTGAAAATTTTGGCTTCTCTTTTTGTTTTGTTTGCTTTATCAGTAAAAGACTCTGACTTTTACAAGAAAGAGTGTAGCATTTGGTGGAAACACAGGTTTTGTGTGAACAGTGTTTGACTTTTCAGCGGAGGGGAGTTTGGTATGTCTTACGGTGGGTTGTTTGTTTGTTTCTTGCAGGCAAGGATCAGGACAGTTTGGAGAAGAAGGTGGTTACTATTACAGTTCAAGCAGGTATGAAAGAGATGATTCAGTCTCTAGACAGATCTACTTGACATTTCCATCTGAAAGCTCCTTCACAGATGAAGACGTCTCCTCTTATTTTAGGTAATGTAGGATATTACATGTGTTGTGAGAGAATCGGATGATCAATGTATTATCTTGTTTGTTTTTGACAGTGATGGTTTTCTTCTTGAATGTGTAGCAATTTTGGAACTGTGGAAGATGTGAGGATCCCGTATCAGCAGCAACGGATGTATGGGTTTGTTACTTTCGCTAATGCTGAAACTGTGAGAACCATATTGTCTCGAGGAAACCCTCATTTCATCTGTGACTCACGCGTGCTTGTTAAACCGTACAAGGAGAAAGGAAAAATCCTTCAAAAGTAATGTACCAATGCTTGATCCCTTTCTTTTTTAAGCTTCTTTTTCCGTCACCTGCCTTCCTTTACTTACTTATGATAGTTTTGGTGAAATACTAGCAAGAGGCAACATCAGCAACTGCAACAGTTGATGGAGAGAGGGAACTATTCTCCTTCTTCAAGTCCTTCTGGAATGGATCTATATGAATGTCACTTGGGTTAGTCTTGATTGAGTTAACAAAACGGATTTTGTTGTTTCTTTCTTTCTGAGATAGCAACTCTTCATTTGTGTAAACGTTACCAGGACCAAGGATGTTTTCAAGCAACACACAGGAGATGATGAGAAGAAAAGCCGAGCAGCAAGCTGATTTACAACTTGCCATGGAAGTAGAACTCCAAAGAAGAAGGTTCTTGGCTCTGCATTTGCCTGAGAGGGATAATGAATCTATTCACCATCTCCAGCGTAGTCTTTCTATGGGCTCTCCTGCTCATCTCCCACCTCGGTTCAACAATAGTCTTATCTTTCAACCAGAAAGCAACATGGAAGAAACCAGGGAAGGTTGTTGTTGTTGTTGCTGTTCTTGGCCTCATGCTTTCTTTTCTCGGCTTTTATTAATGATCCTTCCTTAACAGGTGATAGTGATAGAGATAGAGGTGAAAGCCATCTTCAGCAAGTAGCAAACAGTAACGAAGAACGTGGCTACAGTAACGATTTCTACAACGGGTAAATGGAAGATAAGAATCAAGGCCTTTAGTCTTCTTCTAACCTAAAAATAAGCTACTATAGTACTTACATACGGTCTTATTTATCATTTCTCAAGGCAAGAGACGAGTCTGGAGAATACTCTTCCTGATAGCTTGTTTGGTTCCCCCAAAACGTCTGAACAAACCCACCAAACCGAGTCGGATACGGAGCAAAATAATGCACCCTTACCAGATCAACCAGCCTAGCAATGGGTATCTTCAACCTACTCAGATAGTATTTCATAACAACGTTGCAAATTCTCTAAACCCAAACCCATTCTTATTTTTTTCAGGTTCACTATAGACAGAAAGAAACAGATGTGTGAATGAAAAGGTGAGCGATATCCGCCATGAAGCACAACCTGAAACTCGTATAAAACTGTTGCTCTTTTGTTCTAACTAACTCTTCATTTTGGTCTTTGTTTGTTACATTGGTTTTTGCAGAAAGGTACTGATAAAAGGATAGAAGAGAAATTGTATATATATATAGAAAAGCTTATGAGGTTTTTTTAACATGGAAACACAAGAGAGAAGGTTAAAGAGATCAGTTTTAGGATAATATGTCATCAACATAATAGGACTTTACAACTAACCTCGACAACATATGGGAGGATACTCTAATTAGGTTTTCTTTTGGGTCATTTCTTTTAGTCTTTTTGTTCCTACTGGGTCCGTCCTAGTTCTGGTTATGGGCAAAAGCTGCATCTGTTACTTTTTACCATGATTGTATAAAATGCATGTGTGTTTTCTTGGAACTCACTTACAAGGGTACGCAAAGTGTGGCCTAAAGCCTTTAAGCTAAAGTTTGAATCCTTAAGAGCCTAATTGATACTTTAGGCCGAACTTATAAAATTGAACCGGTAATCTCCAAACCGAAGTTTGGTATGAAGTTAATTGGTACATAAGATTAAACACTGAACTATTGATTCAGAAATGCCGAAGCCAAACGTTGAACTTTATTGGAATTGAAGAAGTGACAAATTTCTTTGAAGTTTTATTTTTTTTGGTTCACGTCTTTTTGTGTTCATTAATGAGTTTTCTTTCCAATTAAGGAACCTGTTCCATTGAGCTCCATTACCTAGAGAGCTCAAGACATCGTGTCTGGTTTCACTGTCAAATTTCAAACGTTAACCAACAACAAAAAATACTTACAAAAGAAGAAAACTTCAGTCTTCTCTTTCATCTTCTCATGGATCATTCAAGTGTAGGAAAAAAGAAAGATTATTGCTTGATGAAAACCCATTTTTTGAAACCTTGTGTAAAGTCCATTGATGATGGTCCTGTAGCTGAGCTTCCTCGTCAACGTTTCTCTGTTTCTTCGTCGTCAGACATAAAGGTTTTGTCTTCGAAGAACTCCGCTAGTGGGTTTCGGTTTCATGATCGTAATTTCAGATCTTGGACTCGAAAGATGGAAGCTTTACACGAACCCACTTGGAGAAAAGCTGGGATCTTTGAAGCAATCAAGGCATCAACATACCAAATCCATAAAAACCAGTCTCTGCTTTTAGCTCTTGTTGAGAAATGGTGTCTTGAGACCAAATCATTTGTCTTTCCTTGGGGTGAAGCAACGGTAACGTTGGAGGATGTGATGGTGCTTCTAGGCTTTTCTGTTCTAGGTTCTCCTGTTTTCTCCCCTTTAGAGAGCTCAGAGATGAGAGATAACGTAGAGAAGCTAGAGAAAGCAAGGAGAGAACATATGAGAAGTGACTATAGTGTGAGCCAAGAAAAATGGATTTTGAGCTTTCAAAACAGAGATGATCAGATGGAGCACGTAGCTTTTCTTGCCATGTGGCTTTCTGATTTCGTTTTCCCACACACTAATCATCTTTCGGTCTCGAGACATGTGTTCTCAATTGCTGTTCGTTTAGCTAGAGGGGAAAGGATTGCTCTTGCTCCTGCTGTTCTCGCAAGCTTGTACAGAGATTTAGGTCGAATCTGTGCCACTGGTAAGTCTTATCATCAAAGGTTTAGACACAAGTCTCTGTTGAAGTTAGTCCAAGTATGGACATGGGAGAGATTCAAGAACTTAAGACCACAACCTAGAGAGATACAAATGGGAGAACCTAGAATTGCTCAATGGAGCTTTCGGAGACAAAGATATGACAATACTGAGAGGTTTAGTTTTGATGGTTTTGATTGGCGGCCTTATGCTAAGTCTTTAACGAATTGGAACCCTCCTAGGTTTTATCTTGAAGAAGCTAAGTGGGTGACTGTTGATGACAGTCTTGATGATGATGAGTTTGTTTCGTTTGCTCGATGTGTTAGGAGTTCTCAGCTTGTTGGGATTGGTTTTGTTGAGGATCACTATCCGAATCGAGTGGCAATGCAATTCGGGTTGAGTCAAGATCTTCCTGGTTTGGTTACTCATCATAACAACTTCTCGGAACAAGAGTCATGGGATGATTACAATAAGTCTCTTGATGGTTTAAAGCTATATATACCTTGTCGTCTCGCTACAACTTCTGTTACTGCAAGATACCGAGACTGGTGGTTGAAATCAGTTTCAGAGTATCTGAGCTCTGAAGAACCAAACGAAACTTTTGATGCAAGAAATACTGATGCATCCCGTGATGTACTGTCATTAACTCAAGTTCTTCAGAAATTTGGAGAAGGGTTTCCTGCAAAATTAAAAAGATCTCGGAAGCGTAGAATACCTAGACATATGGGATCTGAGATAAAGAAATACAAGAGTGGTGATTGTGGTGCATCAGTTTCACTAGAAGTGCCACTTAGTGAGTTGTTTCACAAGGAGTTAGCGAAGAGGACAAGTGAGCATTTGAGAAACATGAGAGGCAAGCGAGCTCGTGAGGATGAGGTTGACAATCGTATGGATTCTTCTGTTGATATTCCCATTGCTCAGTTGATCAAATCTAGAAAGAAAACTGGAGGAGATGCTTCTGGATCACTTGGAATCAGGAGGAGAGACAAGGAGGATAACAATGATTCAAGATTTTGTCGAGAGCTGGATTTTGGAGATGATGAAACTGTAGCACCACAAGAAATAGAGAAAATGAATGAAGAGAATGGTGAAGAAGAAACTATAGGCGAAGTGGAGGTGATAACGGTTCTGCCACCACTAAAGGCTGGACAAACCTGTGTTGATGAAGTTGATGTAAATAAAAGTAATAATCTAGAGAAGAAGAAGACTATGGTCGATGATGGAACCAAGGAAGCAGAGTGTTTGCTCCATGAAGATGAAGAAAAGCAAAGACTCAATGAAAAGGAAGAAGATGAAATATTAAGACAGAGAAAGCTTGCAATAGAGGAGCTAGCACTGAATCTAGAGGCACGTTTAATGAAGGTGGAGAAGACTTTGGCAACGATTAGGAATTGGAAAACCAGAAGAAATCACATATATACTGGAGTTGCTGCTAAAGCTAGTTGTGTCAAAAACCTTCTGATCTGAAAGAAGACAATAATGTCACATATCAATCTTTTGCTCTTTTGCATAGTCTTATGAACTGTAACTAAGCTTTATGATGTTTTTTTGTGTGTATTTAATTTAGTATTTGAAAGATCCAATCAAATTTGGAGAATCACTTACTCTATTTTTCAAAAGTGGAGTATCAAATATGAGAGAGCAGGAGATACATTTAGATGATAAGAAATTTGTAAATGCCACACAGTCACACACATTACTTATGAGACCTTTTACAGATTAGTTTCTTCATATTTACCGTACTGCTTCACTTGCAAGGCTGCAACTTTTTTTCGTATTGGCCTTTCAGCGTTTCGAAAAAAAGAACAAACCTTTCTTCTGTCTTTCAGAAAGACACAAACAAAACACAAAATCTCTCAAACTTTCTGACGTTTCTTCGCCATTAGCTCGACATTTATCCTATCCACTGCTTTCATAGCATTATTTGGTTCTTGTTGAGTCGTTAAACATCTTCATTGTTCTTCTCTGTTGGTGTTGCTCCCACGGAAAGGTACCTTCTTTCGAACTCTTAGGGAAAGTGGGTACTCGTTTTGGTTGGCTTTGCCTTTGCTTCGTATGGATTTGAAGAAATTAAGAGTGGGATCGTGGAATCAGTATGGTGACTGTGTAAGGTTCTGTCTGATGAAATTAAGAGTGGGATCATGGCTTAAAGCTAGACTTTTTGGATTGGATCTGTCTGATGCTATAGGTTCTGTTGCTAATTTGAAGTTTTAAAAGTTCGTTGCTTTATATTATTATATATAGTTCAAAGTTTTATGTTGCCCGTCCACACTGACTTCTTAACTTCTGTATTAAAGCTTGAAGTCTGTGTTGATCTCCTGACACAAACATTTCATCGATAAGATTCTCTGCGTTTCTGTATATACTTGTTTTGTTATTTGCTCTTAACCTTCTCTGTTTTTTGTTTGGTGATATCTAGCATTTGAAGAGAGAAGAACTCATGGCTCCTTCTGAGAACAGACAACTTTGTCTCACCTCCATTAATGGAACCGAACTTGTTCTTCCTCGTCACAGCCATTCTTCTTCTCCTATCACAAAGCCTAAGGGTGTTAGCTTCTGTGGGTGGAGACATGCTCGCAAAGACTTCATTTCTTGGGCTCATAAACTGTCTAAAATGCACCAACAAACCTGGAGAAAGGCTGGGATTTACGAAGCAATCATTGCATCCACCAAAAAAATCCATAAGGACCTGTCTCTGATTCTCGCTGTTGCTGAGAAGTGGTGTCCCGAAACCAATTCTTTCGTTTTCTCTTGGGGTGAAGCAACCATAACGTTAGAGGATGTGATGGTGCTTCTAGGGTTTTCTGTTTCCGGCTTGCCTTATTTTGCTAGTCTTGAGAGCCCAGAGGAGAAGAGGACAAAGGAAAAACTGGATGAAGTGTGTGAGCAGATTAAGATGGAGAAAGGGTTTAGAGCAAACCAAGTAACATGGTTAACGAGATTCATGGACACTGGTGATGAGCTTGAGCATGTGGCTTTTCTTGCTTTGTGGCTTAGCTACTTTGTGTTTCCGTCACGATATTATCATGTCGATGAAGCTGTTTTTCCAATTGCTGTTCACCTTTCAAGTGGTAGAAGGATTGCCATTGCTCCAGCTGTTCTTTCTCATTTGTATGCAGAGCTAAGTTTCTTGCGAAAACACATTGAAGCTTTCAACGAATCGGCTGTTCCCCTGGAAATTGATCTGAGTGCCTTGTTTAAGCTGGTTCAAGTTTGGACATGGGAGAGGTTCAAGGAACTACAGCCTCCTAAACCGATGCTAAAGGTTGGTGATCCAAGATTAGCTCTTTGGCATGACCTGAAAAAGAAAGCGAGCAATGCAACGCAGATTCTTGAAAACTCGACAATGGACAGTTTTGAGTGGCGTCCTTACACAACACCTGTGGAAAACTGGAACTTTCCTCAGTTTTACCCCGAGAAAGCAATGTGGGTTCCTGTTGACAGCACCAATACTGATGATGAATTTATCAGCTTTGCTCGATGCATCAGGGTATCCAAGCTTGTTGGAATTGATTGTGTGGAGCATTATTTTCCCAATCGTGTGGCTTCACAGTTCGGGATGGTTCAGGATGCTACTTGTCCTGGTAACCGGAACAATCTTTCACTGGAGGAAGCCTGGAAACATTACGACGAGCCTATTGATGATTTGGTATTATACATTCCTTCCCGTTCCACAACACCTCAAGGAACTCTAAGGATCTACAAGTTTCTAGAATCACAGCGGTCTTCAATGGAGAATGATGTTGTTGAATCAGCTGAAACGTTGACAGCGGGAGGTGATGGTACTGATTTTGTTCATCTAGGTTCTGAGATGAGCGGAACAAGCAAGGATGGAATGAATTTATCTGAGGAATCCAAAAACAAGAAGCGAGCCCCTGAAGATGATGAGAGTAGTATGGTTCGTGTTCAGACACAGGTTCCATCAGACAGTGATGAAGAAGAAGCTGATAGATTCACCATTTCGCAAAGGGTAAAACGAAGGTATAATAAGTGTAGTGTGTAAAGCGAAGTGGAGGAGATGCTTCTGAACCGCTTGGAAAAAGAAGTAGACTTGAGGCAGATGCTAACAACGATTCAGGCGCTTGTCAAAATCTTGCTTCCAGAAGAGATGAAACTGTACCACTTCCAGAAATAGAGCA
Organism: Sisymbrium irio; assembly: GCA_000411075.1. Taxonomy (NCBI): domain Eukaryota; kingdom Viridiplantae; phylum Streptophyta; class Magnoliopsida; order Brassicales; family Brassicaceae; genus Sisymbrium; species Sisymbrium irio. The sequence continues at coordinate 99,014 of KE153674.1, read as the reverse complement.
AAGGAATGAAGAGGCTGATGAAACTGGAAGCAACGCAGGAAGGAGTTTGGTGCTAAGCGTATCTGATGGAAACAACTTTTCAAGTCCTCTTGTTGGTATTGATGGGGCAACTAGCATTGTTGTATTACCACCAGAGACAATGCAAACTTGTGATGATGAGCTTGATGTACATGGAGGCAATGCAGATGAGAATACTATGATCGATGACAACAGCAAGGAACCAGGCTGTTTGCTCCATGAAGATGGTGTCATAGCAGGAGATGATGGAGATGAGATTAGCGTTCCAATCCCGTTTGATGAGAAAAATTCTTCAGATCCTCCTCTTGCTTCTGAAGGTGCTAATGAGGACGAAAGAAGCGAAGCACATAAGAGTATGGGACTGAGCTCATCTGATAAGTCAAACATCCACGTCGATGTAGGGGATCAAACTCAGGGACAGGATTGCTTGCCTCATGATAATGGCCTCGGAAGTGAGGAAACTATGAAATCTAAGGAGCAGTTGGAGGATTTAGGAAAGAGAAACGATGAAGGTGGTGTTGGTAATGACTCTGTTAAACAGATTTTGCTCAATATCGAAGAGATGGCAAAGAATATGGAGGAGCTTATTATGAAAGCACAGAGAAAGGTGGCATGGTTGAAAGCAAGGATAATGATGAAACAGAGGAAAGTCGCACCAGCTCGTTAAATCTGTGTCTTGTTTTGGGTAGATGAAGAGATAAGCAGTAGAAATGCAAGTTGAATATCATAGATCAAGTCTCACCTTTGCGGTCTTTTTGCTTGAGTATATTTTGGTTTTCATGCTTAGGAAGTATCTTTTGAAGACTGTTACATTTGTATATTTTGAACAAAGCTATAAGCTAAGAACAAAGAGAGCGCTAATGTCTCCTTAAATAGACCTGAAATTGTATAACAATTAAATAGAAACAAACTCAAGATTAGTCGTTCTTATCTCCTACAATCTAGGAAGACTTGTTCAACTTAGACTTATTATTCAAATCAGAAAAACCTTAATTCTGCACCTACTTCGATTGTTATACCTGATTTCATTTGCTTACATCACTGTGGACTGGTTTGGTTCCTAATGGAGAGGTCCTACACCTAAAAGATTTGATCTTGATACCGCTATAAACACTAACACATGGAGCAACTTTGTTCCTTTACCAGTCCCTAGGTGCAGTCAAATGTACATTGTTAGAACAAACCGCTGGTCTATCCCCCAACGAGACGAGTAACACAGGGTTTAGAACTTTGAGTTATCATATACCAAACCCGAAAACCAGACCAGGAACATAAACCTGAACCAAATCTTATGATCAAAAATTCAAAATATTTGTAAATTTCTGTACCTTCTTGATCACAGTTAATTAAGTACTGTTAGATCATCATCATCTATTACTTCAAAAAAACTGCCAAAAGATGAAGACTTTAATGCTGTAAGATAATTTTGATTGTTAAGTAAATAAAGACACTGCTTCACTTGTTTTCTAGTTACCATATTAAGAAAGCTTATTCAGCTACGCTACGTCAGGTGGTACCTGCAACTTTTGACACAATTTCTTTCTGTCAAAATTCAAAACATTTTATTAAAACAAAAAAAACAAAACTTGGAAGAAAGAACAGAAAAATTCTTCTCATGTTCTTTCCTGATGATGGATCAGAGTTCGAGTGCAGAAAAACACAAAGATCCTTGTTTGATGAGAACCCATTTCCTAAAACCCTATGTTACTTCCATTGATGGTCCTGTAGCCGAGCTTCCTCGTAACCTTCCCTCTGTTTCTTCATCAGATCTAAAAGACTCATTTTCTAGGGTCTCTTTCGCTGGGTTTTTGTCTCCCAATACTCAGTTCAGATCATGGGCTCGAAAGATGGAAGCTTTGCATGAACCCATTTGGAGAAAAGCTGGGATCTTTGAGGCCATCAAGGCGTCAACATACACAATCCATAAAAATGAGTCTCTGCTTTTAGCTCTAGTTGAAAGATGGTGTCCTGAGACCAAATCATTTGTGTTCCCTTGGGGTGAAGCAACAATAACGCTAGAGGATGTAATGGTGCTTCTAGGGTTTCCCGTTTTGGGTTCTTCTGTTTTTGCTCCTTTAGAAAGCTCAAAGATGAGAGCTTCCGTGGAGAAGCTGAAGAAAGTAAGAGCAGAGATTATAAACACTGATTATCGCGTGTCTCAGACAAAATGGGTTTTGAGTTTCAGAGACAGAGATGATTCGTTGGAGCATGAAGCTTTTCTAGCGATGTGGCTCTCGCATTTGGTGTTTCCAGATAAGTCTCGTCGTTCTATCTCCAGGCGTGTGATTCCAATTGCTGTTCGTTTAGCTAAAGGTGAGAGGATTGCTATTGCTCCTGCTGTTCTAGCAAGTATATACAGAGATTTGGGTCAAGTTCAAGCTTTTGCTAGAGAAAAGTCTGCTCGATATCTCAGTGTCAAGTCGCTGTTTAAGTTGGTTCAAGTTTGGGCGTGGGAGAGGTTCAGAAACATAAGACCACAACCTAGTGAGATAAGAAAAGGTGAACTGAGAATTGCTCGATGGGGAGGTTTGAACCAGAGAGATAATACGGAGGAGAGTTTGAGTTTTAATGATTTTGTTTGGCGGCCATACAGTAAACCTTTACAGTACTGGAGACCTCCTCGGTTTTACCCTAAGGAAGCTATGTGGATGACTGTTGATGACGATCTTGACGATGAGTTTGTTTCGTTTGCTCGATGTGTTAGGAGTTCTCAGCTTGTTGGGATTGGTTTTGTAGAGGATTACTATCCGAATCGAGTGGCAATGCAATTCGGGTTAAGTCAAGATCTTCCTGGTTTGGTTACTCATCACAGTAACTTCACTGAAAAGGAGGCATGGGAGGATTACAACAAGTCTCTTGATGGTCTAAAGCTATATGTGCCTTCTCGTCTCGCTACAACTTCTGTTACTGCAAGATACAGAGACTGGTGGGTCAAATCAGTGTCAGAGTTTTTAGGTTCTTCAGAGGCGACCGAAACTTTTAATACAAGAAATCCAGCTGATTTTTATGATGATGATGTGTCTCCTAAGGAACTGACATTGCGTCAAGTGCTTGAGAAGTCGGGAGGGTTTCTTACAAAACTCACAAGATGTAGGAAGCGTAGAACAGCGAGACATATGAGATCTGAGCTAAAGAAATACAAGAGTGGTGATTGTGGTGCATCAGTTTCACTAGAAGTGCCACTTAGTGAGTTGTTTCAAAAGGAGTTAGCGAAGAAGACAAGTGAGCATTTGAGAAACAAGAGATGCAAGCGAGCTCGTGAGGATGATGATGAGAATCGTATAGATTGTCATGATGATACTACCATTGCTCAGTTGACCAAATCTAGAAAGAAAACTGGAGGAGATGAATCTGAATCACTTGGAAAAAGTAGGAGCCATGAGGAGGATAACAATGATTTAAGGATTTTTCAAAATCTTGCTTCTGAAGATGATGAATCTGTAGCACCAAAAGAGATAGAGAAAAGGAGTGAAGAGAATGATGAAGAAGAAAGAAGCGAAGCAGAGGAGGCTGCGGTGCTGATACCATCTGATGAAAACAACTCTTCGGATCCTCCTCTTGGTGGTAAGGTTGGAGTAGTTGACATTGTTGTGTCACCACCAGAGGCAAGACAAAACTGTGGCTGTGATGATGAGGTTGATGTGAATGGAATCAATGCAGAGAAGAAGACTATGGTCGATGATGGAACTAAGGAAGTACAGTGTTTGGTCCATGAAAATGGAGAGATGCAGAGACCGAATGATAATGGTGATGAAAGATCGAAGCAGATAAAGCTTGTTGAATCGGAAATACTTGGAAAGAGAAGTAATATTGATGAATCAGATCCTCCTCCTTGTTCCAACGAAGGAGTTGTTGACATTGTTGTGTCACCAGCAGAGGCAAGACAAAACTGTGGATGTGATGCTGAGCTTGATGTAGCTGAAATTAACGCAGAGAAGAAAACTATGGTTGGTGATGGAACCAATAAAGCAGTGTGTTTCCTCCATGAAGATAGGGAAAAGCAGAAATCCAATGAGAAGGAAGAAGATGATGATGAAAAATTGAAGCAGAAAAAGCTTGCATTAAATGAGCTAGCATTGAATCTAGAGGCACGTATGATCAAAGTAGAAAACACTCTGGCAAAGATTAGGGAATGGAAAACCAGAAGAAACCAGGTTAAAAAACGGAGTTTCTGCATTAGCTAATTGTATCAAAACCATCTGATCTAAAACAATGCAACAATGTAACAGATACCAATCTTGGTGTGATTTCTTTGGCTCTTTCGGTTATGTAGAGAGATACTGAAACACAAAGCTTGATGATGTTTAAACTAGAGTGTTTTGGTTACGTATTTAAAAGATCTATCAGATGTGGAATCATGATTTAAACATGTATTGGAGTTTCTGTGATTTCTGTTTGTCTTAACCATTTGATCTGGATCTTTTTCAAGAGGATTCAAGTTAGCAGAACAACAGTGTCTCACATTAGCAATCTTTTGCTGTGGTTTCTTTTGCTATTTTTCAAATGCAGAGCTTTATTGTCTAAGTGTTGCAAAAAATTTCAAAATGAGGACATCAAAACTGTTGCATTAGGTCACAAAGGAAAACAAGAAACTTTTTAGTCAACCATGGAATTTTGGTTTTTACAGTTCGGTTTGGTCTTATTAAGATCGGTTTTGATTACCTTGAATCACTTTCTCTTTTGCAGGCTCATCAGAGATAAAAGACACACAGTCACAAACTACCAAACCATAGAACATTTAAAAAAGGTCCATTTTTTCCACAGAATGTAAAAATTTACTGATGTGACCTTTTATTAAGAGAATTAGGATATTTTCAAATTACCTTAAAAAGGAACTGTTGCATTTCAGCTCCATGACCTCTGCAAGTCTGCAACATCATTTCTGACTTTCTTCAAACGTTAAATAAAAAAAAAAGAGAGAGAAAAAGAACAAAACTTTATCTTCCATCTACGTCTTCTCCAGAAAGAGAGAGAAGAGAACAAAACTTTATCTTCCATCTTCTTGTGAAACCATTAGACCTAATAGCAGCAAAAGACCCTTTTTTGTAAACTCTGTTTCACCACCTCCATTGACGGATCTGAAGCTATGCTTCCTCGTCAAAACAGTTCAGCATCATCTCCTCCGGACACAAAGGCTCCGTCTTTGAATGTTTTCTTCAATGGGTGGAGACTGGCGAACCAATCTTTTAAGTCTTGGGCAAGAAAAATGTCTTTTTTACACAAACCCACATGGGAAAAAGCTGGGATTTTCGAAGCAGTTTTGGCATCTACAAAAAGAATCCATAAAGACACAAATCTCCTTGTGGGTATTGCTGAGAAATGGTGTCCTAACACCAACACTTTTGTTTTCCCTTGGGGTGAAGCAACCATAACACTTGAAGACGTAATGGTTCTTTTAGGTTTCTCTGTTTTGGGTTCACCGGTTTTTGCTACTCTCGACAGCTCAGGAGAGAAGGTTGTGGGGGAACTGGAGATAGAATGGGTCAAGAAGAAACTTAAATTCAGCTTCGTAACTCAACTAGTATGGATGAGGAGGTTCATGGACAGTGGGGATGAGCTTGAGCATGTGGCTTTCCTTGCGTTGTGGTTAAGCTACTTTGTGTTACCTTCTCGTTATTATCATGTCGATAAAGCTATTTTTCCGGTTGCTGTTCATCTTTCAAGAGGCACTAGGATTGCTCTTGCTCCTGCTGTTCTTGCTCACTTATATGAAGAGCTAACTCTCTTGAAAGACCACATTAGAGACTTCAACATAACAAAGTTTACTGACAAACTTGAGTTGAGCTCCTTGTTTAAGTTGGTCCAAGTTTGGACATGGGATAGATTCAGGGAGCTACGGCCCAAAGACCCTAAACCGTTGCTAAAAGGTGAGCCAAGGTTGGCTCTTTGGGATGACTCGAAACGCCAGAGGACAAAGAGTAAAGCGAGGAAGGTTCTGGCAAACTCAAAAATGGACAGTTTTGACTGGCGTCCTTACACAAAAGCTGTAAAAAACTGGAAACTTCCTCAGTTTTACCCTGAGCAAGCAATGTCGGTTCCGGTTGATCAAAATCTTGATGATGAATTTGTGTCATTTGCTCGATGCATTAAGGTGTCTGAGCTTGTTGGAATTGATCGTGTGGAACACTACTTTCCCAATCGAGTGGCTTCACAGTTTGGACTGCTTCAGGATGTTCCTTGTCCTGCTAACCGGAACAACCTCTCGAAAGAGGCAGCTTGGGATGAGTACAACAAGCCTATTGATGAGTTGACATTGTACATCGCTTCTCGTTCTGCAACACCTCGTTTTACTCCACAGTTCTGCGAGTGGTGGAGGAAGTCGTCTCCAGAGTTTCAGCATTCTCCCAAGGAGAATCGAGATGTTGAATCAGATGAATCATTGACACCAAGAAACATCATTAATGATGATGATACATCTGATTCTGTTCCTTCAGGTTCTAAGAGACAGAAGTTAATGAAGCAAGTTTATGAGGATGGTGAGAGTAATATGGGTCGTTATCAGACACATGTTCCATCAGAGAACGATGAAGAAGATGATGGCCTCAGCATTGCTCAAGTAATGAAGAATGCAGCTCTGTGCCCATCTGATGAAAACTACTCTCCAGATCCTCCTAATGTTCTGCCATTAAGTGAAGTGCTTCAAATGCTGGGAGTAGGGTTTCCTGAAAAACTCAAAAGGTCTAGATATCTTAGAACAACTACAAGTGTGAGATCCGAGACAGTAACTTGTGGTGGATCAGCTTCAAGAGAAGTGCCACTTTTTCAGAAGGATTTATTGAAGAGGAAAAGTGAGCATTTAGGAGAGAAGCGAGCTCGTGAGGAATGTTATGATAACATTACTGCAGCTGAGATGATCAAATCTAGAGAGAAAAGTGTAGGAGATGCTTCTGAATCACTTGGAAAAAGAAGTAATAATAGACTTGAAGCGGATGACAATGATTCATTGATTTGTCAAAAGCTTGCTAGTAAAGATGAAACTGTAGCACCATTAAGAATCGAGCAAAGGAGTGAAGTAAATGAAGAAGAAGAAGAAACTGGAAACGAAGCCAATGAAAACAAATCTTCAGATACTATTCTAGGTGCTGACGTAGAAGTTGTTGACATTGTTGTGCCACTACCAGAGACAAAGCAAAACTGTGATGATGAAGTTGATGTAAAAAGAATCTGTGCTGAAAAGAAGAAGACTATAGTCGGTGATGGAACCAAGGAAGCAGAGTGTTTTGTCAATGAAGATGGAGAAAAGCAGAGATCGAATGAGAAGGAAGATGACAATGATGAGAGATTGAAGCAGATATATCTTGCAATAGATGAGCTAGCATTGACTCTAGAGACACGTATGATGAAGTTAGAAAAGACATTGGCAAAGATTAGGGAATGGCAAACCATAAAAAGAAACCAGACCAAAGATGGAGTTGGTGTTTAGGAGGATCTCATGGTAAACAAACACAACAACGTCGTCACACGTTATCAATCTTTTGACCGGTTTGGTTTTCGGTTTGGCTAGACAATTTAATTTCCACTTCGGTTCGATTTAATTAATTTGGTTTTTGTTGGTTAAACCACAAACATATAAATAAGTGTGAAACAGAGGATTTCGGAGATCAATCAAGATCCGACATTTTTATGTGCTTCACTAGCTTTGTCTGAAAGAAAAGAAAAAAAACCAAAAAAGGTTTCAAATTTATGCGAAATTCGTGAAACCCTAGAAGGGTTATGTCAATTTAGAAGAGATATGGCGAAGAAACAGAAGTACGGGAGACGAGTGTTGGTTTCGTGCATCGCGCTTCTAGCTACCGGACTCGTTGCCGACTTTCTCTGGGCTACTTCTCACCGATTCTCCTCCTCTGCTGTTTCGTATTGGTCCGCCGGAATATCTCTTCCCTCCTCCTTTACCAATGTAATTGCTTCAGACCAGAATGTCAATGTAAGTTAAAACACTCTGTTGGTCTTGATCTCTTGTTAGATCTCCACAAAAGGGAATTAGCCAAGATTAGCAATGTTTAGCTTCAAGAAGGTGAATCTTTACTGTGTGTTTGATGCTTTCAGGAGAAAGATACAAAGAAGAATAAGAAGGAGAGTGTGAAGGAAAGGAAACTATCTGCGACATTTCAAGATTTGCCAGCTCCTCAACTGAAATGGGAGAAGATGAAAGCTTCACCTGTGCCTCGTCTAGACGGAGCTGCTATTCAGATTAAAGATCTTCTTTATGTGTTTGCTGGATATGGAACCATTGATCTTGTGCATTCACATGTAGATATCTACAACTTCACTGATAACTCGTGGGGAGGAAGATTCGATATGCCTAAACAGATGGCGCATTCTCATTTAGGGATGGTAACGGATGGGAGATACATTTACATTGTTACGGGTCAGTTTGGTCCACAATGCAGAGGTCCTACATCCAAAACGTTTGTGCTTGATACTGATACAAACACTTGGAGCGACTTTGTTCCTTTACCAGTTCCTAGGTACACTGTGGAACAAGTAGATACAAAATGTTATGCTCTGTGTTTTTGTTTCGATGTTGAGAGAAGGGAATGAGTAACGAGTTTAACATTCAGGTATGCACCGGCTACTCAGCTTTGGAGAGGAAGACTCCATGTGATGGGTGGAAGCAAGGAGAATCGATTTACACCAGGACTTGAGCATTGGAGCATTGCGGTTAAAGATGGCAAACCGTTGGAAAATGAGTGGAGAAGTGAGATTCCAATCCCTCGTGGAGGACCTCACAGGTAATATTACAATGTATCTTTGAGCAAAGAGACAAACATTAGACGAAATGAAATATAAAGTGTTAAGTTCTGTTTGCTGTTGTAGGGCATGTGTAGTAGTGGATGACCGACTATTTGTAATTGGTGGACAAGAAGGTGATTTCATGGCTAAACCTGGATCTCCCATCTTCAAATGCTCACGCCGTATGGAGGTATCGGATTAATATCTCAGACGAGCAAATCAAGCTATTGTTTTTGTTAATCTAGCTCTGTATCATGACTTCATGAGGTTCATCAACCTTGGTTCAGGTGGTATTCAGTGATGTTTACATGTTGGATGAGGAAATGAAATGGAAAGTTATGCCACCGATGCCAAAGCCCGATTCTCATATTGAGTTTGCTTGGAAAGTGGTTAATAACTCCATTGTAATCGTTGGAGGCACAACAGAAAAGCATCCTGAAACCAAAAAGATGGTTCTCGTCGGTGAAATCTTCCAGTTCAACTTAAATACATTGGTATAATTTGAAAACCTTCATGCTCAAAGCCGTCCAAGATTCGTGATTGAAAACGTGTAGTCGCTGATGGTTTGTTTTGCCATTTGTTTACAGAAATGGTATGTGATTGGTAAGTTACCTTACCGTGTGAAAACAACGCTGGTCGGGTACTGGGACGGACATATATACTTCACCTCAGGACAAAGAGACAAAGGTCCAGATGATCCCGCCCCGAGGAAGGTCATTGCCGAGATGTGGAGAACCAAACTGATACTCAAACCCTGAGACAAGCAATGCGGAATCACACACAATACGTTGCATTCGTTGAGCCTAATTCAAAAAGTCCTTACATTAAAATATATACATCCCCTGTAATGGCAATTTGTATATTGTAACCTGAATCAGAATCTATATAGAAAGTCCCAATTTCAACACACCTTCGTGTGTTTCAATTCTGGTTTTATCGACATGGTTCTTATACAAAAACCTGCTATTTTACAAAAGAAGGAACCACCACTATTACAAGCTTTTTACAGGTCTTGGTTGATTGTCTAGATCAGAGAAGCCAAGAACAAGCTCCACCATGAAAAGCTCTCCATCAAACCTTAGACCAGAGGATGCTGCAGGCTGCAGAAGACCATCAACCATTCCACCAAACACATATACAAATGTGCCTGAACTATCAGCGCAGGCGCGGTGAAAAGACCGGCTCTTTGGTCCATATGAGATCCGCTCAAGCTTTTTCCATACTGATGATCCATTTAAACTAACTCCAGCTGGCTGCAAACCTGAAGAAGGAATGGTTTTAACATCCAATGTCCAGAAATCATCTTTCCTGTGCCTATAAGAATCTTCACCTCCATAAATCAAGATCCGACCTCCCAATACAAGAGTCGCCGAGTGACCAACCCGAGGCAACGACGCATATTCAGGAACATCCTTGAAATCGTAGAAGATCTGTACCCATCTTTCTTCACACTGTTCTTGAATATCCAAGATCCAAACATCATCAAGCACATCATATCCTAATCCTCTGCCTCCAAACAAAACCACTTGGTTTTCTCTAATGCAGGTCAAAGTATGTCCCGAGCGTGGTGGTGGTGCTAGACAAGACTCCACCATGTGCCATGTCCCTGAAGTGAAGTCCTCATCAAGCTCTAGAATCCACGTGTCTCCTAGTCTGACTCCGTTCAACCCAATCCCTCCATGTACAACCATCTTCTTCTCTGCAATACAACAAGCGGAATGAGCACCACGAGGAGGAGGACAAGGCCGCTGCAAAGGTCCAACATTGAGGAGTTTCCAAGAAAGTATCTCCTGGTAAGAGACTTGACCAATCCATGTATCGTTCAACCGCTCTCCACGGTCATTTATGCCTCCAAACAACAGTAGATGCTCGCCTATAACAACACAGGTATGTCCAAATCTTCCACTTGGAGTCCCTGATACAACCTTTTTCCATTTCATCGTGTTTTGATTGCTCTTATCAACATAACTTGTCCATGTATCATCAAGATGGCGTCCTGAAAACAAAAACAAAGCAACAACATACACAAAGATCTCAAATTGAAAGAACTGGCCTGTGCTTAACACACACTCATCAAGCCACAAAAAACGAGTGGATCATATCAAAAGTCGGATGCTTTCAACAAATCAAGAACTCAAGAAGATGATTTAGCTAACCTCCTTGACAACCACCACCAAACAGAACAAGATGATCATTAACGAAGTTGAGAGAATGAGAAGCTCTAGGGATCGGAAACGAAGAAGAAGAAGACTCCTCGTCTTCATCATCATCTGGGTCTGAGATTCTCTGACAGCAAACAGAATCCATCTTGTAAACTCGCTGAAACATCACCATCCATGAGAACCCATCTCGTGAAGACGAAGACTTTAAGACATCAACAGATTGTGGGCCCCATTCTCGTTGGCAGAGAGCTTCCCAGAGACTGTCGGAGAAAGCAAGAGACTTGTATCTCTTGGAGGTCATGGAGAAAGAGAGGATTGAATCTAAAGGAAGAAGGAGCAAGATGTTGAAGAGATGGTCATCGGCTAAGTTGGTTATGGGGCTTTGAGAGGAAGGAGAAGTAGACGGCGGAGATGGGTTTCTGGTTGATTCCGCCGCCATGGGAGGAAATCGGAGAAGGATTTTTTGATTCTTTTGGTGGTGGTGAGAATTATTGTGGGAATGATGATTGTTTTGGTATCGTCACTGTCACTTGCTTACTTACTTTTACAGTAAAAATGAAAATAAAAATCCTTCCTTTTTGGCTTTTTCTCTCAACTTTTAGCTCTCACCTTCCCATCACAAATGCCCGCACAAATTTCAAACTTTTCGAGACTTTCGAAAACACCCCCAAATTTTTGTAGAATTATCTTTATGTTACCCCTATATTTCAGTAATTTACACTTTCTCCGAGTGTAAGAAATTATAAACTTTTTTAACCACCACCTTTTGAAGCTATGTATTATTCCAATAAATTGTACTTTCCATTCAGCTTCACAAATTTTAAATCTTCTTAGATATTTGGATTAACGCCTGATATTTTTGAGAACCTTCGTTTTAGCCCTATATATTCCAATAAATTGCATCGTTTTCTCTCTGTGTGACAAATTTCAAGTTTTTTAAAACTTCGGAAACGCTCTGATATTTGTAAGAACATCCATTTTTTGCTCTATGTTCCAGTTATTGTATTTTCACCTAGTGATGAAGCAGTTTTTTTCTACATGGCTCATATCTTGTATCACCATTTAATTAATTGTACAGATTCCAATAAATTAAAATACTACGATAAAATGAGAATGCCAAATTGACCCGGCAAAGTGTTTGTGCCATTTTCGCAAGTTCATCAAACGTACAGGCCATTTCTGCAAAATCATCAAACCTGAGATCATTTCTGAAAATTGTGCAACTTGCCTTTCTCTATCACTTTCCACAGTGCAGATTTGGCCTCTTCTAAAGTCTCAACACCAAGACTTTTCTCAAAGGCTAGTCTTTGTATGTTAAACTGCACAAGTGTAACAAATTGAGTATACACAGAAAAACTGAGAAAACCACTCTGTTGTAGAACAACTGTAGAAAGGTTCTAAATTTGTTATACATAATGAGATTACCTGAGCACCTTGACGAACTCTGATATCAATCCCTTTGCTGTCTATAGAAATGATAGCAGCGTCGTCTACCTCGGATTCAGTAGCCAATAAGTCTCGAAGTGGCTTTGAGAAGATGGCATTTAGTTCCTAACATTATATAGAATGATGTTAAAAAATTCCACTTTGAGTCACTAAGCAAGCTCACTTATGAAAGTAAGTTCAACTCACCTTCAAATTTTGCTCCCCTCCATTAACAGCTATCTTATCTGGTTGAAGCGCCTCGTACTCATTGACATTGATCCACGCGACAGTGCCAAAACCTCCAATGAAATATATATCACTGAGAAAACAAAAATTCCAGATTGTTATTATGTTACGATATTTACACTATGGCATGGCTAAACATGAATAAGACAGAAACCTTATGTTCTGCATTCTAAAATAGTGAAAGTTTCCCCATTGTTGGGAAGGTCCTTGGTGATGTTTGGCCATATACTGTTTATGGGCCCATTCCTGGAAATCCAGAACAAGAGAAATTTATGAACAAGTGGCGGTGTTAAGTGTATTACTCAGCTCATGCGATAAAAAAGAGACACTCACTTGCTCATTTTCTGGCAATGGGTAGACATCGCCGAATAATGTAACTCTTGCATTCGATAAGCAACTCCATCCGGGTATCTGCAAAACCAACTTCAACTTCAGAGAACATAACAAGGGTAATAATACCAATATGTTCGTATAGTTGATCGATAATGTTTACCTGAACAACGAGGGTGCATCTAGGTTCAGCTAAGATATTGCGAGTGTGAATAGCCAATGGTGAAAATGAAAATATTGGGTCTAGCAAGAAAAGAAGTAGAGCCAGCTGTCAAACACACATAAAACAAGACATACAAAGAGAGACAGTCAAGGGAAAAAGACTTACGTCCCATAGGATCAGGAGCAAAATCTACCAAAGATCCAAAGGGATAGCCTTCTCTGCGATGGTGCATTCTAGACATCACTGTGCATAGATGAGCAAACCTGGCCTTGAAATCAAAAACACCAAAACCAATATAGATACAAGAAACTTTAACATATTTGCTCATCAACCGTAACAAGTAAAAACAGTTGAAATGATGTCACAAACCTTTTACCTGCTCCATCAAGTTCCTAACAGCTAAAGCAGGTGGAGGTAAACCATGAGCAGAGGTTGCGTTCTGAACACCACCGGAAATCGGGGTTCTGAAGAGCCCAGCTCGAGCTCCTCCACCTTGAGGAAGTGCAAGAGATGTCTCCACATCAATTATATTATCCTTTCGGTTACCTCCAAATTTTTCCTTTAGAAAACACATAAAGAAGCAAATCAATCTTATGCCAACAGAATCAACAGGTTTTGCATCAATGGAGATCTCAATACCTCAAAAACTTCCGCAGAACATCATAAAACTAGTGTCTTTAACTGAAATCGACATTACTACTAGACAAAAGACGATCCCATTATCATCAACTAAGCTCAATACTTGACAAAACTTCACATAACGTCATAAAAGTAGTGTATTTAGCTGAAACACACATACCCATTGGAAAAAATACGACCTCGTTATCATCAACTACACGTTTCAGGTTTGCATTAATCGAAAAGCTCAATACTTTACAAAACTTTGACATAACACCACAAAGTTAGTGTCTTTTTGACTGATACCCACATCTCAGACAAAACAAGATCATAATCACAGGTCTTCTTCAGACATAATAGTGACAATTCACTAGTACCTGAGGTCTCACAGAGAAAAGCTCAACCCCATTACTTTCTGCCAATTTATCTTCGCTTTCACTTGGTCCCTCCTCATTGTGAAACAGAGCATGTAGACGAAGAACCCCATTATGACTCGATCCATCTTTGAGTCTCAGTTTGGTGATACGCTTGGCTTGGGAATTGCAGAGCCAACAAGAAGATGATGAAGATAGAGCAGGTGGATTCGAGTTGAAGACAGCCTTTGTTCTTGGTAAAGTGGAAACGTATAAAGAAGTAAAGACTGTAGCTTCCATTTAGGGGAGAGAGAGATGATCAGAAGAAGTTGAAGATGATGATAGAGGAGAGAGTAAGAGGATGAAAATCATACATAAAACGTGTTTGCTAAAACCAAACAGACAAACCGGACTACGTAAATGAAATCATTAAACCGAAATTTATCAAACCGGAGAATTGATAGAATATATGGTAAGGGGGAAAACGACGCCGTTGAGCTTCTTCGGTGAAAATGGAGTTCTGTTCCTCTAAGCGTCCGGTGACAACGACGGCGACAGGGGAGTCTGTACAGTTCCGTCTCCTATGTCCAGCTTCAAGAACTGGAGCAATAATCGGAAAGGGCGGTTCCGTAATTCGCCACCTCCAATCTTTAACCGGTTCCAAAATCCGAGTCATCGATGACATTCCCGTTCCTTCAGAAGAGCGTGTAGTGTTGATCATCGCGACGAAAGAAAGGAAAGATCTTTCGAAGAAGGAAGAGTCTAATGCGTGTGATTCGGAGAACCCTTGTTCCGAGGAGACGAAACAGGAGCAAGGGAGCGAGTGTGTTGCAGCCGACGAGGAAGCGCCGTCTTCTGGACATATGGCTTTAGTTAGGGTTTTGGAGAGGATAGTGTTTGGTGATGATGCTGCTGCTTCTGCCGACGGTATTGAGTTGGACAAAGGTGAGTGTGAAGGTTTGTGTAGGATGATCGTTAGAGGCAATCAAGTTGATTTCTTGATGAGTCAAGGAGGGAAGATGATGCAGAGGATTAGAGATGATAGTGGAGCTACTGTTAGGATTGCATCTACTGATCAGATTCCTCCTTGTGCTTTCCCTGGAGATGTTGTGATTCAGGTAAATGAACGAACTTGGTTTTCTTGTATCTTTTGTGGGCTATTCAAAGTTTGAGTCTTTAGCTACATTTGGGTTATGTTTTTTTGTGTGAAGATGTCTGGGAAGTTCTCGGCTGTAAAGAAGGCGCTTTTGTTGATAGCAAACTCTCTTCAAGAGAGTGGTGCACCTCCAACTTGGGACGAAGGTCCATTTGTGCAGCCTGGTGGTTATCCGCCAGATTATCATTCGATGGAATATCATCAATGGGATCATCCTCCTCCTCCTAACCCAATGCCTGAAGACGTTGGACCCTTTAATAGACCGGTTGTTGAAGAGGAGGTCGCTTTCAGACTGTTGTGTCCGGCTGATAAAGTTGGAAGCTTGATAGGGAAAGGTGGGGCCGTTGTTAAATCTCTGCAAAACGAAACCGGTGCATCAATCAAGGTGTCGGATCCGACTCATGATACAGAGGAGCGGATTGTTGTGATATCTGCACGAGAGGTATGTGGGGTTTGATCCAAGGAATGGTTTACGTAGTTTTTGTCATTGACTTTTTTGTCTCATCGGTTAATGTTGTTGCTCTTACGCATTGTTGTAGAACTTGGAGAGAAGGCACTCTCTTGCTCAAGATGCTGTGATGCGTGTGCATAATAGAATCGTTGAGATTGGATTTGAACCTAGTGCTGCAGTTGTTGCCAGGCTTCTTGTACATTCACCATTCATAGGACGTTTATTGGGTAAAGGTGGTCATGTAATAAGTGAAATGAGAAGAGCAACAGGTGCTAGCATCCGCGTCTTTGCAAAAGATCAAGCTACAAAATATGAATCTCAACATGATGAGATTGTGCAGGTAATTAGATATAGTATACAGATTCGATAAGTTTCTCAACTCAACGGTTTATCTATTTATTTTTAATTGACAACATTTCGTTGCATTTGCAGATCATTGGCAATTTGAAGACTGTTCAAGATGCTTTGTTCCAAATAACAAGCAGGCTTCGGGAAGCGATGTTTCCTGGAAGAATTCCCTTTCAAGGAATGGGTGGTCCACCTCCGCCATTCATGGGTCCGTATCCAGAACCTCCTCCTCCGTTTGGACCAAGGCAATATCCAGCTTCACCAGATCGTTACCATTCTCCAGTAGGACCATTCCATGGTATTTTTTTCAGATTCCAACTCATGATCAACAATTAATACATGCATCTATCTCAGCTCTTGATAACGTTTACTTTTTTTTTCCCTATAATGCAGAGAGGCATTGTCATGGTCCTGGATTTGACAGGCCACCTTCTCCAATGTCTTGGACCCCACAGGTGTGTGAAATCCATCTGTGTCTGGTAGTTTGGTTACAGCGCAAATGATTATTATTCTTTTTTCTAATTTAATATTTCTCAATTAGCAGCCACCTATCGATGGGCATCCCGGTGGTATGGTTCCTGATGTGAATCACGGGTTTGCTTTGAGAAATGAGCCCATTGGTAGCGAGAATCTGGCAATGACAAGCGCAAATGTGGAGATTGTGGTTCCTCATGCATACTTAGGCCATGTCTATGGTGAGAACTGCAGTAACCTGAATTACATCAAGCAGGTATGTTTAACTCATCCCAATAATGTATGCATCCGAAGAAAGGCGATTGTTTTAAAAGGCTTCATCTGAATGTAGTTTGTAAACCGAAATAAACAGGTATCAGGTGCAAACGTGGTTGTGCATGATCCAAAGGCAGGGACTACAGAGGGACTAGTGGTGGTCTCAGGGACATCAGACCAAGCACATTTTGCTCAAAGCCTTCTTCATGCTTTCATTCTTTGTGGTCAAAGTTGATTACTCTCTTTTACAAAGCGATTTCAAATCTTAGAAAACAGTAAGTAGTACTTTTACTAATTGTTGTGCCAAAAAAGGATTGTCCATCTGTTCGTTATCACTTATCGAATCTAATACAACGCTGTGCCTCAAACTTTGTTGTATTATATAAAATCAAATTCCATTTGGTGCAGTAAACTGTCTACTAACCCTTAATCCCACCAAACCTTCTTTGGCGTAATGTTATAGTTGGCTTACGCTGACCATTCCGTGCCACGATCTTTAGAGGATGAGCTTCTGTATTGAAAACCCATTCGTCTAATGAAATAACCGATGAAGGAGAAAAGAGAAGATATAGATACTTAAGAGTCTCAGCTAAGAAGAAGCTTTGCATCTTGTTGTCTTTAGCACCTGTATTGACCTGAAAATGAATAAGGAATGGTTAATAATGCAAGATTATTTGAAAGATGGAAATAGGTTATTGACACACAGTGGAAACTTACATCCTTCAAGCCTACGTATCCAGATTCTATACGAGAATTCTTCTCAAATGCTTGAAATATATTCCATCCCCACTCTTGATATGTCTTGTTCCCAGTTAACCGCCAGAGGTAAAACAGCGATTCAACAGTTTCTGGTCTTAGGATGTTCCAAGATGTTCCGACACTCATGTCCTGAAACAATCATGTGTTTGTTGGTACGACCAAACCAAACCAACTAACTTACAAACAGATGCGTACAATAAACTCGTTATT
This sequence comes from Sisymbrium irio, assembly GCA_000411075.1. NCBI lineage: Eukaryota > Viridiplantae > Streptophyta > Magnoliopsida > Brassicales > Brassicaceae > Sisymbrium > Sisymbrium irio. Next base: position 81,313 of record KE153674.1, on the reverse strand, counting down.
TACCGACCTGCCCTGCGTTGAAGAAATAATTCTCTCCAGCGAGTTTCGTTGGTGTCGATTGGTAAAAGTTATAACAAGTCCAGGCAAGCTGCAATAATGGGGAGGGGGAAAGAGCAGTAAGCAGACAGCAACATTTCACTAAAAGCTCAAAAAACATTTGAGATTCTAATGTACCTCTTCAGCAAGTGAAAGAAACTTTTTTTCTTCATCAGGACCATACCCTGATGCTCCCAAAGCCAACATTCCAGGAGCAAAGCATGCCAATTCATCCATCTGAAAATATAATGAGAAAGAAACAATGTCAAACCCACAAAGCTCTCGACTTGGAGCGTTGACATTAGATAGAGTTTACCTTGTCATTGAAATTATTTCCATTCTTCTCACATATATATGTAAATGATGAAGGTGTTGATTTCTTGATCAAACTTAATAAACCTTTCATTGACTTCTCCCACATTTCTCTGATTCATTGCCACAAGAAGGACTTAGTCTTTATCATTTTGGCCAACATTGAAATATTTGGGAAAACATATATACACAGCATCGAGCTCTACTTACCTATAGAGTTTCACTTCTAATGTTTTGTTCCCTTGCACCCAAACTTTGAGCAAATACTCGTAAAAGCTACAAAACCAAAATATTACTAACTGTTACAGAGCCAAGTCAAGGTCAGAAGACCCAACCGAGAAATTCGATATCTGGTTGAAGAAATTACCTGTCTCCCATGGCACCAAATGTTGTGGTAGAGTAGGATGGATTACCATTATCTGGATTTATATAGATGGGAAGTAAACCATCCGCAGGGAAGTTCTTATTCAGTTCCGTAATAACCTTCTCAACCTGAGAGACACAAGTTAACAAACGAATCAATGTTAAGGAGCAAATAGTTTCTAAAGCACTAAAACAGATATATTTCCACTTTTACACGTAGTTAGGATACAACAAATATGTATTGGACACACTCAAAATATTATCTCCTATTAGCTAATCTATAAATCACACATGAAAGTAACAGAGACATGTACCTTCTGCTGATATTTTGGATCTCCTGTCCTCTGGGAAAGAGCGATAAATTCAAGCTGCTCAGTGCCAGAATCTGCAAGAATACTGTCTCCCTGGTACAGCAAGAAATTTAAGACAATCAGCTAAACTGACAGACCAAATGTACTCAATGAAACACATCTAACCTGACCACCCTTGGTACTCATTCCAGATACACGCAACATGTGATTGCTAATGAATATAATATCGTAGTTAAGAAACTAAAGTTACCATCAACTCTAAAAGCAACACCTGATTAAACTCGACGCATCAAACAAGAATGTTAATTGTTGCTTAAAGAGAAACCAAACTATCCTGTTTCTGGCGAGTCAGGGACTAAGTTTTCACACGGGACTAAAGCATCTACTGAAGTGGTCAGAACTTGGTTTTAAGCTATCGATAGCCTCTAGGGAGTTCTTCAGAAACATAATCAGGAGCCTAGGTCAACTAGAGAGAAAAAGCACACAGTTTCTGGAGCAATGGTCATTATTTCTAGAAACGAATAATATTTGCATCTAAACTGCAAAGGCTTTCAAAAGATCTAATAAATCATGTCTTTTTCTCAAGATGAATCAATACAAAAGACAGATCACTTAGTAATTTAGGACTCACCCCCGCTGCCCATGAAGGGTTGTGAGCACTTCCACTTCTCAAATTGATAATATTGTAAGGTATACCCGTTGGAGTGTTCCATGCAGGTAATAACCTGTCTGCGATATCCTTAGCCTTTTCGAGGAAAATTTTGTCCCCGGAAAGATCATACGTACTGAGAAGCCCCCCTACAACTCTGGAAGAAAGTAAAGAGAAAGAACATAAGCATATGCAATAAATCCGTTCCACATCTTCTGCCAATCAAGAAACAACTAATAATCGCAAACGATCTAACTCTTCCTACGACAAATACAGAATACAACCACAGTAAACCTGTTAAAGCAACCTTATGGTTGTCTCAAACATACTGGCGTCATAATCCTTGTCGAAATCCAATGAGGTTGCAACCCACCTACAACAAATAAGACAATAAGCATACGGATGTTAGCAAAGATGGACACTTCAAAAACTGGAAGTTGTAATGGAGAAAATAACAGTCATGTGACTTAAAACGAGGACGCATTATCACGAAGAGCCTGTAGTTAGTCACTCACTCTCTGGCTTTCTGAAACTGCTCATCTAGACCCATTATATAGAGTGTATCTAAAGAATCTATCATAGTTGCTCCGAGGCCACCAAAGCTATCAGTGCCATCTTTCGTCCGAGGCTAACAACAAAGAATAAAAGAAACAAAAATAACTTCAGACCAAAAGTTTTGTTTTGCAGAGCAAGGAAGAAAATAACCTCAACAACAGTACTTGCAGTCTTATGGAAAGTGTGGTAACTTCAGATAAGCTTATAGCAAAAGGCTTACCACGACAATGAATAAAGGGGAAACCAAATGTCATGATACATATTGATTTGTAGATTCCTTCTTCACTAGATTATATATTGGCAAGGATGAAAATTCATTTGCAAAATAGTTTTGTACCTGAAGCTCATCTTTTCCCCAAGCATACTTTTCATATGAGCTCCAAGCATGGATCATTGCCTCTTTTACTTTCTGCCTTCGCTCGATATCAACTGGATCTTCTGGAGCATCCTTCAAAGTCTTCAAAGGTTTACCATTTCCAACGCCTTTAAGCTCTTCTAACTAGCATAATATATAGTTAGTTAGCTAAACAATTAAAAACCATTACACGCCCCCGTAGTCCTGAAGATTCAATAGGTCTTAGGCTACTCAGAGTCCATCTAATACCAAATAGTCAAATACGCCTCGAAATACATTGACAAACCACAGAGCAACACAAAGTTAAAGAAAGAAGGAAACAGGGTCCTACCATCTGTTCCAACCGCAAAACTTCTTCAGTTAACTTATAAACTTCAACCTGCAAAGACAGATAATTTGTTAAAACAGCAGCAGTACATTACATGATAACAGATGATCACAAGAGAATCATCCACTTCCTTGAAACGAAAGTATCATCATTTGCATCCAAGTCAAGCAAATCAACGAAGGCACATAGTTTCTACCGGATAATTGATGAATTGAGCCCACAGATTATCAATCTAATCTCTTTTCTCGTAGAACAAGACACCATCTTCCGTATCAGGTGATACCATATATAAATAACTCAACTTTCTTACTTATAGACCTTAAGCATAAGCTACTTTATAAGATTCGATTGTGTTTATCAACAAGCTATGTTACAATGAGTGTCTCTCAGACAAGAGAGTCTTATCTAGATTCCATGAAGAGATAAAACAATACCTCATGGTCTCGGGTAAGATTCATACGATCCCAAACAACCATAGAAACAGAGACGAAGACAATGAAAAGCAAAGCCAAACGCCTCGGTCTTCTGAGGTAATACGCTGGATTCAAATACTTCCATACCCCAGAGCCACTAATCGATCTACTTCTCGCCATCTTCACTCACTCACTCAACAAAAGAAACAGAGACCAATTGGGGAATCAGATTCCATGAAACAGAGGATGACACCAACAACAACAAAAAAGGAGAAAAGGTTTCAACTTTCCAATCCAAAAAACGAACAGAACAACAACAACAGATAGATGAGATGAGCTTTGTTTAAAGAATCCACCAAGTTATAGATCCGATTTTAAGTTTTTTAGTAGGTTGATGAAGAAACAACAAACAAGACAGAACCTCAACAAAAAAGATATTTATTTATTTATTCGTCCGTCACTTTTTCTTTATTTATTCTTTTGTCATTTAAAATAATAAAGTGAGTCTCTTTACCCCCCTCCTCCCACTG
>KE153674.1:48858-77302 GCA_000411075.1 Sisymbrium irio | reverse complement strand
TCTCTCTCTCTCTCTCTCTCTCTCTCTCTCTCTCTGTCTCTGTCTCTCCTCCTTTCTTCGATTTCTCTCTCCTCACCAGGTTTCAGTTTTCGTCTCTAATCGCCGGTGTTCTGGTTGTGGGTCGTCTCTATTCTCCTTTTTGTAGAGTTTCTCCTCGCTTCCAAGCTTGTCATCTTCACCGTCTCCTTCCCGTTGTTTGGTTTCTCGTTTGGGTCTTTGGACATTCCATTCTTCTGTCTTGGTGTTGCTTCCGCGAATAGGTACCTCATCCGAAGTTTGTCTCTTGTTAGAAAATGAGAAAGCTAATTTCGAGAGGGGCAAAGTGGGGTACTTTTGTTGCAGGATTTGCTTTAATATCTTAGGGTTTTCTTTTGTTTGTGGAGATTTTAGAGTAAGATTGTGGGTTGTGTAAGGTTTAAAGCTTGTAAAGTTAGAAACTTTGGTCGGATCTGATTGATGCAAATAGGTTCTGTTACTCGTTAATTTGAAGTTTGCTGCTTTAGTTATTGTTCAAAGTTTAGTTTTTTAAGTTGTTTTCACTTGGGATGATGCTGTCCTTTAAGCTTCAAGTCTGTGCTAATCTCTTGAGAAACAGACATTCATCCATGAGATGGTATCTGCGTTTCTGTATAGACTTCTTGTTTGCTTTATATATGAAATTTGTAGTTGTTAATTATGGAAATGTGTTTCACTTTCACGTTATCAGCTAGGTAAATTGATGTAAAGAAATTATGGATGATGACCTTCATGGAAGCAATGGTCGGATGCACATTGGAGAAGCTCAAGATCCAATGCATGTGCAGTATGAACATCATGCGTTGCAACACATTCACAATGGAAGCGGTATGGTCGATGACCATGCTGATGTTGGAAATGGTGGTGGGATGAGTGAAGGAGTGGAACCGGACATTCCTTCTCACCCTGGAAATATAACTGACAATCGTGGTGAAGTGGTCGACCGTGGTAGTGAACAAGGAGATCAATTGACATTGTCCTTTCAGGGCCAAGTCTACGTTTTCGACAGTGTCTTGCCTGAAAAGGTGATTTAAGTTGTTACTGAGTTGGTTCTTTGATTTTCTCGCTACATTTTGAACTTGGTTTTGGCTATATAAGTGAGACTGTAGTATTTGGTGGAAGGATCTAGTTTGTTTATGTTTTCCACTTATCGTGTCTAATGCTTGAGCGCCTCTCATTTTCTTTTGAACATCTGTGGCAGGTTCAAGCTGTGCTTCTATTATTGGGTGGACGCGAATTACCTCAGGCACCCCCTACAGGCCTAGGAGGAGCGTCGCATCAGAACAATAGGGTATTGGTAAGGTTTGATACCATTTTTGGGACATAAATTCACTTCCTTGGTGTCTGAAGGAGCTTTGGCTTCAAGCTCGTGTGATCGGACCTGTCGCTAACTAGAAAGAGATTGAACGTTAAGCTCCCTCTTACCCTAGTCTCTCTTAGAGATTGAACATAAAAGACCCTGTATAGCCAAGATGCAAACAATCGTAAACCTATATATACCGAAAAGGAACAGCATCTTGAACCTAATGCAAAACTTCAAAAACGTAAACCTCTTCTAAAATGTAAAAACAAACCCTCGTTCATAAAGAAAAACATCAAATTCTGTAATTAGAATACCTTAACCATAGTCCGTATCAGTGCATTGCTGACTAATCAATGAAACAGGGTTTGCCTGGTACTCCGCAAAGGTTTAGTATGCCACAGCGGTTAGCCTCTTTGGTCAGATTTCGAGAGAAACGAAAAGGGAGGAATTTTGATAAGAAGATTCGGTATACAGTTCGCAAGGAGGTTGCTTTGAGGTACATTTATGTCTAAGTCAACAACTTGGTCCACTTATAAATCTTTTGAGATTGCTCTCTCGTAGTAAGTGTTTGCATATTGATTGCTTTTTATTTTATTTTTTGGTATGCAGGATGCAACGCAATAAAGGTCAGTTCACATCTGCCAAGTCAAACAATGATGAAGCTGCATCTGCTGGATCTAGCTGGGGGTCGAATCAAACCTGGGCTGTAGAAGGTAGCGAGGCTCAGAATCAAGAGATCTCGTAAGTTGATAAATGCTTTGAATTTAAACTTCAAGTATTATTAACCTGATTCATCTTAAGGTAGCCGTTTTTGCTTCCAGAAACGTAGATATACTAGAACTCTGAAAGTTATTGATTGATTCAAGATACATATTGCCTATACTACTTGGCAGCAAAAGACCAGTTTTCTTGTAGCATAGCTGGTGATGAACTAGTTTTTGCTTCCTGAAACGGAGAAATTTATGTTGGAAGAGGATAATAACTTTGGAATAGACAGCTGTTGTTTTAAGTCTTTGTGGATGATGAGTATTTTTCCTTAGGATAGCGATACTGTAGCTGATTAAGAACATATCTGATTTTTGTTCCTTGGAATGGTTCTGTAACTTGTAAGATGTCGTCACTGTGGAATTGGGGAGAAGTCAACTCCAATGATGCGGCGTGGACCTGAAGGACCAAGAACACTTTGCAATGCATGTGGACTTATGTGGGCAAACAAGGCAAGCTAATACTTATTTATAAATTGTATCAACTCTCTGTCTTCACTCTGCGGCACATTTGATTCACTGATTGTCTGTTTGTCATTTTAGGGTGCTCTTAGAGACTTATCCAAAGGCGCTCCTCAACCAGCCCAAAATCTTCTGTTAAATAAGAATGAAGTAAGCAACATTGTTGCTGCAACATCTTATTTTGACCAAACAATTTGTTATGCTAGAAAGAATGATTCGTCTTTATGGGTATTTAAAGTTTATCATAATATATCTTTGCAGGATGCAAATCTTGAGGCTGATCAAATGATGGTAACAGTGGCCAATAACATAAGCAACTCACAGTGAGTACATATTGGCTCTTGCGTTCTCAAGAGAGTCTGTCTGGTCATCTCAGGTGCTATATAGCTTTATCATTTCTTTTGAAAAAGAATCTGAGTCGATTTATGGTTACCGGATTTGATCAGTGACAATGTAATCTGGGTGCTAATACTCTGCGATGTATGCGTTCTTTATATGATTCAAGATGCTTCTTCGTAGACTGTTGTTGCATTGGTCCATATGTATGATGTAATTTGCAGTATCTTGTGATAAGACGACTAATTTTATTAAGATGTCACCTCTTTCAATTCCTGAGGCTTCTTAAGTCAAGCTTACTCGCAGAAAACAAAAAAAAGTTGTTCGTGATAATATTAGCCAAAGAAAATTTGCCAAAATGGAGAAAATATCTTTCAACCCGACTGTGACTGCTTTCTTTTGTTCTAAAGGGCATAAAAGATTTTTGACATAGATTTTGTCTATAGACTTTTCAATATCCCAATTTTTCTTGATATTTTAGATTCCATAACTTGTTTTCATATGAAGGAAAATGCTCTAGGAAATTTTCAGCAATCTTATCATGAAAATCTCCTCTCTTTTTTTTTTGAAATAATGTTTTGAGTTTTGAATTGTTCAAATTTTAAATACCACGTAGAAATTGAATATAGCATTTTAAAGTTCTTAATTACAAGTCTGCAAACCACTCTTAGTTGCTCATTTTGTGAACTTAGCTTTGAGAATAGGTTTAAACAGAGGATATTCTTCTTATATACTTTTGTGGACAATTTTTTTTTGTATGAGGAATTAATTTCTTTTTTGTTATCCTTATTTTATTTTCTTTGTTTTAAGGTCTATTTTGATATTTTTTTCCTTCGTATTCTTTTTTTTTGGTCGAAAAATATGATTTTCTTAAAAGATAAAGAAAAAAAGAAAGAAAAGATATTTTGGTTGTCTTCTTAAACTTGATGGGCAACACGCAGAGAACAGACCCTCCTCCGCCGAGCCCTATCACTCTGAAGTTATTACCACGAAACCAAAATCATCTTCCTCCTTTCATAATCCTGTAATAATCTCTCTTCTTAACATTTTCTCCTTTTGTCCGAATTCATAAAGAGATCACAGAACCCCACTTCTCCGGGACCAAAAGCAAAGCTTTCTCCTTTATTGGCATCTTTACTTCAATTTATAAAAAGCCAAACTTGCATGCTCTAAAGACTCCGAAATGCAGTCATCCCATCGCTTGTTCTCTCGGCTTCTTCATTCTCCAGTGAAGGGTTACAGCAGAGCAACAAGTGTCGGCGGCTCACTTCACTTTTTGTTGCTACTCGACGAGAGAAACGATGGAGCTGTGGAGACTTATCGGAGGTTTAGCTCTCTTGTTCGTTCCAATTCGCAGCTAAGTGGGTTTCTCTCAAGGAGAGGTCTTGGTGTGAGATGTTCTGTTTCGCTAGATAGAGAGACTCCCCTTATTGACTCGTATACTTCTCCTCACCGGAGTATGTCTAAAGTTTTCATTTTTATGTCTTTTGTTAGTGTGCATTGTTGGTCTATACTGAGTGGTGATACTTAACTGTGGAGGATTTTGTTTGTGTAACAGATTTTTTCACTCGGGCTAAACAAGTGAAGAGAATCGAGATCAATGATCAACATAGGTTATGCTTGTTACTCTTTTGTTGTCATGTGAGTTGTATCAGCGTGGTTGGTGGTCGTGGTAGTAAGTGTGGTGTTTGTTTTTCAATGTGGGCTGTGGTTAACAAAGCACGTAAAATTGATTACATCTATTGCATTTCCCGTTAGCTAGATACATTTGGTATTAGTGGTTGTTTGAGTTTCCAATGTGAAAACTACTACTATCTGCTGTTGTCTCTACATGAAAATTCTGTCTGCTATCTTTTTGGGGTAGAATACGGTGGGTTTAGTTTCATAGCTTTTGCTGTGATTTTATTAGGACTGTTGTTTGGTGCATATCATGCGAAGAGAAAGCTTACATGTACAGCCAACGAGCTCTATAGCTATATCTTTATTTGGTTCCTATTCCTGAGTTATGCTTTCGTGAACATCTTGCAGTCAAAGAGCTGTCACTACTGCACTATGGTGCAACTTCCTTGTGTTTTCACTCAAGTTTGGGGTTTGGTGGACAAGTTCTAGCCATGTCATTATGGCTGAAGTAGTACATTCTGTCGCTGATTTTGCTAACCAGGTTTGTTGATGTTGTTTTTTTTTTTTTTGCTTGTGTCCAGTTTAATGTTTGAGTAATGGGTGCAGAGATTCTGATACATTTTGATGTTATAGGCACTTCTTGCCTATGGGCTCAGTAGCTCAAGGCGTGCACCAGATGCACTTCATCCGTGAGTCTTCAATTCATTGATCTTATATATACTTCGTGGTAGTGAAACAGAACATCTTTGTTTTGTTTTGGAAAACTCTTATACCAACTTTTGTTTCTTTGCTCAGATATGGTTACTCAAAGGAAAGATTTGTATGGTCTTTGATATCTGCTGTTGGTATCTTTTGCCTTGGGTCTGGTGCTACCATAGTCAATGGAGTACAGAATTTGTGGACGTCTCAGGTAATTTGGCTCGGAACATTTTGTGATCTTGATGTCATCTGCTATTTGATCTTCTGGGTTTATTAGATAGTCTTTGTACATTTCTTCGGTTGTCTATGCTTAGTGTTCATCAATTTTGATCATCTTTTTTCAGCCACCTCCAAATATGGAATATGCTGCTTTGGTAATTGGTGGCTCTTTTTTGATTGAAGGTAATAACTTTTTCTTAATCTTTTTGCAACTTACTATGCTTCAAGCCTACACTCTTAGTGATGTTTGCTAATAATCTTCTATGTCTTATAGGTGCATCTCTTCTCGTTGCAATTCAATCTGTCAAAAAAGGAGCTGCTCAAGAAGGCATGACTATAAGAGATTATATATGGCGTGGTCATGATCCTACTTCTGTTGCTGTTATGACTGAGGTATCAGTTTATTCTTGGATAAGTTTTCTGTACATATAGAGAAACGGAGCAAAGGAATGTTGTTAGAGTGAATCATTCAAAACACACTGCTTACTTGTTTTATGATCTTAATTATCTGTTAGTGACTATAATTGTAAATGCACAGGACGGCGCTGCAGTGACAGGTTTGGCAATTGCTGCGGCTTCTCTTGTTGCTGTTAAGATGACAGGAAATCCTATTTATGATCCTATAGGATCTATTGTAGTTGGAAATTTACTTGGAATGGTACGTTCCTGCTCTACTTAAATTTGTAATATTACTTCACTATATTATTACATTTACTAAACCAAATAGTACGGATTCCACTAGGTGGCTATATTTCTCATTCAACGGAACCGACATGCCTTGATTGGAAGAGCAATGGATGATCAAGACATGCGTAAAGTTCTTCATTTTTTAAAGAACGACTCGGTACAATTCCTGTTTTACACATCCAGATAATCTCATATATAACGGATATGGATGTGAACTCGGATTCACATAAGAAATTTTTTTGGTGTGTAGGTTGTAGATGCTTTATATGACTGCAAAAGTGAAGTGATTGGTCCTGGATCCTTCAGATTTAAAGCTGAAATAGGTGAGTTTCTTGAAATGTTGTGTTCTCTGCTCGCTAAGATAAAATTTTCATATTCCGAACTTTCCTGGAGTGATTTCATTGGGCATTGTGTTAACTGCTATATGCAAACAGATTTCAACGGGCAGGTTGTTGTCCAGAACTATCTGAAGAGAACTGGGCGTGAAGAGTGGGCGAAGCAGGTAACTAAATTTGCAGCCTTTTATCTCATATATGTGTCTTTTTGACTGATGAACAAAACCATTTGATAGATATATAGATATGGTTAGTTACTTCAATATTTCTGAAAATGGATGGTGTACTTGCTCAGTTCCGCGAGGCTGCAAAGAGAGGAGATGATTCTGCAATGCTCAATATTATGTCAAACTACGGTATGTTGCAATGCACCAAGTTCTATTTTGTGGCTTTGTCATAGTGTATGATGTTAGAGCGGTTGAAACAAAACCTGAGTAACCATGTTGCAGGTGAGGAAGTTGTAACAGCTTTAGGAAGCGAAGTAGATCGGTTAGAGAAAGAGATCCAAGAGCTTGTCCCTGGAATCCAGCACGTCGACATCGAAGCACACAATCCCGTAGATCAATCCCTATGATCTGAAAAAAGTTGCTCTTTGTCAAGGTCTGAGTTATCGAATACATTCTCATGGCAAGAAACGGGAGCCACAGGTATGGTTGTAGTAGAAAGCCGGGCGCTCTTGGAGATATAGAAAAGAGTGTTAATTCTGGTGTCTCTGATTGGGCAAAATTTGCTGATGGATTCTTCATCTTGTTTCTGATAAAGTAGAAAGAAGACTTAAAAAAGTCTCATGAGTGTGACGTCCAAATTTTCTATGCACAAAAAGGCTTTTGTTACTTGTAGAAACGTTGAGTTGTAATTCAGTTCGAATTCTTTTTTAATGTTTCCAAAACTAGTGTCATATTCAGTATTTAGATCACTGCTGACTTGGTGTATATAATAATTGCATTTAATCACAACTAAATTAATCAACTATTTTACTATGTGATCATCTTTCAACACTAATGACAAATTTATAAGCAAGATTTCCCCAAAAAAGAGAGACACCACTGTTAAAATATATCTGTACCTGTCTATTACGGAGAAACGAAGTGGTGTGAACAAAGTTTTTTTGTCTGAACTAGTCAAACGACTCAAATCTACGGGAAAAAACAAAAAGAAAAGTCTCCGGACTTTGTCTACTGAACACCGTATATCTGTTGATTAGAATAGATACAAGTTGTTTGAATAATTAACTAAAAAAGCAAGTTGATTTATACTGTGTTTGTGAGCGCAACAAAAGGATACCCACCAGAGGAAGTTGACATTGTCTTATAAATATACAGAGTTGTTATATTGATCGCCCTGAGAGGAAAATTTTATGACTTTTGAAAGTGACATATCCATCAGAGAAGTTGACTTTTCTTTAGAAGTTGACTTAGAAAAATCCCTCTGCATCTTTTGTATTTTACGTCCGTGGTGTTTCTAAGAAACAGATAGAACCAGTTTGCATTCTAGGCGATGACGGAAGTAACAGGCCTGAGGCGTCTCGTTTCTAAGTTTATTTGCTGTGTGTGTTCAATGCATAAGATCAAACATTTAGGAGCTTTTAAGTATATCCAGTTACTCAGTTTTTCTATACCATTTTTACCTAACTATTTATATTGCAGGTTATGCTGATGGTGATGATTCTATTGAATATGAACCATATGTATACGTTCCAGCGAATAGTTACACCTATTCGGAGGTTAAGAAAATCACAAACAACTTCAAAAGAGTTCATGGCAAAGGAGGATTTGGTGTAATTTATCATGGAGCTCTAAAAAAGGAACGAGTAGCAGTAAAGATGCTAAACCGTGCATCCATCTATAACATTGAACAGTTTACCAAAGAGGTATACACGAAAAACATTAGATATTGATCATAGAACAAACTTGAATGTTTTGTTGGTTTGGATCAGGTGCATGATTTTGTAAAAGTTCGTCACAAAAACTTGGTGAGACTCATAGGGTACTGCGATGAAGGTGAGCACTTGGCCCTAATCTACGAATTCGTTGGAAATGGAAACTTGAAGGATCATCTATCTGGTATGGAACCATATTCTTGTTTTGGTTTGCTCTTCAAGCATTATACAAATGCCACACGAGATAACCTTTGCTTTCGATGTACCAGGAAAGTTTGGTAATGTCCTTAGCTGGAAAACCAGGTTGAAAATCATCATCGGGGTAGCAGAGGGTAACTTAAACCTCAAGTTATTCAAAACCAGAGTTTCTCTCAGTCATGGCGCAAAACTGATATTCTTAAAGTGCATTCACAGGTCTGGAGTATTTGCATGGCGAGTTGCGAATCCTTCACAGATATATCAAGCCGACAAATATCCTACTCAACGGAAACTTTGAAGCAAAATTAGCTGACTTCGGGTTGTCCAGATCCTCCCCAACCGACCCTGACACACAGGCATCAAACAAGATTTATGTTAAACCTGGAAGAGATCCATACCTGGATGACGTGTAAGAAAAGTCAGTACTTTTAATTGACTCTAAAGATGTTACTCACTGAGTCACTGAGCGTATTGGAAAATGCAGGTACTACACCTCGAACTGGTTAACCAAAGCGAGCGACATTTATAGCTTTGGCATTGTTCTGTTGGAGATGATAACCAATCAGCAAGTGGTTGACATCAACCGTGAAAGTCCTCACATTTCCAAGTGGATCGATCTAAAGGATGCTCTAGAGGTTGTTGATCCCAGGCTTGACAATGCCTTTGAGCTTAACTCAGTCAGGAAAGCTATGGAGATAGCACGCGCTTGTGTAGCTCGTGCTAGAGATGGACCAAGCATTAGCCAGGTTGTTATGGAGCTCAACGAATGTCTGGCTTTAGAGATGGCTCGGTCTCGTTGAAGAACTGGGGAGACAACACAAGATCGACATGACCATCAAAAAAATCTTAGTATGGTTCTCCTGGTTCATCTCAGTTTATGTTCTTATAAATGTCATCATCACATTGTGTATTCCTGCATATTGCCTTTGCTGCATTTATCTCTTTTATATCTAAAAGAGTAAAAGACAGATCACATTGGATTATTCTCGCACGGTTGCTGCATTTTTTTTCCATTTTACAATTGTTAGATATCAGCAATGTGTGGCCGTATCGTCCATGTTCCTCCTTAGTCCTCACACTCAACCATCGTTACCATTTAGACTGGGAAAAAGGCTATAAGCCAATAGATTCAAATTGTAACTTACAAATGTTTTTCTTTCCTAAATAAGACAACCCCAATGAGAATACTTGGCTAAAATCGAATTGGTATCGAGCTAAACTTATCAATAAACAACCGGAAAACCCTGGTAGCTAGATGGCTTACACTTGGTGACAAGACCCTTTCATGGATTTTCTTGGCTTCAAGATCACTTTTGGCAAAAACATTTCCCTCATAAATTACGCCAGAGAAGTTCAGCAAAAGCATGAATACGCCAAATGATTCTTCTTTGAGATGTAAGGAGAGATGTAATCAGTGGACAGACCAGATGTTCCTGAGATCTCGGCTGGAACGAGAACTTGAGGCTTGCCTAAAGCTATCCTTTTTCCCACTGTATTGGCGTAAAACAGACCGGGAATGGCTGGCACAAAGACATCACTCCTTGAACTTATGTAGAAGTCAATAACATTTTCATACTCAGAATTTTCTAACTCCAGGTACTTCAATTGCTTGTCCGCCGGCATTATAGCCTCCTGCCAGTTTCAATTAAACATCAAGATTAGCAAAAAGGGTGAAAACTTCAGAGACTAAAACAATGAAAGATATAAACACACCTTAGTAAACGTCTTCGGGAAAATGTCCTTGAGAATATTGAGGCTGCTCTCCCATCTTGGCTGAGTCAGGTATATAGTTGTATCACTGTTAAATCCAAGCTTCCTCAAGAACAATGCGATCTCTTGTGCGTTGTAACAGGTTTTGGATCCCATTGCACCTGTTTCATGACAATTTTTCTTTTCAAGTATCTCAACCCTCAAGTCTATGGCTATGAAACGGCCACCGTTTTTCTTGCCATGTGTCTTGAGCCTCTGAATCATAGACTCCACCAATTCATTCACTCCTGGTTGCAATTCCAAGGAACCAAACATAGCCAAACAAGAAACGGGATCGGTCTCAGCATCCCGAGAAGATTTCCTCAAATTCACAGAAGGGAAATAGGTTGTGACTCTAATGTTCCCTTTTGATTTGAAGATGGGATCGATATGTTCCTTGATATAATCTTCTGCAACTCGGGTAGGAACCTTAACAATGGCGATATCTCTTAGAGATACGTGGCTCGGCAATTTTTTCACAACTTTGACGACGCTTTCCAAGCTTTTAACGAGTTTATCTACATCATAGATATCTTCAAAGTTCCTGGTCAAGCATTAAAACTTTTTCATAAGCCTCAGAGAAACAAAATGGCGAAGAAACAAAAACGTTTATGAAAATACATAAACCACTAACATTTCATCACCAGGTTTGCTTCCTCTTATATCGGGGAGAACGAGCGTTGCTCCAAGATGCTTAGCCACCATCACGGCATCAGTAATCTAAACACGATGATCAAATTAAACAACAACAAAAAACATCAGAGGAAAGAAGATAACATAACTAAAGGAAAATCAGATTAAGTTCACAGGAAAGGCGAAAACTATGGGAGTTAAAATGAAGAATACCTGAGAGATATGGTATTCAGGACCATTTGTTAAGGAGAATGTAACATAACCCTTTGACGATACCCCTTCATCTACAACACCAGAAACATTGAAGCAACCGTAGAGAAGATCTAAAAGCATCACTAATCTCAGAAACAGTACACAGTTTACATACCAGATGGAGATATTGACCAACAAGTTTTAAGTCCATGGCTATCCTCCATCCAAGGCCCTTGATTCCCTTCACTTGCTCTAACAAGTCCATCTTCCACAGCTACTTTGGATCCATGGAATTCAATATCATGTGCATCTCCTTGAACTTTTTCCTGTTAAAAACATAAACACACAAAAAAACAAAAAAGAGAAGTTAAAAGAGAAGCATTTGGAGTTTTAACTACAAACAAAAAGAAAACAAAAAGCTCGAAGCTTTCACAGTCAATTCAGACCAAAACATTCGATCATTTCACTTCAAAGTCTGAGTCTTTATGATGATCAATGCAAAATGAATGAAATTGGGGATCTTTAAAGAAAACCCTAACTAATCCTAAGACTTGTATAAATTTAGATCTGTGATCTACAAATTACAAATGAGAAGAGAGGCCCACTTGAATTGAGCTCAGTCACTATCGCATGAAGAACAGAGACAGGTGGGTTACATATATACCTGAACACCATCAAAGTAATCTCTATGAAGCATTTGTCCGAGCATCACAAACATGGTAATGGTGAGAATTCCAGCCACCACTTGCCTCAAATCCACACCCATTTTCTTCTTCTTACACACTCTCCCTCCTCTCTCTCCAAATGGGTTTTGAAGGGTTTCACGGAAATTGAGGAGAATGAGGAGAATTGTTAAACAAAAAAGGAGACAAGATTTGGCAAATCTGAGTACCTTTTGGATGATTTTGTCAAAAAGAGATACACTTTCTTCATATATATAATACACACTTGGGTTGTTATGTGTCAGTGTTCGAGTCTTTGCCTTACGCTCTATCTACAGACCCAACACAGCCACCGACACTCTCGCCGTGAATTCTGCTCTTTTAACTCAACAAGTTGATTTTTTCATTTAACCGGTTACCCTACCGACTTTTGATTCCGATTAACCCCGGTTTGGGCCATATTAAACCAATACACATCTGTCTTTATGAGTTTTTTTTGTGGTAATTTCTGTCTTTATGAGTTTAAAAATCTGTAAAAGTCTCGTTTTTATGTTTTCCTTAATTGCCATCTTTGACAAGTAGTTTTGTCCTTAATTAATAGATTTTTTTTGCTTTTTTACACATGCTTTGATAAAGAAATGCATTATTTTCTATGAATAACACTTTTTAGTAACTTTAAACTAATAATAATTCAGTAAATTCAATAAATCTTTGTAAAAATTACATTTTATCATTAATAATTAATAAAAAGTGCATTGAAAACTTTAAAAAATCTAATTTTTAAACAAACTTTTGTAAGAAATTTTATTAATTAAAAACAGAAAGAGTATAATGACTGATCAAATTTGTATATATATTTATCAATTTGCTAATAGAATCTTGCATTGATGGTATAAAAATTGACACATGACTTGCCAGTTGCCACCATTTTTTACTGTATGTGTGTCAAGCAAGTTTGCATTATTATTTCTTTTTTGCATTGACTGTAGAGTACAATTAAGTTTTAGTAGTTCTTTTTGGTTTAAACGTACGACTAAATTACGAGATACGCAAAACAAAATGCGAATAAATGAGCAATTGTGACGGTAGTAATTCACTAATGCTATACCAACAAAGGTTTATTTGTGTATATAGCTTGCCACTACTGATTAGAAAACGTTAAATAAAAGATTAATAAATAAAGTATTCCACATAAAAGGGCAACGATCAGATTACATTCATTACGGACCAATAATTACAAGTATATATGTAACGCACAACAAAGTCACAAAATGTGAACGTAAGTTAAATATATTTAAACTTTCTTAACATATAGTAACTTCGTTATAAACTTTACATTATTAATTTTGTCATTTTGTGATTTAATAAATATGTACAAACTTGCTAGGTGTTTGAGTGTTTGCCTTTTCTAATCTCAAAAATGTTTGTACCGTTTATTTCCCAATTATCACGTCATTATCAGATTAATCATGTCCCTTGTACCCTAAAGATAAATTTGAAAATGATCAATTTTTTTCTTAGAAAATTTTACAACAAAATAATATACTTTACCTTTTTCTAATTTCTTCTAAACCAAATCTGATAAAACCAGTTAGATCAGATCGGAGCAAATGAATTAATAATAATATGTAGTTTTTTTTAACGGCAATAATAATATAGTTTGGGTTAGTTAATGTAGTAAATGTTAATGTTTGGTACTAAAATCACTTTGGTCTAATCAGTACCGTGTTTCCGCCGGAGATTTCGAGAAAAGCACGAAGCTTTCCGCCTTAAGAACTACCTTCACCTTGACCCACGACGGCGTTTGCTTTCCCCATTGACCAGGAACACTCCCTTTCTCGCCTCTCATCTCAACAAGGTTCGCTCTTCAAAAACTCTTCTTGGGAAGTTGCAAAATTTGGAAACTTTCGTTTTTGGTTTAACCAGGAGAGGATAAGTTGAGTTGTGTTACTATAATCTTTTCGATTTCAATTTTCATTTGCATCATCCACAATTCCACATTACAAAACAGTCAGTCAAATTGTACACATTGTGTCTTTAACATATACAAATACACTAGACGCTTCTTAAAGTAAGGCTAAAGCTAATCTGCTATCACCAAGAATGAGTGTAGTATCATTCATATAGCTTCTACTTTCAAGTGAGGATTCCCTAAATCCATCACTTTGTTGACAAAATGTGAATACTTGTATATCTTCTCTGTCTCTTCTTTGCTTTGAAACATTGTCTTCAGCTTCATCTCTAGACCCTTTGGAGTATAATTCAAGTCCTTACCATGGCTCATAGGATCTTCTTCGACAAGAAGCATTATGTAACTCTTGTATCGTGGCACTAATGTTCTTACCATGGCTTGACATATCTTCCATCTCAGCTTTTCATCCTCAACAACCCAATCTGCTTGCTTTGTGTATATCTCATCAAAGCCTTTAGCAAACGCTTGTAATGTTCGCTTTATTGACTCACGAGCTCGCTTTCTTTTAGCAGGAGACGATGATGATGATGATGAAACGGGTTGAGGTTTGTTGTTGAGTAGAGACAAGAGCTTTCCCCAGCTTTCTTTGACATATAGCGCTGCGTAATAGTCTCTGTACTGCTCGTGTGCGTTCAACCAAGACTCTCCCATCATTTTCCCGAGATGAGTCTCTCTCAGACTGCTGAAATGGCAGTGGTTGTTCATCATAAATATGTAAGAAAGAGCGGTTTCTTTGTTGGAACTCGACCATGCATCCAAATTCAAAGCAATCTCTCTCAGTATGTTGTAAATGTGACCTGTGAGAATCTCGTCTTGGTACTTTTCGTTTTTCCACCCCAAATCAATCTCAAGAATCTTCGACAAGATCGGCTTGTTGTTGTTCCCTAGTAGCTTGTTGCAGTACTCAGTCACAACACTCACAAGCTTGGGGACACCACCATCAAGAGGAGGACAATTTGCTCTTTGAAGCTCCACTTGACAAGGCAACTCCCAGAAGATTTCGCAGACACCACTAACGAGATTGCTAATCAGCTCCCGTGTTTCTCTCCGTATGTCTGAACATAGCTCTCCTCTAAATAGCCGGTTAAACTCAATTCGAATGTTATCCATTGTAGAGAAACAATCTAAGAGCTTTAGCAGCTTTGGTGGACCTTTCTTGCATTTGCTGATTATTGATCCAAATCTCAGAAGCGGGAGGATTCCGGAATTTGAAGCTATTGCTCCAAAGCAACGCAATGGAACATGTTCTTCTCCAACATCTTCAAATACTTCATAGCAGAGCTTACTCTCAAACTGGTAGATTTCTTTCACAGCTATCTCCATATCCAATCTCCATTGATCTATATCGCCTTCAATGTCCTGCACATTGTCAGCTTCTGTGATTGTTCTCTCGAGATAATCAATCTCAAATCGTTTCTGAATGACTGCTGTGCGGATTTTGATGTAAACAGGTACACAGTTTGTTAACCGCTTGTGAGCAGCTAATCTCTTGATGATTGCTTGCAGGTTTCTCAAGTTGGATTCTGACAAATCCTCCTCCTGCTCCTCCTCTTCGAGAATCTGTTCGAATTCTGTTTCGAGATTCTCCAACGCTGTACAAAGACTGCCTCCTCTGAGATAAGCACGAGCCTCGGTCATTTGCAGTTCCCGCAGAAGCTCTATCGAATTCTTGAACCGCAAACCACAAGGATGATCTTCAGGCATTCCGTTTTCGGACAGGAACTCGATCGTATCTTCAAGCCAATTAAGAGCAAGATCACAGCTACTTGAGAGAAGCTTCATGGCTTCTCCAAGACGTTTAACATCCGAAACATAACTGAGGACGTCATTAGAGGACACGAGAGATCTCTCGAGCTCTTGAACCGAAGCAAAGACTCTCAGAACAGCTGATATCGGTGCAATGGTGTGACGGATATGATCTGAGAAGGGTGAAGATCTCCATCTCTCTACTTTAACATCAGCTTCCAAAGACAACAACTTGGTGTTGATCTCTTCAAGCTTCGATCCTGTCTTTTGTAGAACCAATGAAAAGGTTTCTGATTTCTCCATCTCACTCTTCAACAAGCTTCTCATTGCTTTAAGTCTCTCAAGGCTGTTTGCTTCAGGCATTGTTTGTTACTTACTAAAAATGCTTCAACAACTCCTTTTATGGGGTTTATAACAATCCTCGGCAGATAAACCAAATTTCTTACCAAACCCACCAAATTAAGTAATTACCAGAGTTATGTCGATAAGCCACAACATAAAGATTTGGTCTTTAAAAAGTATAACAAGAAGTGTTAAGCATTTTTAATCATTAACTTAAAGCCAAATCCAAGTCTTGTTTTATTTGTTATTGTCAGCTCAACCATCTTTATCCTATACTAGACAGTTTCTTCTTATTTTCTGCAGTTTGATCATCTGAAAATTTTTGTCTAAAAAGTCAAACGAACTGAACTTGTCTTTTCTTTGTGGCATTTATGTATTATAAGCAAAAAAAAAAAACATTAACTTTGAAAAGTAGGAAACGAAACTAACAATATACACGAAATCCCTTCTTCTTGAAATGGATAAAAATCAGTAATTTCGTGGAAAACCAGAAAACAAATAAAAGTTTGTTTCTGTATATATCTTAACTTTAGATTTCAATTAACCAATCAAGGAAACAAGCCAGCAAATGTGGGTTTTTTAGCTCAGTCTTCGCGTAAACTCCAAGAAACAATGATATAAAAAGAGACGCACACACAAAAGTGAGAGAGCTTTCTTTTAATGGGCCGAGTACATCAGTGGGCTAA
This sequence comes from Sisymbrium irio, assembly GCA_000411075.1. NCBI lineage: Eukaryota > Viridiplantae > Streptophyta > Magnoliopsida > Brassicales > Brassicaceae > Sisymbrium > Sisymbrium irio. The sequence goes on along the minus strand of KE153674.1, from coordinate 60,803 downwards.
GGCCCAATGGGCTTAGAATGAGTGAAAGTTAATATTATTAGGGCACAAAGAAGAACCCGTCTCTCTCTAATCCATTTCTCTCTCATTGGCGAATTTCACAGAATCGGAAGCGAAAGAAAGGAAGAGATCGGAGATGGCATCGACTGCGGCAGTTCCGTTCTGGAGAGCGGCGGGTATGACATACATAACGTATTCGAACATTTGTGCGAACCTCGTGAGGAACTGCCTCAAGGAGCCATTCAAAGCTGAAGCTCTGAATCGCGAGAAGGTTCATTTCTCAATCTCCAAATGGGCTGGTGGAAAGGCCGAGAAACCAAGTAAGTTTTCGACTTTCTTACAGGGTCATGTTCGGATTCGTTAGATCTGGTGTGTTTACATGTACTTGTTGTCCTAAGATTGTCAGATTTGAATGCGTAGATTATCTGTTTTCGTTAGATCAGTTTAGGAAAGAGGAATGAATCATTCATATGGATCTGGTCAAAGTGACAAAATTGTTATAGATCATTGGAAATCTGACATAGAGACAATGACTTTGTCATCTGTGTTGTCTGAAAATGTATCAGCTTCTTACACATTTCACAAGCTCTATTGTTAATATTCTGACAATCGTGAACACGTTTGCGTTTTCTTGACAGCTTTGCGTTCGGACACACCTGGAGTTTGAGTTTTGATCACATTTTGGATATCGAGTTTGAGGTTAATAATGGTGAGGAATGCAAGAAAATGTGGGTTTTTGTGTTTACGTTTAAGATTGTTAGCACTGGAGGCTGAGTGGAAAGACCTCAATTCTCAATCTTGTTGATGAAAGCATGGAGCTTTGTGTTTATTTTCTTGTTTTGCCTCTAAACACTTTTACTCTCTTTTTTCTTCATTTTCTTGTCTGCAAATAACCGAAAAGCGTTTCAAGACTACTCTCATAGTTAAAGACGAGATACTGATTGTTTATTTACAAAACCGTGGAAATGGATTAGAACTCATCATATGTAGGTAAAGAATCAAGGTGTTTTTTTCATAAGTTAGAGATGAACGAACCATAATCATTCCCCCTAAACCATTCAAAACCTATCCATAAGGTCGAGATGATCATAATCATTCCACAAACCATTCAAAATCTATTGAGGCGTTCTCGGAGAAGTACCAATAGCGTTTCTCGTTTCATATAACTTGACACCATTAAAGCTTCTGTTTGTAGTTGGGGGCTACCAGTGGACAATACAATTGACGGTTGATTTGTTTCCTCGGCTGTATACCACTTAACCAAGAAAGTCTCAACAGCTGGTGACTCCACTATATAGACTGTGCGACTTAAATGTTATAGCAGTAATCAAAAGTCAAAACCAACAGATGAATTAGGTCGTGTGAAAAAGTCAATAAACAGAGTTGGATAGTAGTAGTGTATATATGAAAGTTGGATAGAAAGATTGGTGTAGTTAGTTACTACTCTCTGGACTGATTCCATCATAAAAGAAGGCCCAGTAAGCATATTATATGGTTGAAGGATTGGCGCGATGGAAAGGAAACTAACACCAATCTTAATCTTTAATGGAGATAATTCCAATCCTAATCTTTAATCCATGATCATAAGGCTTTTTGTGTAATTCGATAAATATTATCTTCTTGTTTTCCCTGACTACATAAGGCTTTTTTGTGTGTGCAAATAAGTAAAAAGCGTTTGAAGATACCTCATATTATATAAAGACGAGATATAGATTGATGTTACAAAACAGTGAAAAGAGCATAAAATTGAATCAAGACACTGTCATAAGCATATGTATGAATTAATAACAGTACAACGTTTTATTCGATTTATAAGAAATAAAGAAGGAATGTTGATTCTATCTGTGTCAATGGGGATCTAATTAAAGGAACTAATCATGTCATTACAAAAGTAATATTATCAGTGATATGCTAGGATTAGGTACATAGATATAACTTTGGCATCTAATCTCAAAAACATTTGAGACGAGCATGATTCACAATCTCAAAAATGTATTTGTGGATCAAGTATTAACTGTAAAATGGGATATTCCCAAAAATGTTCGATTTTATTTACTTATAAAACATGTACCAATAATGGAATGTTATTAGTATAATACTAATTCCAGTGTTTCTACTCAAAAAAAAAAAAAAAGACAAAACATGAAACTCAACATAATAACCCAGTGGGAAAGACAAAAACCAGTGGCTTGCAAGTGTTCATTCAACACGCGCTTCCACATTCGCGTAGAGACAGATACCAACCCCCCTTTTTTTTTGTTCGATAGTATTATTGTCCCTCGATTTAAACAATTTATTTTTTTAATTTCTGAAAGAAAAAAAAAAAAAATTCTAAATATTAACGTTCCTTTTCAGTGTCCTCTCAATTTCTTTTCGAACGAACCTTCATTCTCTTCTCTTCTTTTGATCGCATCCTTTTACTACCCAAGAACGAATCAAACCCTAGAAATACGACAACGACTCGTATTCTTTCTTTCTCCATGTACTATAACTAAACTTCAATTCAACCTTCAGAAAAGTAAAAAAAAAAAAATAAATAAAAAAATTCGATTTCCAAAAACCAAACCGATGAAACCGATTCAATCATCACAATCTCTTCCGGTTAACAACCGACCTCGCCGTCGTCCAAACCTAAGCTTACCTCTTCCTCAACGTGACGTCTCACTCGCCGTACCTCTTCCTCTCCCACCGACTTCCTCTGTCTCCTCCTCAACCGGATCCACACCAACTCCTTCAACCAACTCAACGGCCTCAACCGAACCGAAAAACTATTCGGATTTAATCAGAGGAAACCGGATCGGAAGCGGAGCAGGTGGAACGGTTTACAAAGTGGTTCATCGACCAACGTCAAGTCAATACGCACTCAAAGTGATTTACGGTAACCACGAGGAGACAGTAAGACGTCAGATCTGTAGAGAGATTGAGATACTAAGAGACGTAAACCATCCAAACGTTGTCAAGTGTCACGACATGTTTGATCATAACGGTGAGATCCAGGTTTTGCTTGAGTTTATGGATAAAGGTTCTTTAGAAGGTGTTCACGTTTGGAAAGAACATCACTTAGCTGATTTGTCTCGTCAGATACTTTGTGGTTTAGCTTATCTACATGGTCGTCATATCGTACATCGTGATATTAAACCATCCAACTTGCTTATAAACTCTGCAAAGAATGTAAAGATTGCTGATTTTGGTGTGAGTAGGATCTTGGCTCAGACTATGGATCCTTGTAACTCGTCTGTTGGGACTATTGCTTATATGAGTCCTGAGAGGATTAACACTGATTTGAATCAAGGACAGTATGATGGTTACGCTGGTGATATTTGGAGTTTAGGTGTTAGTGTTCTTGAGTTTTTCTTGGGGAGGTTTCCTTTTCCTGTGAGTAGACAAGGTGATTGGGCGAGTCTTATGTGTGCTATTTGTATGTCTCAGCCTCCTGAAGCTCCTTCAACTGCGTCTCCCGAGTTTCGTCACTTCATTTCTTGTTGTTTGCAGAGAGAACCCAGGAGGAGGCAGACTGCGTTTCAGCTTTTGCAGCATCCGTTTATACGTAGAGCTAGTCTTGCTCAAAGCAGGTCTCCTCAGAACTTACATCAGCTCTTGCCTCCTCCTCGTCCTCTCTCTTCCTCTTCTTCTCCTACCACGTAGCGTTTCTTCTTCTCATCCCTTTTTTTGTTGTTGTTTCTGTTGTCTTTTGGAATTGTTGGTTACTTCTCTTTGCGCAAGCTTTTCATAACTTTATCAAGAAAGGTCTGATTTATTAGGGAATGTGGAGAGAGGGTTAGGGATAACTGAAATCTTCTTCTTATCTTTTGGTTAATGTTTTGCCAGAAAGGGAAAAGAACAATTGAGAAATTCTTATATGCTTAATGATGGCAATGACTTTGCTTTGTATCCCCAAATGTAGCTTTTACTGAATTTGTTGAATTTTCTTAAAGGTTTTTGCCTTTTTCTTCCCTGTTCTTTAGCACGTTTGTGTCTTTAGCCCATGAAAAGGACGGTTTCCTTTTCCTTTTCCATTAATGGTTAATGGGTTTAGTTTTGTCTGATCATGTTTGTACATTAAAGCTTTGGTTATGTCTTGTTGGTACAAACTGTGTAATTGTTATGTATATTAAGCTGAAAGCAGAGCGTCAGTTTAGAATAGTTCCGCAACTCCCATCATTGTTTGATTATATGTTGTTTACTAATCTCACTCTTGTCTCTCAATGTGGTTCCAAATCTTAATCTCTAGTTAGTTCAAGTACTTTGGTGGGAGAGTCATTAACTGTTCTAAGATAACAAATTTGTATCTCTTGACCATCATTTGATCCCGAGTCCTACTACCATTTCTATGTCTGTTTTTGTACACCTCTACACCCTCTTGCAAGGACCATGAGAATCATGAAAGGTTAATAACAGGACATTGAATGTTGTTTTTTGGTTTTTGATCGTTTACTCGAATCAATGACCTTAGTGTCTCAATCACTTACAGGACAGCGAGTCTTGTATATTGGTCTATGCTTGATACAAGTTTATGGAATTTTCAGTTTTTAAGCAAGATTGCATAATCCGAGTAATTTAGTTTATGGAAAAAGTTTGCTCTTTTCTTCAGCACAAGTTACATGAAACCCAAAAAAGAAACCACCTTTATTACAAAGGGTCATTACATGAAATATGAATCAAGACGACGATAACAACAAAGAAAGAAAAGAAAAAGCATCAGACATTGATTGATTCATATGAGCTCCTCTCATTCGTTGGAGTCAAAGAGTTGTATGTATATACACATTGAAACATCTTTCCTTGCTTTTTCTTTCTTAGTTCACCAACTCATTTGCTAATTTTGCCCTCAGATCCTTCCTCAATATCTTCCCTGATGGAGCTTTAGGAATGGAATCAGCAAAGAACACTTTGTTGATTTTCTTGTAAAACACGACCTGTGTGAATCACAGATAGATAAAACATGAATCTTGCATTAACTAAATGATTCATTTCTTATGCAGTAATCAGATCAAGTCTTTTCAGCAAAACTCATTTTACCTGTTTCGACACGAATTGTTTCACATCATCTTCTGATAGCTCAGAATCCTTGGATTTCACAACAAAGGCAACGGGAACTTCACCAGCAGCTTCGTCTTTCATTCTGTCCAATCACACAGAACAAAAAGGTGTAAGCAGATTAAACATAGATGCGAAAGAAACCAAGATTAAGGTGACAACAATGGACAATAGATTTTATTGTTTGTGTTTGAAGTGGTTAACAATAAGCAACAGCGACCAAACCATGTTGGTTTCGTTACTAATGGTTTTGTGACATATTTCGTCGACAAATTATGGAGATAAATGAAAAATGATTTGACATTTCTAATTTTGGATTACCAATTTGTCAGTGAAATGTGTCACCTAACCAACCACTACTTCTTAATTAGGGCTAAAACCTTGTTGCTTACGCAACCACTTACTAAAGGAATAGACAATAAAGGTAAAAAAAACAAAGTGGTTGAGTTTTGTACTTACGCGACGACGGCAACGTCAGTGATATCCGGATGACCAATGAGGAGAGCCTCAAGCTCAGCCGGAGCAACTTGGAAACCTTTATACTTGATAAGTTCTTTCAATCGATCGACGATGAAAAGCTCGTCATCTTCATCGATCAATCCAATATCTCCAGTGTGAAGCCAACCGTCTTTGTCTATGGTCTCTGCAGTAGCCTCCGGATTGTTGAGGTATCCTTTCATGATCTGGTGACCACGTATGCAAATCTCTCCAGGTTGGTTCTTGGGAAGTGAGTTTCCTGTGTCTGGATCCACTATTTTCATCTCGGCATTTCTCACCACCGTACCACAAGCTCCTGATTTAACCGGAAACGGCTCTTTAGCAAACCCTAATGACATTGCTAGCACTGGACCTGCTTCCGTCATTCCGTATCCCTGATCATGCAAACACATTTTCAAACCAAGAGTTTAGTGGGGAAATATTGATCTGTTAATTAATATCTAGCTAGTTGTGTGATTTTTGCAAAATCAAGTGACCAAATTAATAAATAAATAAAACCTGTATTTATGTAAGTCATTTTCAAACCAAGAGTTTAGTGGCGAAATAATGATCTTTTAATTAATATATGTAGCTAGCTGTATGATTTTTACAAAACCAAGTGACCAAATTAATACATCAATAAATAAAACCTGTAATTTTTGGGTTAAATCAAGTTTTATTTGTTACTATTCTTATTAATCTTTTTTCATATATGTTTCCCCTGATTATGTCAATAGGAAGGATTCTACTAATAAGTAATTAAATTTTTTGAATCGAATAATTTCTTGTCTAGATTGAAGATGAGACTATTCATACAAAACAATCATGAATTGTTAAGTAAATAAATATATACATTTTGGTTGCTAAAATATATATATTTCATATTTACTAGTATTTACTTAAATCAAGTAAAAAAAATTATTAGAATTATAAGCAAATTCACCTGTATATTATTCACAATTTCTATGTTAAATTTTTCCGTATAATGATTTTTTAATTTCCTTACCATTCCGTTTTGTCTGAATATAAACAAACCGAGAGAGACACACATACCTGACCGAGTTTGGCGTTAGGAAACTTGGCGCTAACGGCATCTTCAAGCTCCTTACCAAGCGGAGCAGCACCTGATTTCACAACCCTAATCGAGCTCAAATCATACTTCTCCGTCTCCGGCGACTTAGCAATCGCCAACACAATCGGCGGAACCATCGGAGCAACCGTCACTTTACACCTCTGTACCAACTCCAAAAGCAGATTGATCTCGAACTTCGGCATTATCAAAATCGCTGCACCGACTCTAAGCCCACACAGCATGATCGAGTTAAGCGCGTAGATATGAAACATAGGCAGAACACATAGTATGACGTCATCGCTGTGAAAGTACAGGTTAGGGTTCTCCCCATCGACTTGCTGAGCTACGCTCGTGACGAGTCCCTTGTGAGTAAGCATCACTCCTTTGGGTAGACCAGTCGTTCCCGAGGAGTAAGGAAGAGCCACCACGTCGTCTGAAGAAATCTCAACCGTTTCGATCTCCGTTGACTGAGTCAACTCGGTGAAACGTAGACAGCCTTCAGGTATCGGTGAAGATTCTCCGTCTGTACATACGATTATAACGCCGTCGTTTTGTAGGTCTTTGATCTTGTCGACGTAGCGAGATTCGGTGACGATGAGTTTCGTGTTCGAGGCTTTGGCTTGCTTCGCTATCTCCGCCGGAGTGAAAAAAGGGTTCGCGGCTGTTGCGGTTGCGCCGCGGAAAGAGGCTCCGAGGAAAGAGAGGACGAACTCGGGACAGTTCGAGAGGAGGATCATAACGACGTCGTTTCGATCGACGCCGAGTTTTTGAAAACCGGAGGCGATTTGGCGTGAAGCCACGTGGACGTCTGTGTAAGTGTACACGTGGCCGGTCGGACCGTTGATTAGGCATGGTTTGGAAGCGAACTCGGAGATGTTTTGGAAGATGTAGTCGTGGAGAGGGAGGTGGTTAGGGATGTAAATATCAGGTAGCTTTGATCGGTAAATGATGTCACTGTTGCTGCTGCTTTGTTTCTGCATGACTTCTTCTTGTGGCGCCATTTGTAAATTTTTAAGATAATTTTTTTTTTTTGGCTTTTGTAAAGATTTAGAGAAATTTTGGTTTATGTGATTGTGTATTTTAGGCTTTGGCCTGAAGGAGACAGGAGTTGTCTCGGAGGAGCTCATATAGGGAATACACCGGAGAAGACGGTGGGGTTGGTGAAAAGGTTAGTATTGTAAATTCCTGATTTTGTTGAGGGTGACTTTGTCATTGTGTCAAGAGTATGGGTTCTTCTCACTTCTCAATTCCAACGTCGCGTTTGGTAAGCTGCCATTTTGTTGATTTTTTTGTTGTTGAAAAATCACATAAACGCATAAATTAGCATAGTGTGTGGGTAATTAATGAAAAAAAAACACTAGATTTTGTTTTTATTATACGAATTTTATCACAAAATGATTTAAAAAGGTAGTAAATACATTGGGTATTTTAATGGAAAAGCAAATAAATTCGTTTTTTTTTTCAGGAAAATACATAGCAAAAAGTTATATTCAGATTTTTGCCACTTTTAGATATATGAGTATATTAGTAATGAGTGTATATTACTTTGATATATCTCTATATTTGTTTCAGACGTTCTGTAATGTGGTTGTAAACGGCTGATTTTTTTATCTACTTTGTTGCATAAAAGAAATATATACTACCAAGAAATATGTCTGAACTCTTGACCGTCGTCATGTATGAAATTAAAAACCATTACTTTCAATTTGAAAGTCAATCAAATAAACATTTCGATTTAAGGAAATTATAGGTTAAAATAGAAAGCTTAAGAAATATAGGGGTGGGGTTGGAAATAAAGGAAATGGGTTTGGTGAAAAAGGAGTGGGTTGGTGAAGAAAGCGAGATAGATATTGATTGGGCTTTGGTGGAATAGTGGGCCCATGTGGACGATAAAACCAAAACAACAGTCTTGAGTAAAATGCAAAATCTATGACGATAATTTCACCAACCCCACCTTATTTAATATTTATAATATAAACATGTCAAAGATAAGAAAATTATTATGTATCTCTCAATATCAATGGCCTATAATTTTTCTTCACCAAACACAATCCTTTCTTTGATATTTCCTTCAATTTCTCTTTTTGTTATTGTGGTGTTAGCTTAGGAGAGGATTAGTGGAGTTGGATTTATAAAAAGGTGATTTAAATATTAAAGCATATATTAATTTTCTGGAAATTTTGTATATTCACAAAATGGTTACTCTATTTTATTTATTTACTACAACTTTAAGAATCTAAGATACATAGTTTAAATGTTGTATCTTATAGCTAAACTTTTTAGATAACCAGAGATTTCAATAGAATTATAGGATGACTTATTATTTTTTAAATTAAAAATATAAAATGATTACTAGTAAATAGAAAAATAATAGCAAGCTTTAATTATATTTTAATATGAATCTTCACTAAATGGCAATATTGATAAAAAGTAACTGACCAAACAAATGCTTGCTATAATTTTTCTGATTGTGATTGTTCATTTATTATCATTGTTGATAAAAACCTATTATTGTTCATCTATTATTATTGGATGACTGGACTTGTTTACGTCGTAACTGTATATGTGCAAGTGGATGAAATACTTGGTTTCTTTTAACCATCATAATAGTCTTTGTTTTAGAACTTCATAATATGTGAGCTGTGGTTTGACATTAAATGTTTTTGGATGAGAAAATGGTTGCATCACGTATATAATTTCAAACCTCAAGAGAAATCATGTTGGTGCAATTCAGTTGTGACTAACAATTGTTCATTTCAAACTTTCAATTGTTCATTTCAAACATAACAAAAAATTGCACTAAATTTGATGAAATAAAATATATTTTCTTAGTTATTAATGTACTAAATTTGGCGATTAGTGCTTTATTGTTTTTGCCAGCATTTGGATATAAATGATATATTTATCTAGTGTAGAACCCACACAATATACATCAAATATTGGTTTTAAATATGAAAAAACTATACTTTATAATGATCAAAGGATAAAATAATATTGTCTTCTCACTACTACAGAAAAAAGCAAATGTATGAATGATTTACATAGTAAAATTACTATGTATGTAAAATCATGTTTTATGTCTCAAAAAAAAAAAAAGGATTCAAGCAAATGGCAAGAATCGGGATGCATGCTTAGTTAGGTACGGTAAGACACATTCACGCTGGAGTGTGATGTCTTTTTCAGTATGATGTTGGCCATTTTACGGGTTAGGCAAAGAGTATAAATTATGTTCTAGCATAATATGTTTAGATTAAACAAAGATTGAATATTGTGTACGAATTATTTTCCCTTTAAAAATTGTTTCTTACAAAACATGCAAAAGAAAGACTAGGCGAATGTTTCTCTCTATTTGTGTCTCTTAAGCCTAACCTATTTAAATAGAAGACTCCAAAAAATTCTTATATTCAAATCATAGAATCAGATAATGTTGGTAAAGGGTAAAATCGCCAATTCGATGGGCCACACCAAACAATAGCTGAAGGAACAAACAATGCATGTGTTTTGTCCAAGTCACATCTTTAAGATAATGATTTGCAAAAAGTTTTACTTTTCATCATATAACGTATGAAGTCCTCTCGTGATCAAATCTCATGTGTATTCTTTAGTGTGTTAAAAAAGAAGAAGTTATTTACCCCTCTTCCAGTCTTCCGGAGCATTATTGTTCCAACCAGAATTTGACACCAAAGCAGAGAAACATGAAGATCCTTCAGATGCAACACTAACCAAGAGTCTGCAGAAGAATAGCTCATTAGACAGGTTTCAGTTTTATATTCAAATGCATATCATTTTCCTTTTCAATAAATCCAAACTCAGCGAGAAAACATTGTTATACTTCATTTGAGGAATGATGTTGAAGTCTCATCCTCTGGTCTGATTTAAGAAAAAATGTTTCCATCTCATTAGTCAGCCAAAATCAGTACACTCTTCATACATATATACAATGGTCATTAGCCACCTAACTGTGTACACTCTTCACTCGAGCTTGGGAAGCACCCACCTACCCACCTAATAAGGCCTATACATCATACTTCAAAAGTAATACTTGATAACTGATCTTTCTTGCACCTTTACAACCTCTTTCACAGTCCTTGGCCTCAGAACATGTAATGTTACAGGTAATGAGTCTCTGTGTGCTGCAACTAAACTGTTTCCAGTACTGGATGGTCACGACGAGTGCGAAAGATCCTTGGCTCCTTTTCGGTGTTAATGCATATAAGAGTGGGAAATACAAATTCAATAAGTATCAAAGTATCATGATATATATAAATCCACAATCTATTAAACAGTTTTCGTTGTATAACTCTATTGACAAAAGAATATGACAATGGTTTGCAAGTTCTATAACGGGTAAGTTGGATCAACTTAAAACGAATAGATAAAAGATTCAAGAATTGTGGAGTCATTAGTATTCTCGGAATTGTGCATTTGTTACCTTCAAAATGGTTCTTAAAAGAATCTTTTCGCCAATCCAAGTTCTCAAAGTTGTAAATTACTCCTAGTGGGCTAGTGAGATTCAGTGAAAACATCATTCTTTCTTTACACAAGCTTTCATTTAGTTCCTTCACACAGAAGCTAATCACAATATAATTATTACTCGTTAAGTAGCGTATTAGAGGTTTAACATTGATCTGATATTTCTGAAGGTAACTTTGTATGGTCTGAATGTAGAATCGAAAATCAAATGTTCCAAAGTCCAAAACGTTAGGAATCGAGGAGACATTCAATCGTTCTCCGTGATTGAGTTTCATGGTCGGCCGTTCACGTTCTCACTCCTCCGTCACGTAAGACATTCTCAGTTTGTGTTCAGCGATCAAAGTGGTGCGAATCATTCCGACCAATCAGAAAAAATAATTAGTTTTTTCTTAATTATTCAAAGCTGCTCATTTACAGCTACGCAATATGATTTTATGATGAAGTTTAATTTTCAATGTTTTAAAATAAAGGTGTTGATTAAGAAAAAGAAGTTTAATTTCTGGGACATTTTCACACACACACATAGTATATATAAAATATTGATATATATATATATATATATATATAAATCAAATCGACTATTCTAAATCAAAAATAATTTATGTTGGCAACAACAACAAAAAAAAAAGTCAAAATAATTCATAGTCCCTTGACAAGACATAAAATCTCACATTATTTAGTGTTTCTCTATACACCATCAACAGATGTGAAAACAATACAGTCGATTCATGTACACTGGAAATTACTTTCTTATTTCACTCATATAAACAGATAGAAACAATGAGAAAAAAAAAGAGATCTTTCTCCTTTTTTTTAAAAAATGAAATAAAATCTACAAACACTAATCTATACTATTAAAACAGAAATATTTTTTAAAAACTAACCTTTA
>KE153674.1:19329-41360 GCA_000411075.1 Sisymbrium irio | reverse complement strand
TTTTTTTTTTTTTTTGGTTTTGTTTTTAGTCATGGCGTAGTCAATATAACAACAAATGATGTCGGTCCATTTATTGATATAATCTTTTATTACACTTTTTAGTCAGTATTTTTTTTGGTTTTCCATTTTCCCGATTGGCTCTAGCTTTAGGGAGTGTTATTATATTAGTATGATAGTATTTATTAATGAAATTATAGAATGAGACAAAATCAATATTATGCATTTACGAATCTCAGTATGCATATACATATATATATATATATCTTTTGTCATTGCTTGATTATCTAGTTTCTATTGGAACTGTTTTATTATCATTATTGAAATTGAGAGTTTGACATTTTTTGGTTTTCTTTGAAAACAATGTCATTACCGCGTTTACATATGCCATATGTATATTCTGCGATCACAAATCTATCTATGAGAAACGAGTGTTATTATATATGATAGTATTTAATGAAATACTGAAAATTATTATTACGCATTTACGAATCTCAATACATATACATATATATCTTTGTCATTGCTTGATTATCTAGTTTCTATTGTATTTATTATCATTATTGAAATTGAGAGTTTGACATTTTTTTGGTTTTCCTTGAAAAAAATGTCACCACCGCGTTTACATATGCCGGTCTCAAATCTATCTATGAGTCATGATTACTCATACATTTATGTGAGCAAAGTAAATATATATTGAAAGACAAGTCAAAGAGAAATGAAATTGTGGTCCAAATTAGATGGATAAGTCTTAACTCCTAAGAAACGAGAAATGAAATTGTGGTCCAAATAAAGCTTCTTAGGCTGTAATTGGGGTAAAATGATTTGAAATGATGACCGATGAGTAGTTGTTATCAAACATTGGGCTTTTCTTGATTTGCAAATGCTTAACTATATTTGTGAAATCTATCGTCTTATTGACTCTTTTGTCTTTTTTTTTTGACAGGCCGTTCTATTTATATTCCTGATGGCTAGTTTGATTTTATGGACCACAATACTTATTTTATTGTATTGGAAGCTTCCTTCTCGAATTTTTGAAGACTGTACAAATAACAATGCATGACTGTTCTTTTGAAAATCATCTATTGTGCCATGATGGGGTAAAAAGAGAAACAATAGTCGGTCTTGATTGTGACAAAATCCAGTCTCTTAACAATTGTATAAAACTGAAACCTCTTGAGGTGGTCTATATAAAAAGCTTTTAACGACCCTGAATGTTTTCAAGAACTAACAATCATCAAAAGAGAGAGATTACATGGAGACGAAGCGGGCTTTGTACATAATGATGTACGCCATATGCCAATCACCTGTGAATCATTTATTTACCCAGCACAGACAGAAAAAGGAAAGGGATCAGGTTAAAACGCGAGAACCACAGTATGCAGAGTATAAAAAAAACAAGCAGGTAAAAGCAATCAGGTTTTACCTCCTCCGGATAGCTTTGTAATGTCTTCCTCCCGCTGCAGGCTTGGGTGGTTATCATCATATTGAATCCATTTGCCTGTAAAATATGCAAATTGTTGTTGTAAGTGATACAGAGATTTGTGTGAGAGAGAGATAGCGGTAAAGTTAATATTAGAGAAGGGAAACTAACCACTCTCTTGCTTGACCCATGCAACGTAATGACCAGAGTCCGCACTCCTGCCCTTGTGGGTTAGCACAGAGACCAAGTCATAGATTCCGGTCATGTGAGTTCCCTTCTCCGAAGAAGCACCTACGTTATAGCAAAAAAGGTCCCATTACAAAGCAGAATAAGATTGCTCACGATTAGGTTCTGAAAAAATTCTTGATTGCTTGGAAACGAGAATATGGACAAACAATCATCCAAGTATTATTTCTCTTTCTGAACCAGGCCAGAAAGATGTTGAAAACAGGTCTAGGATACAATACCTTCCTGTTGGGTGACGGTGGATGATTCTCCGCTTTCTTTTGATGAAGGCTGCAAACAGACACAGAGCAAAAACTCTTCTTAGAAAGATTGTGTACTTCACATATGAGTTTATGAGTAAAATAGATAGGGTACCTCTGCATCAGTCATTTTCACATCGGTATCCTTTGAGCTACTCTTTGGTTGCAGACCAAGCTTTTTACCCTCCTCATCTCTAAGTTTCTGAAATACACAGCTGTCAGTTGATCTGGTTACCCAGCACATATAAATTAAGATCAGCACGATAGAAAAGTGTAAACCTGGCGAGGAGCTTCCAGTTTCTTCCGGAGATCCTCAGAACAAAGGTCAAAGATATCCAACTCCAGCGGATAATCTACTTTCTGCAAAGGTCAACACGTTGGAGAGACATTACCATAACAATGTTGACCATCCGGGGTTTTTGGTTAAGATTTAAAAACAGAAAGCAAACGTACCCTGAGAATCTTTGCTTTCTGATTAGTCTCCCTTTTCCAGAAGAATCGCACAAACTGAACGGTCAAGTACCTTCAAGATCAGGAAGAAGAGAAAGAGAACTTCGTGTCAAAGGAAAGAAGATGAGAAGTAGCACTATATTAGTAAGATGACGAAGTTAACTTCTCTGGGACATAAAGCATGCCACAAGACGATCACAGAAAAACTGAGGTGTACAATAGAAGTCGCATATAATAGGCAGAGACTGATCACCTTGGCAAGGAATCAATAAGGGATTCCTTGAGGTAAAGCGCAGTACGACCCAGAGCAGGAGATGTTTTTTCAAGTTCTCCTTTCAGCCCCTACAGTAAGAATTGGGGCTAGTCAATATATCCAAGGTTTTATGAAAGCAGATCAAACCCACGTTGTCCTAATTTTCTATAATATGCTACATGCACTATGACAGAGACAATTGCAGAAATACAAATAAGAAACAAGTCTTCATTGGAATGATAAATTTACTCACATGTTTTAGTCCTTCATGCAGGTGGTTCACCTCGTGTGATATATGACATTTCAGAGAATATACAGATTCCGTCTCGGAGCTTTCTTCGCCACTTTCTTGACAATGCACCCTGCAGAGCAGATACCAGTTTTAACACAGCTGAATATATGAAGCAAGGAGAGAAATGAAAACTCAGAAATTAACATCTTCAGTTGTCAATTTCACAATGAACAAGCACATAAACAAAATTTCATATATTTCCCTGTAAGAAACCCTCAACAAATATATGACACACGCATACACCCCACACACACACACGCACTTCGATATTGCAACATTCTCTTTAAAGCACACCTAATTTAATCCTTGAAAGGTAGAAAATGACTAAGTGAACTGCTGTAGCTAAAACTTTTCAAGTATTGCCTTCGCTTTTTCAGTTATTCTGCTTAATAAGGATACCACGCAGATAGCAGGAGTTTAAACGTAGAACCAGAGAATGAAGACATTTTACAGGTTTTGCATTGTTTCCAGATGCATGAGACCCAAAACCAATGTATGGATGATCTATACCAATAATATATGCCATATGTAACATTAGGACATGAAATTTTCACGGATACCTGCTCCGAAGGTTGACACCAAAGAGAGCTTTCACAGCATCAGAATCTTCGCTGGAAGTTGGCGCTTTCAGGGACTGAGAAAGAGTGTATAACAGTTGTGTCCAACATTCTTCAGCATCCTGTCAGACATTTTAATAGCAAGGGCTTACAAACTGACGGGTTACGAGCTTAATAAAACGAGCTGGCAGTAAGAAACAAACCTGCTGCATGTGCATTCCATTCTGCAACTGACTAAACTGAGGAAATTTTTTTCGTAGTACCTGCATCAAGACCAAAGTTGATATGAGCGGAGAACTAGAAACTTCTACATCTTATGATGAGACATGGACAATCATAATAAGAACCAGCAAAAAGACATTAGAGATGAGGCGTCCACAGAAAACCAACCATCCAGAACTGCGTAGGGGAAACAGCATTAACACTTCTATCAAGATCACCAAATAGCTCACGTGTGGCAACTGTGAGCATGTGAGAAGTCTGGTCGACATCATTGCTTCGTCCAGCAAGTGAGTAACTGATAAAAAGGGAATTGTTTGTATGAGATCAGATTATTGAATAAAAGACGGTGAATTTCCTGGGTGCTAACAACAGTAAAACGAGAAGAGATGAACTGACTTGGATAATGCAGATTTCAACTCCGGGACAGATTTTAAACACTGCACCGTGGAGTTCATGTAACAGGTGTTGCCAAGATTGACAAGGCCCGCACTGTAACCCTGGAATCAATCGTAAAGTTAGTTGATAGGACAGAAATGCAACAATTTCCTGAATAAAAACAAACAAGACTCCATGAAAGTGCAATGTCACCAGATGAGTGGCTTGCTCTTCTTCAGGTAGATCCTCTGCAAAAACAATCGCCTTTTCAGGAGCTTTCACAATTTCATCAGCAGTTCCCATCATCATCAATTTTTGACCCTACAACCAACGAAATAAACGAATAAGCATCTTTAAAAAAATAAGTGGCAGTAAATGCAAAAGAGAAGAGCTTTACATCTTTAACTCCAATAGCCGACCAATCTGCATCATCCTGCGCCATAAGGAAGAAAGGGATACAGAGAATTGTCATCTCAAACAATACACACAGATCCTAGTGAAACCCAAAAAGAAAAAAGTTACCTTCAAGAGTCCACCTTTGACCATGATCTTTTGCCTCTCAGGTGGAACTCCAGTCAAATCATACAACTGAGCCTTGAAAACATAAGGAGGCAGAGTCACATCAATCTCGATGCCTTCAAACACCTTCTTTTGCCACTTTACGCTTACTGTAACCAAAATCAACCAAAAACCCTAAATTAGATTCCTTTCTCAGGCGGAGAAGCAAAACAAGATCCGATCCCATATTACGAAACTCCAACGCCGAATAGAGAGTTCTAAGTATATATATATCGAAAGTAGGTGGATTTAAGAGTTGTATTGATAGGAGAAATGGAAAGAGAAGAGAACCTGTGAGCATCTTTGCCGTGAGAAGTGAGAGCGGTTTCTTGCTTGGAGAGACGGTAACGAGACGAAAGTGTATTCCTTTCTTCTTTCTCTTCCGTTGGTTTCTACCAAGTTCGATACTCCTCTCTCTTGCGCGATATATCTTGTCAAAGAGTGAAACGGGTCGGGTTTATTTAATGTTTGGGTCCGGTTGAGTCGGTCCTCTCGGATTTGTCCGGTTATTTAACTTTCTACCCCGAACATCTGGTATCCAATTTGCTCCAATACACTTTCAAATCTCTTTTTTTTTTTGGTAATGCACACTTTCAAATCTTTAGAATATGGCTTTAGACTTGAATGATTATACTTTTGAGTTATAGTAAATGTTATATTTTGATATAACTTGTAGTAAAAATATGATGGTATAAAATTTATAAAAATATTTTATTAATGAACTGAAAAAAGAAACGTGAATAGTATTGCAATTTTAAAATTTAATGTATAAAAAAGTAACTTAAATACTCAAAAATGTATAAAATGAAAAATGCATTACATCACAAAACTATCAATCCAAATTTAGATAAATAAAACACATATCAGATAAATATACTTTTAAATTTATGGATATCCAAATATGTATCATTTCTAAGTATAATTGTCGGAATTACCAAAACTAACTCTCTATTTTTAAGAAAATATGTTTATGTTCTTTTAATGAATTTTATTATATTATATAAACTTTAAAGTGGTTTTAATATATATATGACTTGTTGACCATAAAATTAGGTGAATAGTGTTTTAATTGAGAGATTTACTTTTGAAATTATTCAATTCCAATTACTATGCACTTTACATATGTATGTTTAAATAGTAAAGATAATATATAAAGCTTAATCTAACATTAATGATAAAGATTTATAAATGTCATATATTTATGTTTGGTATTGATATTTTTTCATCTATAATCTTTTGGATACGCAATTTGTTAGTTTACTTTGTTGTTTTTCTATTTTTTTCTTTGTATATGATTATCATTTAGTCTCTACCGCAGTTTTATGTATTTATAAAAAAACTCTGTAGTTTCTGTCAAAACTAAAAAATTGATATATATTCTAACATTTTACAAAAATTTAAATTTTAAGTAATTCGAATATAGTAAAAAATACAGTGAAAGGAAAAAAACATTATATTAGATACTCATGACTTCAGATTTGAATAATTAAAATATACATTGGAAAATATACTTAAATATTTTATAAATATCCAAATCCATCGAATATTTAATCATTTAGATTCGAAATTGCTAAAACTAACTCTCTATTTTGTTATATATATTTACATGTTCTCGTTAATAAACTTATCATAGTATATAAACATACTGAGTTACCTTTAAATATCTATTATCTGGAAATAAAAATTAATTTTATTATTTCTCATAAAAAATAATTATTTTGTTAATTAATTAACTGCAAGTAGATTAGTTCCACAGGTACATGTTTTGTATTAAACCTTTTTGGTTTGGGATCTTTTTGGTTGTCTGATAATTGCGTTTGCAACTATCGAGCTTTGGTCGATTTATCAATATTTTTTCTTTTTTGTTTATCCCCCAGCTCAAAGCCCTTTACTCCATCAGAATCGGCGACGAAAAGGAAATTATCGACAAGTTCGAGCAGAGCATCTTTTTGTCTCTCTCTCTCTTTCTTTTTAAGACAGACAATTGTCTTTGTGGGTTTCTCTTTTTCGGCGACCCGCCACTACACCCAAAGTAAAGTTGCAAACTTTTTTTTCCTTTTCTTCAGTTTTAGCGTTTCGGACTTGACCTGGCTAAATTCAGCAGGTATTGGATTTACCTCACTAGTTTGAAGTTTCGAATACCCTTTTGCCAAAATTAGCTTTTTTAATTGATTTTGTGTTTGATGTTAGATTTGATCACTGTTTCAAGTTGCCTCGGCTTGTTAGGTCTCTAGTAAATTTTGGTTTGATTTCAAGTCTGGAAATGATTCCTGTGGCAAATACACAAACTTTACTAGCTGGTTCTGAGATTTATCGGCGATGGAGTATTAAAGTATAGGTCTTGATGTTTGGATGATTCTTCGGTTATAGAATATCAGTTCGTGATATGGGTTTTGTAATGAGTTTCTTCTCATAATATTGGTCAGAAGCTTATCAGAAATGACTTGCGTTTTAATAGTGGATGATCAAAAAGATTTAACAGAATGGATATTGTCTCTGATTTCAACAGCATTTCCATTGTAATACTCATGTTATTTGCTTGATGCATCTAGTTTGGGCATTTGTTTTTTGTCTTGTCCTAATTGTTAACTGTTGTTTATCTCTGTTGCGCATTAGGTCGTCATTCTCGGGTGTTGTACCAAGTGTAAGTTACAGTTGCTGTTAAGTCAGCAAAAGAGAATCTAAGGTGGAGTTAAAACTGTGATGCTGAATGTTTGGGCCAACAGGTGGGTTGGGGATGAATCCCACAATGGATGATATGAACTTAATCCAGCAGGCACAAAGGCATCAGCTTGTTGTGAGCAATCTTGGGGAAGAGATTGATTTGGAAATTGGACCTGGAGATGATGACGCCGCTTTTGCTAACAATTCTTTGATCGGGGGGCCTCCACGGGATCCCTCCACCGGGGAACATGATGAGACTAAGCATATGGTTTTGGTATCCGATCTGCCGAGTGAGGATCAGGATATGTCAAAGGGACAACCGGCGAAGAGAAAGAAAAAAGTTGTCAAACGGTGGAGAGAGGAATGGGCTGACACGTACAAGTGGGCTTATGTCGATATGAAAGATGGAACAGCTAGGATATTCTGTTCTGTTTGCAGAGAATATGGTAGAAAACATCGAAGAAATCCGTACGGAAATGAAGGAAGCAGAAACATGCAGATGAGTGCATTAGAAGAACACAACAATAGTTTGCTACACAAAGAGGCTCTGCGTCTCCAAACGGCTTCCAAAGATAAAATTGTTGTCGACAAGCCCATTTATGTGAAGAGTAAGTTATTTACAAATGTTGCCCTTTTCTATGCAGTGAGTTAAGATCATTGTCAACTCCTTTGGTCCATCCAACCAACCTACACTGAACAACCTTTCAGCTAACAGTGTGTTAACGCATGCGTTGCATTTATTTTGAATATATTTGATCTTCCTCGTTTCTAATTTCTGTGAATGGATTTGCTTCTCTAGTTTTAGTAAACTTTCTAGGGTTGAGCTATGAAACGAAGCAACTCTTAATCGGAAATTTCTTACTAACAGGTGTTAATCTGCAGTTAGTTTCACAAAAGAGTAGTAACTTGGAAGTTTTTTTTTTGTTTGAACTCAACTTGTAAATTCGTGGTATATCTGCTTTTCTTCGAAAGTTTTGAAGTTTAGATTCTGTGATCAGGATTCGTTGTATTTCTAGATGTGTTAATTTCTCTGGTGTAGTATTGGTTTTCCAAAATGAAAAAAAGGTGAGTCCTGG
Source organism: Sisymbrium irio (assembly GCA_000411075.1). Taxonomy (NCBI): domain Eukaryota; kingdom Viridiplantae; phylum Streptophyta; class Magnoliopsida; order Brassicales; family Brassicaceae; genus Sisymbrium; species Sisymbrium irio. The sequence continues at coordinate 33,008 of KE153674.1, read as the reverse complement.
GGACCTTTTAGTCTTGCGCTGTTTAATGCCTGTCTCTTTGTATATAACATGGCTAGTGTGTTTCTTTCCTTATTGTTTTGTTAACTGTTTGTACGTTTTCCTCTCAATGAAGCTCTTATGTCGAAGAGTGCTGGTTCAATCGTTGAAGGTGCCCTGAAACGAGATCCTAATGAGATTGAATTTGTTCAGTCTGTACAAGAATCTGTGCATGCTCTAGAGCGGGTTATTGCAAAAAATTCTCAGTAAGTTACGATATGCGTAACACCTTTGTGAAATAGTTTTCAGCAGATTGCATCCAATTCATATGTCCATTCCGATTTATTTCAGTTATGTCAACATAATGGAGCGGCTATTAGAACCTGAACGTATGATAGTGTTCCGAGTTCCATGGATTGATGACCGAGGTGAAACACATGTAAACCGAGGCTTCAGAGTTCAGTTCAATCAAGCACTGGGCCCATGTAGAGGAGGTATTCGATTTCATCCATCCATGAACTTAAGCATTGCCAAATTTCTTGGCTTTCAGCAGGTACAGTGTTTTCCATCTGTTATATTCTAGTATCTCTCGTTGGAATCACTTTTATTTCGTTGTTCTGTTTGCCACTTTCCTTTCCTTTTCAATGGCTACCTTAACTCTCTGTTTGCATGATTTAAATCGTTCGTTGTGGTTTGTAATCCTTCACAGACGTTGAAAAATGCTTTGTCACCATATAAACTTGGAGGAGCTTCTGGTGGAAGCGACTTTGATCCTAAAGGAAGAAGTGACAATGAGGTAACACCTTGGCCCCTTTCTTTTGTATCCCCGCGAGTGATTTTCTACAGATGTTCTGATATATTGTTTTGCTACGTTCACAGATTATGAGATTTTGCCAAAGTTTCATGAATGAGATGTACAGATATATGGGTCCGGACAAAGTAAGTATAATGGTCCTTTCCCTTTAGCAAGTATATTCTTTCGGAAATAGTTTCCTAATCTATGACGTATCTAGGATCTTCCATCAGAGGAGGTTGGTGTTGGTACTCGGGAAATGGGATATCTTTTTGGGCAATACAGACGACTTGCCGGTCAGTTTCAGGTACTGAAAATCCTTTGACGCTGAGGCGTTTACTTGATACTGATTTTCTGGTTACAAAATGGCAATCAAATTTTTGGACTTAGTTTCTTTTTCTAATAAGTCATTCCTCACCAAGTTGGATCATTTTCCTTGTCTGTAATTGTGGAGGGAAGAAGATGTCTCTACTAGTATCTGTATTTGTTCTCTCACGTTTTTGTGCTTCTAATATTTAAGTATTAAATTTCATCGGCTGTACTATTCCAGTACTCATTTGTTTGCATCAGCTTTACTGTTGGAAGAGAATAAAGAGTTTTGGCTGTTATATCTTTGTGTCAATTACTTATGCAGGGAAGTTTTACAGGACCACGGATATATTGGGCTGCTTCTAGCCTCAGAACTGAAGCTAGTGGGTATGGCGTGGTAAGGATTGTTAAATCTTTTGTTTAACTAAAGAACACTATTTACATGTGATGACTCATTAAAATCATTTGCATTCTTTCAGGTGTACTTTGCACGACTTATGCTTGCAGATATGAATAAAGAAATTAAGGGACTAAGGTTTCTTTCGTGATCATCTTGAATATGTGCTCTTTCATGGGATTTTGCTTGGCACCATTCTTTTTTCTGGAGATACTTTTTGAACTCTATTTCCCTTTCCGGTGTAGTTATTGTTAATTCTCTGTCAATTCTAAAAGGTCGTACAAAAAATTCAATTCAGATGTGTTGTGAGCGGTTGCGGGAAGATTGCGATGCATGTTGTGGAGAAGCTAATTGCTTGTGGGGCGCATCCGGTTACTGTTTCAGGTGATTCACTCGCCTTATCATTTCAGAGTTGAAACAAGAGTTTTTTTTACCTTTTTGCTGTTTTCTCTATCTCATGGTTCTATAAAGCGGCTCATAGTTGAGGTAGAGTGATACAAGGCCTGATTTTGGCAGAGGAACAGTTAGGAGTGGGTTATTTTCTTCAAGGCCAGGGCTTAGAGGTCTCAAATTGAACCCCTAGTTTATTGCCAATAGATTGTAGATCCTGATTAGTTAGACCAACGTAAGAAACTTTTCTATGTAGTATTGTGCTACTCAAGAATTACCATTCTCTGAAAAGGATACAAATTTCGCTTTGCAATCCAATTCCACAGATGGCGAGAAAAATGCAGCTGATTTATGTAGCAGTTTTGTTTTGTTGGTTTAAATTGTTTTGTAGATTCAAAAGGATATTTAGTGGACGACGACGGATTCGATTATATGAAACTTGCATTCTTAAGAGATATAAAATCCCAGCAGAGAAGTCTGAGGTACATACTCTTCCACTAAATTATGGTATTTGTCACATGGCTAGAATCATATAGATCCCAACTGTAGTCGCATCTTATGTGCAGAGACTATTCCAAGACCTATGCAAGGGCGAAGTATTTTGATGAAGTAAAACCGTGGAACGAAAGATGTGATGTGGCGTTCCCTTGTGCTTCTCAGAATGAAGTTGATCAAGCAGATGCAATTAATCTGGTCAATGCAGGCTGTCGCTTACTGGTAGAAGGTGGAGATTTTCTTACATTTGAGAACATAATTTTGCAGTGCTTCTTGTTTTGTGTGTTATTCTGAAGTATTGATTTGTTTTTCTGCAGGTTCAAACATGCCGTGTACAGCTGAAGCAGTTGATGTTTTCAGAAAGGCAAATGTTCTGATTGCTCCTGCCATTGCTGCTGGAGCTGGAGGAGTTAGTTCCTCTTTAACTCTCGTCTTACATTAACCTTTGCCTTATTAGGCTTCCACCATTAAGTTATGACACTAGGCATTGAAGGGGAACCTAAAGCACACAAAGTTTTTAGATTATCTAAATGATGATAGCTAAATTGTATAATTTGTTGAAGGTTGCTGCCGGAGAAATTGAAGTCCTCCGTGAATCTAATTCAATGCAATGGTCAGCAGAAGATTTTGAGTCTAGATTACAGGTAAAACATCCCTCACATTTGTTTTCCAATATCGCAGTTTCGGCCTTTTGCCTATTAAGATAATTTGCTCTGGTATTGACAGGAAGCACTGAAGCAGACTTATGAGAAAGCTCTTAAAGCAGCAAGTGATTTCGGTTATCAGAAAGAAAGTCCCGAGTAAGTTGTTTCTCCTAATCATAGTAAACCCATCAGTCAGTTTTACGATGCTCTGTACTAACAAATTGTTTGTTTCTTCCTTTCCAGGGCACTTTTACACGGTGCAACAATTGCAGCATTTTTGAACATAGCACAAGCTATGACGGACCAAGGTTGTGTTTAGCTATAAAATGAACTTGCATCGAAGTAGAGTCCCGGCGGAATTGCAGTCCTAAAGTTTAATGAAGGCATATTGGACTCACTGTAACATATTTAGATGCAGCCTGTGTCATTATTTAGAAACTACATACTTTGATAACATTAATATATATCTGCTATAAACATAGCTTTCCATTGCTTTATATGTTCTCCGACTTCATAAGTAATAAAGAATGGAACATACTAATTGACTCAGAACTTCACCAATGGTTTCTAAATAAGATTCGATTATCTATCTTTTGAGATTTGACTCTCAGAGAGATCTGAATGATTAACGCTGATCCTTAACAAAAAGGTTACAAAATCAGTGGCATTCCTCTTGTAACTTTCTTATAAATGAACAGACTGTGAAGTTGATATATAAGATAAAGACAAATGTAACTCTCCAGGTACTCTTGAGCACATCAAAGCTTGGAAAACTGAGGATATGGAGACTGAATGCTGCTAAATGTAACGTCAGTCACTTGCATCCTGATCTCTATCCAGAAAAAAGCTTTAACAATCATTATATAAGGCTCCCCAGCTTCAAGCCCTTGATGTGGGAGCTGAAGCATCAGATTTCTCCGCCAAATAGTGCTCAAGCATGTCTTCTTCGTCATCTGTATTAAATAAACGAATATGATCCTTGAGAACAACTGCTTATTCATGTCAGCGTGTAAACAATACCGAAAGAACATTTTACCTTCAAAGTCTTCGTCTTCAAAGTCAATGTCTTCATCATCTTCCTCCTCCGATTCTTGATCCGCAGTGACCACTGCTCCTCTCTGAAAGTCGCACAAGACAGAAAATTAAGAACAATAGATAACTAGTCTGCGGTAATTAGTTAGCGAGAATGAGAAATACCGCTCTGCCACTCTCGAACCACTGTCTTCCAGTAAGCTTCTTCTCCTTAGAAACCGTAAGAGCAGACTCCGGCATCAGCCTTGGAAGTTTATGCAAGGCCACAGCGTTAAAGATTAGTAACTACCGGAAGCCAATAATAATGCTTATTCATTGGTGTACAAGAGCAAGAACACAAGAATATGCAGGAAAAGTTACTCACTTGGCTCGCTCAAGTGCGAGCTCGGCCTCATATTTCTCTCTCCATGCCACAAATGTCTCCAGCGTAACAGGTTCTCCATGAGGAATAATTACCTGTACCAAGAAATTTAGACAGGAAGAGAACAAAAGAGAAGAACGCATAGCTCAGAAGCCTATATCATGGAAGCAAGACTCGAGGTGCTATGCAGTTTACACATCCGAAATACTGAGCAGACAACAATACCTCATCCTCTTTGGCAGCTTCTTCCTCGGCATAGTCAGCTCCATCATCTTGACCATAGTGTTCAGATAGCCAGTCCTTTGCCGATGAGACCAATGTATACATCATGGCCATACCAAGATTTTCAGTTGCCTATGAAAAAAGGTATTATGAAGTTCTTAGTTCATGACAATCCACACAGCAAAAACTATATTAAAATTTTTGATTGCACCAAGGTTTTGTGATTCACGAATTAATTGTAAGAAAGATATTACCTCTTGTTCGAGCTTCTCTTTTAAGATGGTAAGGTCACTAACATGGATTCCTCGAATACTGGAAGAACACTCTACCCACATGAGCATGAGTGCCATCATCATAATCATACATCTGTATTAGCTCGATCAAAGTGGTTTAACATAGAATTACCTTTTAACATCCAAGAGCGGAACCTCGTCCGGGTAATTTTCTGTGTGCGAGAAAACCAAACCCAGCTGAACTGCAAGACAAATTGAGAGCTATAAGACTAAGAAAGCACAGGAGAGGCATACGACATAACAAAGGATCTTCTTAAAGAGTAGTAACCTGGTGGGATTGACGACTCCTCTAAATCGTCATCCTATTGAGACAAATGAAGAAGCAGAGTGAGTAACAGAAGGATATCAAAATTGCTATATATAAGTTGACATAGAAACATTTGCAACACTTTAAAACACACAAGCTTTTCCACAAACAGCTTGGTAAACAACCAATTGAAGCTGATACAGTAAATTGAGAAACTAAGTAATTAACAAGGAGCTTTGGACCATCAGGTCGAATTTTAAGTTGCATGAGCTAAAGAACGTAATAAAGGAACTGAAGAAAAAGAGATGAATGGTGATCTAATACCTGAGGAGACACTGTTATCTGAAAGCATCGATTTGAAGTATTAAGCCCACTTTCACTAGAATGAATTTCTGTCACAAGACAGTAGTAAAGAAGACTTCAATGCTCTCTCCATCAGCTCAACGATGAATAGAAAAGGAAACTGCAATTCTTAAGAGAAAAACAATAAAAATACCTTTAAATTCATCCGCAAGTATAGATTCAAGAGCTTCAATCTCCATCTCTTGTTCCTGCTTATACTCTACAGGAAGAAAGTACTCAAAATCAAGATAACATAAATCGAGACCAATCCCATGGATTTGACAGATACATTAGCTCTCCAGTGATAAAGATTCGATGTTAAAACGAAGAAAGTATGAAACTTTTGCAAGGGATTCGACCAAACTCACCCGTCATGATGACAAAATTTGACAGCTTTATCGTGAAAAGGTTTGGGATTGTCTGAATATTGAACTTCTTCAGTGAGTCGCCTCGTGGCCAAGAGCGACGTTAACGAGAGAGATTGACCTAAAGGAGAGAACTTTACGATCCCCAAAACGGTGTCGTTTCTTTCTTCTTACACTTCAGATAAAGAAGAGTTGTCACTTGAAAGTAAAAGTGTTCTCTTTTTGTTACAAAACTGAGAAAAGGAAATACCTTTCTCTCTCCTTGCTTCTCTTCTCCGAGACCCTCTTCTCCGCTTCCACATGCGTTTCTTCTCCGTGTAGCTTGAGCAAAAACCTTTCTTTACAACTCAAAGAAACCGTTGTTCTAGTTCTGCCTCGATTGGTTATAACGAGGTGAGAGTCCCTTATGGTCTTTAATGATAGCGTGGTTTTCTTATTGTCTTTAAATACAAATCCCTTTGAGTCTTATTGTCTGGTGTTCTCTTTTTGATCTTATTGGAGGGAAAGACAGAATCTTGATGCTTGAATTTGTAAGAAATGGACAGCATCAATGAATTGCCTGATGAACTGTTGGTGAGGATATTATCCTTTGTTCCAACAAAGAAAGCTGTATCCACTAGCATTTTGTCTAGCCGATGGAAGTTTCTTTGGATGTGGTTGCCTAAACTCGACTACACTGGTAGGGAAGACTCACTGCTTGTACTTCGGGATTTTATCAACAAGAATCTGCCATTACATAGAGCTCCGGTCATAGAAAGCTTGCGTCTTGATTTATGTGAGTTACGTGATCCACATATTAAACCTCAAGATATCAAACTGTGGGTTGAAATTGCAGTTTCTCGTCATGTTCGCAAGCTGAAAATTTCTTGTTATCCAAAGAAGAATGAAAACATGCTTCCGAGCAGCTTGTTTACCTGCAAATCGCTGGTGACCTTGAAACTCAGAATCTTGACTCTCGTGGATGTTCCCACTATGGTTTGTCTTCCCTCTTTGAAAACTTTGCGTCTTGAAAGTCTGACATACGCAGATGATAAACTCTTTCAAGCGCTTCTATCTATATGTCCTGTTCTTGAAGATCTAGACGTGCATCTTTCTGAGGAAGATGAGATTCAAGAGTTCACTGTAATCGTCCCGTCTTTACTCAAGTTATCACTGTATATACATGCTGAGGTGCCTTTAGACCGCTATGAGATAGATACTCCTTCTTTGGAATATCTCGAAGTTAAGGATTGGAATGAGAGTCCTTGTTTGTTTAAGAGTATGCCTAAGCTTAGGAAAGCACATGTCGATGTTCATTCCTTTGCTCTCAAGAGTGTTATTGGATCAGTCACATCTGTTAAGCATCTTGCAGTATGTTCAGAGGTAATTAATTAGTTTTCATTTATCGATCGCAAGTGTTGCAGTCTTATATTATAGATTCCTTATTTGTAATAATGTTGTTGGGGCAGGATGTGTTTGGTGATGGTATTGTTTTCGACCAGCTTGAACATTTAGAGCTATGTGTGTGCCAAGATATTTCTCCGCATCTCCTTGCCCAGTTTCTCAAAGCTTCTCCTAACTTAAGAGTGTTAGACATGTCTCCACTAGATGTAAGTTTCTTGAATTTTGTATGATGGAGAAACACTAACTACTATCGTATTTACTCTAACTCTTCTTTGTCTGCTTGGTGGTCTTCTTAGTTACATGGAGATATAAGGATTAATGAGATGGTTAGCTGGAATCAACCGAGTTGTGTTCCTGAATGCTTGCTGTCGAGTCTTCAAATTTTCGACTGGGGACCATACTTTGGGAGACCAGAAGAGAGAGATATTGCGGTTTATATCTTGAAAAACGCACGCCACTTGAGGAAAGCAAGAATTTGGGCTAATGAAGTCGTACATGATGTTCCAGCCCTTGAGATGATCAAGGAGCTGACACTTTCTTCCCGAGCTTCAAGCTCATGCGAGCTCGTGTTTATTGACTGAAACTTGTGACTTAGAATCATTTTACATTAATGTCATCTCTTCTCGTGTATGTCCAACAAAGATATTAATACAATCGTCCTGTTAAAAAGACAGAGGCTTCTTCTTGATACAGGTCTATAGTGTTTTGTGTGTTTGTATAGAGACAACTACTTCACTTGTAAGAGGGATCTCAATTACTTTAAGATCCTCGAAACGGTGTCGTTTAATTCGTTTTGTTTTCTTTATTACAAAACTGGAAGAAAGGAAAGACCTTTTCTCTCTCTCCTCAGACCCTCTATCTTGTTCGATTCTTCTTCGCCGGAGCAAAAACCCATCTTTACAATTCGGAGAAAGTGTGGTTGTCATTCTATAGGTTTGGTTGAATTGAAAAGCAATCAGCGCTGTTTCGATCTGAATCTTTCTGTTAGAGATGTCGAGATTCAGAGACAGGACGGAGGATTTCAAGGACTCTGTTCGTAAAGCGGCTGTTTCTAATGGCTACAACGAGGTGAGAGTCCCTTCTCTTTCATCTTCGATTCAAAGATCTTTCTTTTATGCATCTCAAATTCGGGTGTTTTCTAAACGGTAACGTTTGAGAATTGTGTGATGTGTGATGTGGTTTGCATTGTGTGGCAGTCTAAAGTGGCATCGACAATGGCGTCTTTTATCATACATAAGCCAAAGGAGAGATCTCCTTTCACGAGGGCTGCTTTCAAAACGGTAACTTTAGTTGATTCATCGTTAGGATTTTTGTAACTTGCTGCGTCATGGAATGATGATGTTTGAGTGTTGTTTGTTGGTTTTAGCTCGAAAGCATCAAGGAGTTGGATCAGTTTATGATGAAACATCGTAAGGATTATGTTGATATGCACCGGACTACTGAACAGGAAAAGGATAGCATTGAACAAGAAGTAAGTCGTCTGACCCTAGGCTTGCCTGTAGTATATGATGAACTTGTTGCGCTTGAGACTATGGAGAAAGTAGCATCTCATATTGAGATATCTCAGGATCTCACATTCTTATATCTCTTGTGTTGATTGGATCGAGAACTTTGTTTACTTTATTATGGTGTTGTGTAATATCATCAGAACTTTTTCTTTTTGTTTTGCAGATTACTGCTTTTATTAAAGCTTGCAAAGAACAGATCGATATCCTCAAAAACAGCATTAGAAATGAAGAATCAAACTCCAAAGGATGGCTTGGCCTCGCAGCGGATAACTTCAATGCTGATACTATAGCACACAAACATGGAGTGGTATGATATACACCAATGTAGTAAGCCAGCTTTGGTTTTCTTTTCTTCTTTTTGTTTTTCATTCAGAGTCTCTAGATTTGTAGGCGTAATGGTATAATTATGGTTGCAGGTTTTGATTCTGAGCGAGAAACTTCATTCAGTCACTGCACAGTTTGACCAGCTTAGAGCTACTCGTTTTCAAGACATTATTAACAGAGCTATGCCGAGAAGAAAACCTAAGAGAATCCCCAAGGAAGCTAGTCCAGTTAATGCAACTCTGGCAGAACCGGAGGCCATAGAACGCGATGAAATTCAGGCTCAGCCTCGTAGATTACAACAACAACAACTTCTAGACGATGAAACACAAGCCCTTCAGGTAACAAAACAACTCGGTCTGGTCTTCAAAAATTTGCATGAGCTTTGTACTTGTGCTAAATCTTGAATATTGTAACTTTTGCAGGTCGAGCTAAGTAATCTTTTAGATGGTGCTAGGCAGACGGAGACTAAGATGGTGGAGATGTCTGCATTGAACCACTTGATGGCAACTCATGTCCTGCAACAAGCCCAACAGATAGAGTTTTTATATGACCAGGTTAGGATTTATTAACTGCTCTCAAGCTCCCATGCCAACGCACTGGTTTGTCAGGATTTCCTTCCTCTATATGCATGACGCCTCTCTTTGCTACCTTAAATTTGATTTCGGATGCTATTTTTATATTCATTCTTCTCCTTGTGGCATTCAGCTAGAGTAGAATAGAGACAGGAAATAAACTTCGTAGTGGTTAGTGATAGGAAAGGGAACTCGTACTGTTTCCAGCTAAGTTGCTAAAACCCATTTGTATGTGTCGATTCCATTCTCAGCACTTTAGCTTATCGGGATTTGGGGATTTCATTCATCTTATGACTGACTTTCAGACTTATATAATCAATTTCACGATATAGTGGCTCTCGCTTTGTGTGTGTTTGTGTATCTTGTGGCCTGTTTCTCACTCAGATTCACCCTAAATGCAGGCTGTTGAGGCAACGAAGAACGTGGAACTTGGAAACAAAGAGCTTTCTCAAGCAATCCAACGTAACAGCAGCAGCAGAACTTTTCTCTTGCTGTTTTTCTTCGTCCTTACTTTCTCTGTCTTGTTCTTGGATTGGTACAGTTAGTGAGTGGCCATTCAATCTCCAACAACCTCGCACAGATTGTGTAGATTTTGATTGTTAAACGCATAAATTATGAAAATTCGGAAAATAAAATATAAGAAACTTTGGAAGAGGGGATTTTGTTCGAAGTCACCGTCATTATTACAAAAGTTGACACCTTTGAGATGTCTGAATATAGAACTCGCAGTTAGTTTGACTCGTGGCCAGACGGGGTGACGTAATGAGAGAGAGATAACCTAAAGGAGAGGACAAAAGTTCCTAAAAACGGTGTCGTTTCACTTCTGTAGTTAGAGTCTCTCTCTCACCTTGGATGTCCTTTTTTGACCTCCTCTTCTCTCTTTTCTCTCTCCCTCCATCCAAAAAGAAACCCTTTCTCTCTCCTCTCCACCCTCTCTCTCTCTCTCTCTGACCCTTTTCTTCCATTCGCTGCGTTTCTTCTCTAAACCGCCGGAGCATAAAACCCACAAGAGAAAGCGGTCCGAACGCTTTTGGGTTGATAAAGAGATAGAAACCTACTCTACATTGAGAAGAAACGCCGCTGAGTAGCCGAATGAGTATCTGGATCTCTGGTTCTTCGGTACGGCTTTTCTTCCCAGATCTCTTTCTCTCTCTTTCCGAAGAAAACTCTTTCTAACAAGCTTAGCCCATTGGTCTTCAAGTTGTGCCCTTTGTAGTTGCATGTTGGAGTTGTGTCTTAAAAAGCTTTTCCACTGGTTTTTGTTGGTTGCAGGATTCAAGAAAGGGGAATGTTTTTGTCTATTGAAAGAGAGTAACTTCAAATATTATAAAGTTTTGATTTTTTTTTTGTTAGGTCAGTTCCAAATTTACTTTTTTTTTTTTTGGTTATTACCACTTCGTCTCTGGGGTTGTGTTCTTTTTCGGGTGTCTTGTGTAATGGAGAGTAATGATGACCAAAACCTGAAGGCCATTAATGCGTCAGTAGGAAGATTAGTATGGGTTCGCCTCCGTAATGGGTCTTGGTGGCCTGGGCAGACTCTGCTTCACGAGGAAGTTCCTGAAAACTCTCTGGTTTCTCCAAAACTCGGCACTCCTATAAAGCTTCTAGGTCGTGATGATGTTGGCACGTGAGTCTTTTTTCCACTATCTCTTGGTTTTTGCCTTTATGGTAGATTAATAGAAACCGGAAGATAGGTATTGATTGCTCTTTTCGATATCTAGAATCAGTGGTAATTCTGGTTAAATGTTTCTTTTTTCCCTTATGAATTATGATGGCTCCAGGGAGTGGTATGTCCTTGAAAAGTCCAAGAGTGTGAAGGCGTTTCGTTGTGGAGAGTATGATGCTCACATTGAGAAGGCAAAGGCTTCTGCTGCTGCAGCGAGGGCTAGTAATAAGAAGACTGTCAAATGTACTCGCAGAGAAAATGCCATCAACAGTGCTCTCGAGATTGAGCATGCACATCTTGCAAAAGAAGATCATCCAGGGGATAATCTGTGTAGCTCAGCCGGTGAGGAGGAAGACGATGAGGATACAGACTCTGACGGTGAAGGAGAAGCTGAAGATGAGCTTGATTCAGCGCCTGAGCTTTTGCAATCCAGTATGTCTTCCCAAGAAATGAATAACGCCGGAGCATTGGTGAAGGTGCAGCCAAAGAGAAGAAGAACACCGAATGACTCGGAAGATGATGGGACTGAAGGAATCAAGCGAATGAGAGGTCTTGAAGATATTGGAAAAGAACATGTCGGTGCTGTTGTCGTGCATAGGCAAGAAATGGGTTCTATCTGTGATGTGAACCTCGGTGATTCCATGTCGAATGGAAATGTTGTTTCTAACGGGAACAAGGTATGCTCACCGATGTCACTGAAAAGAAAAAGGTCACGAGTCATGAATGCTAATGACTGCTCTAAAAGAAAAAACAGACGCCGGCAACTGACAAAGGTTTTAGAGAGTACGGCTATGGTCTGTGTGCCTGTTACCTGTAACCAGCTTGTCACTTCCGATAGTCAAGAGGTTTATGACAGCAAAGTATCGGGAATGGAGTCTGTCGAATCCATGAAAAGTGTATCTGTTGTAATCAACAATAACTCAGACAGCACGGAGATTTCATGCGAGAATGCTATTGAGAATGTTGTCGGATCCTCCCATAACAACAAGGCAAAAGACAGTGAAATTTCCAGCGTATCAGTTTCGGCGGAGGATGATTCTTCTGACCAATTATACGACGTTCCACTGACTGGAGAAGAAAAACACTCTGCAGGTATCAATGATTTTCCGTTTAAGTGCTATGTTATTGTTTGTACAGATTTCGGTTGCTCTAGTTGCAAGTATCTGCATGTCTTTATTGTCATCATGTTGGTTTTGTCTGAAGAAATCGCCTGGCAAAAACTAAGTAGCTTAGGTGTTTCCAAATATTTGACTTGTTTATGACTATATTGCTTCTGCATTCATGATCTGCTATTATTGTGTTTACTCCACTTTCTTAGGATCCAAAGGTTTGGTATCTTAACTCTGACTTGTTGGTTTCTGAACGGTGTCATTTAGGCTGACCTCTATTGTCACTTTTGGTTTGCCAGCACCTTGCACAATTTCCTCGTCAAGGACAGCTCTTGTTTCTGGTTTGACAAGGCGGTGTGATCGTAGTAGCGATGATGTGTTTGTTAAGAAAGAGGAAAATAATGGATCTGCTTGTGCAAATCTACCAGATACAAAACTTGTCATCTGTAATTCGAACGGGATTGAGAAGAGCACTTCTAAATGGCAGCTAAAAGGAAAGAGGAACTCGAGGCAGATGAGTAAGAAACAAGAAGCGAGAAGAAGTGTGTACGGAGAAGTAGCTAATAACAAAAGTCCTCTGCCTTTTCCTGCGCTGTTCGAAGTTAAGATTGAGGTAAAAGCCAGCTATAACAAGCCCCGTGTTCCGCTGGTTTCTCGTATGAGTGAATTGAATGGTAAAGCTATTGTTGGGCATCCTTTAAGTGTTGAAGCCTTGGAAGAAGGCTATTGCAACGGTGTGGTGATGTCTCAAGCTGTTGTGAAGGGGAAGTCATTGTCCAAAAAGAAAGGCAAGAAAAGGAAATCACATGGTGCTTTTGGAAAGTCAAAGAAGAAATCGTCCTCCCTATCGATAAAGACAAGGCGGCTCTCTAGTCTAACGAGCCAGAGGCTGACGGAGAGAAGCAAGAAGCAGACAACGGAAAAGGCAAAGGAAACGGTTGTAGCTTGTATACCGTTGAAAGTAGTCTTCAGTAGGATAAACCAAGTGTTGAAAGGCTCAGCTAGACAAACGCAACACCGAGCATTGCCATCTGCTGGCAAAACATGAGAGAGAGAGAGAGATAGAGAAACTTTTGGCTGGCTTTACGTTTTTTAATTTGTTTCCCTTCATCGATTTGCCTGCGTTTTCAAGCATAGATGAAAATAGGCTGCTGTAGGAGAGAAGCCATCACTGATGGGTTTTGTCGTTTTGGGTACAAAGACTGAGACTTTTGAGTCATGCAGAGAGAGTCCAAAACATGGGTAGAGACA
>KE153674.1:0-16746 GCA_000411075.1 Sisymbrium irio | reverse complement strand
AACAAGCGGCGGTGGCCATGGGATCTGCTGTAGGTGCGTTGGTTAATCCTCGTAGAGCGGATCTGATCGCCGCTCTCGGCGAAACCACTGGAAAATCAGCTTTCGAAATGGTTCTTGAAAAGATGAAGAAAAACCCTCAAGGAAGAGTCAGTATTTCTGCTTCCCTTATTACCACTGCTTCTGCTGTGTTGTTAGGTTTTGTTTTTATTGATTCTTGAGCAAGTAATGATTCCAACCCATGTTGAACAGACAAAGTTGAAGTCTTTGGTTGAATCTGTTGAGATAGTATTTATGTCTCTTGTTGAATGGCTACCGAACAAGACAGTTATGCTTATGCTTCCTTTTGTTCAGACAAAAATTTAAGTCTTTGGTCTTGTCTCTTTATCTTTGTAGGCTATATTGTTTGAGCGTCCTCGTGTTGTGTCAGAGCAAGTAGGTCATGCTTGGGATCTACCAGAAAACACATTTGGAGCTGCATATGCAAAGTTCATGGGATCTAGAAACTTCTCTCCTGATGATCGTCCTCCTGTTAGGTTTATGGATACAGATGAGTTGGCTTACGTAGCGACACGGGCACGTGAGATTCATGACTTGTGGCACACTCTTTTCGGCCTTCCCACAAATCTCATTGGCGAGTCTGCTCTTAAAATCGTAGAGTTTGAGCAAATGTATCTTCCAATGTGTATGCTTTCCGTGATTGGAGGGACAGTGAGGTTCAGTGAGAAGCAAAGATCAGTGTTCTTCAGGCATTACGTTCCTTGGGCCGTTCGAGCAGGAAGACAGTGTACGGACCTCATGAGTGTGTACTATGAGCGTCATTTCAGTGAAGACTTAGAGCAGGTCCGGAGAAAATGGGGGATAATCCCTGCTCCTCAACATCTTTAAATGATGGTTTGAGTCATGCAGAGAGAGTCCAAAACATGGGTAGAGACAGAGAGAAAAGGGAAGTTGCATGTGAGCAAATGTACAGTAGTTAGTGGTTGAGGTGTAAAACTGAAGAATTAGGTTGGAGGGATGAATGAGATTTGCTGCTTAGAGAGAATTTCTTGTTTCAGGATAACTCAAATTGTTTGTTTTTGAACTCCCAAGTTTCTTGTCGATGAAGAAGGAAAGTCTTTTCTTTTTCTTGCTGTGTGTTTATCTCAAGAGTCCAATTCATTCAAACAGTGTTAGTATCTCTTTTAAGAGAAAATAAAACTTTTCTTCTTTAGAGAATCAGCAATGAAAAAGTTTAACTCTACTCTAAGTGCGTCTCTTGTTGGCTTTCGATTTGTACATTCGATTTTTGGTTCTTGTTTTCTCAAAAGTAAGGTGAATAATCTAGTGGATATCACCTTCAACATCGTGTCATCAATAGCAACAAACTGAATATTCTGCAATATACGATTTAAAATAGGAGAGAAAATATCTGAAAAAGAGGCAAAGATGTACTGTAGTATATAATTTCATTAAACACGTTTTACATGTGCGTTTGCAGCTGTGGTGTATCAACGACAACAAATGGACCGGCCAACAAATTCACTAAGAACCATCCAATTTGTTTTTTTGTTTTTCCTTTTCACGTGCCACAATTACTTAAAACGAAACTGAAACTGCAAAAAAATGAAATGATTCTCCAAACGAAAAAGAAAAGAGATTTTGAAATTCAGTACAATGAAAGTGATGCGCACTCTGTCAAAGACGCAAACTTTTTCTATGTTTGTCAAATTTAAACACCAACTATTGAAATCTGTTTGTAAAAATAAAAGTTTACAGACAAAACTGAAACTCTTTTTTTTTTTTAAGACAATGTTTATATAATCAATGGGATAATAAAAACAACTTTGTTGGACGTCATAATTACAAAATCCAAATGCAGAAACATTAACGGAGACACATGTAGAATAGTTCGAACCACCCTTGTTTGGCTTATTTACACTTTCGGTTTTAATCCAAAGAAGATCACATCACTCTTTTCAAAACAAAATTATCAAATCAATTACAGAAAAAAGAAATGTCTTTTTTTTTTGGGGATTGAAGAAAATTACAACAACAACAAAAAATTAATGTTTTTTTTTATTAAAAGGTAAAACAGTAATAAAAGTTTGTGTTTTTTTTTAAAGTTCCCGTGTTGTCTTTGGCTTTCCTTCTCCTTTGGGTTTAAATACCGCTTTTTGCTTCCTGTTTCCCTGCTTCATCATCACGCAGAGAAGAACTAACTCTCTCTCTCTCTCTTCGATCTCATCCTTTTCCGTAACATCATCAAAATCGATTTGAAGCCATGAGTTTGTTGTGGAAATGGGTTTGTTTGGTTTTGACCCTTCAAATGCTCAATTCGTGTCAGATTTCATCTTCATCTCCCATAACCTCTGATGGGTTTTCACAAATCCCTTCAAAGTTTCTTGCTTTGGCTAAAAGAAACGAGTTTTTCGATTGGATGGTTGGGATCAGAAGGAGAATCCATGAGAACCCTGAGTTGGGTTACGAGGAAGTAGAGACATCTAGGCTCGTTAGGACAGAACTGGAGAAGATGGGTGTGTCTTTTAAGTACCCAGTTGCTGTCACTGGTGTTGTTGGTTATATTGGAACTGGTCAACCTCCTTTTGTTGCTTTGAGAGCTGATATGGATGCACTTCCTATGCAGGTAATCTTATCTCTTTTTTGTTTTTATTTATATTAAAAAAATTGATTTGACTTGTTCTATTGTTCAGACATGAAAGTGGATCATTTGTTCTGTTTTTCTTTCTTTTCCATGTAGGTTTCTAGCAAAATGCTCTCTTTCTGTTCGAATTGTAGTTTTGTGTGGTGGAATTATGAGAAATGCTACTGTACTTTGGGTGGATTGTTATTGAACATATGATGTTGGATTGTGTAGGAAATGGTGGAGTGGGAACACAAGAGTAAGATTCCGGGGAAGATGCATGCTTGTGGACATGACGCTCACACTACGATGCTACTTGGTGCTGCTAAATTGCTCAAAGACCACGAAGATGAGCTACAGGTTGGTGGTCTACAGGATTTTCCAAATTCAAAACTTTTTAGAAATTTGAAATCTTTGGAAGCATCATCCTCATCTCTGAGTTACTGTACGTTTGTTGGACCATCTTAGGGTACAGTGATTCTTGTTTTTCAACCAGCTGAGGAAGGAGGAGGAGGTGCGAAGAAGATCGTTGAGGCTGGAGTTTTGGAGAATGTGAGTGCAATCTTTGGTTTACATGTCACAAATCAGTTGGCGTTAGGTAAAGTGAGCTCAAGAGAAGGTCCATTGTTGGCTGGTAGTGGCTTTTTCGAAGCTAAGATAAGCGGGAAAGGAGGTCACGCAGCTCTTCCTCAGCATGCCATTGATCCGATATTGGCAGCTTCGAACATCATTGTTAGCTTACAACACCTCGTTTCACGAGAGGCAGATCCTTTAGACTCGCAGGTATAGTTTAATCTTCAATTGGCTGTTCAAGTGTTTCTATTTGGAATGTGTTGATGTATGAGAGTGTTTGCAGGTAGTTACAGTTGCGAAATTTGAAGGCGGTGGTGCTTTTAATGTGATTCCTGACTCTGTTACTATCGGTGGTACATTCCGAGCCTTTTCAACTAAAAGCTTTACGCAACTCAAGAAAAGAATAGAGCAGGTCAGTAACTTTACACTCTGATGTGTAGTTTGAGACTTTTGTCGTCCTCTTTGGGACTGAAATGTTAAAGTCTCTTGTGATTCCAATGTTTCAGGTTATCACAAGGCAAGCGAGCGTGCATATGTGTAATGCAACAGTGGATTTCCTTACAGAGCAGAAACCTTTTTTCCCGCCGACTGTAAACGACAAAGGCTTGCACCTGTTTTTCAAGAACGTTTCAGGTGATATGTTAGGGACTAAGAACTACTTCGAGATGCAACCATTGATGGGATCAGAGGATTTCTCTTTCTACCAAGAAGCAATGCCTGGACATTTTAGTTTCGTCGGGATGCAAAACGAAGCTCATTCACCAATGGCGAGCCCTCACTCGCCTTACTTTGAGGTCAATGAAGAACTACTACCTTATGGTGCTTCTCTTCATGCTTCCATGGCCACAAGATATCTTCTTGACTCGAAAACTTCATCGCCGAATAAGAGTTACGAAAAAGATGAACTTTGATGCCAATAAATTATTGGCAATCTCTATTCTTCATCACCTATACTCGTAGAAAATATCAACCATTGTTACATGGTAACTGTTTTTTTCTTTTGAGTTTTTACAGAGGCTTCCATGTAAAGATTAATAAATTGTTATGCAATATCAAGCTTCTATTTAGGAATTTGATAGCTTTGCAGAATCGAAAGGATACATAATAAGAGCGTTACTACAGTGATTGGGCCTTTGTAATGAGGGAGTTTTAAAGAACTTTATTGGGATAGAAACGTATGTTTCTGAATATTAAATGTATAAACAGTTTCATCATTCATTCTTGTAGGTTTATATAAATATACTGTTCCAATGTGGAACTAAACCGTCAAATTATAGAGGAGGACAATGTTCCACAGATCAGATGAGATTTTTCTGAATAGATTCATCAGACAAACATTGTCGAAGCATATCAAACATTGCCCTAATTTGAGGGTTTACTGTGACTGACAAAGATCCAATAATTTTTCATGTCTCTTCTTCTTCCGGTATTGCTTCTTCTTGATTCAAGTTTCATTTTTTAAAATCAAATCCGTAGAAGAATCTTTGCGTCTTTCAAAATCGTAATGTTTATCTCTTACTGATGTTTGTCGTAAAATCTTGTTTTGAAAGGCAAATAAAACTGTTTCTGGATTCTTGTGTAAGTAACAGTGATTTGCGAGAGTTTCCTACGTGTGTATGCATGTGGTGATAGTTTCAAAAGTTGGGAGCTTTTTAATTAGATGAAAGCGTTGGTGATAGATATGGAGGAAGGGGTTAAAGATAATCCTGTATCACCTCCTAAATCAAGACTCACAAACCAATCTAGGGCTCTTTTGTCGACACGTCTGCTTCAGATTTTGTTATTGTTTCTTGTTCTGACTCTTGGGATCTCAGTTGTTGGTATACACATGATCAAGTTCTTGAAGATTCAACATTTTGATCCTGTGGCTCCAACCACTTTGATCTCTATGTATGACCATGGAGCTGCTACTTTAGAGAGCTTTATTAGGGCTCCCATGAATGTTTGGCACTCAATGAATGACAGTGAATTGCTTTGGCGTGCTTCCATGGAGCCACGGAGGAAAGTGTATCCGTTTAAACGGGTTCCTAAATTGGCTTTCATGTTTTTAACCAAAGGGCCTTTACCATTTGCTCCACTTTGGGAGATGTTCTTTAAGGGACATGAGGGTCTTTACTCAATCTATGTTCATGCATTGCCTCATTACAGATCGGATTTCTCGAAATCGTCCGTGTTTTACAGAAGATATATCCCAAGTCAGGTACTTTCATTGATGTTTTAGACATAACACTTTACAACCACTTTATTACTGTTTGCTTCTTGAGTTCCTCCTCCTCACACATGTGAACTTTTTCTAAATTATAGGCTGTGGCATGGGGAGAGATGAGTATGTGTGACGCTGAAAGGAGGCTTTTAGCTAATGCGTTGCTCGATATCTCTAATGAATGGTTTGTTCTGCTTTCTGAATCATGCATTCCTCTGCGCGGTTTCAGCTTTGTCTATAGTTATGTCTCTGAGTCAAGATATAGTTTCATGGGTTGCGCTGATGAGGAAGGGCCTGATGGACGAGGAAGATACCGAAAGGGAATGGAACCTGAGATCACACTTGGCCAGTGGCGAAAAGGGTCTCAGTGGTTTGAAATTAACCGGAAACTCGCTCTTGAGATTGTTCAAGACACCACTTACTATCCCAAGTTCAAAGAGTTTTGTAAACCTCCATGTTATGTTGATGAGCATTACTTCCATACAATGCTGTCTATGAAACATCGGATATTGCTGGCTAATCGGACATTGACATGGACAGATTGGTCACGCGGTGGTGCTCATCCAGCTACTTTTGGAAAGTCTGATATAACGGAAACTTTTCTCAACAAGCTTCCGGGAGCTAAAGCCTGCCTCTACAATGATCAACACTCTCAAGTTTGTTATCTCTTTGCTAGAAAGTTTGCTCCGAGCGCACTGGAACCCTTATTGGAGCTTGCACCCAAGATTCTTGGGTTCTAACAGATTTTACTACTCGTCGACCTTGGTTTTGTTATGATTAGTCCTTCACTTTAGATTATAAGCATCATCACAGATAATCATTAATAAGTCTCTTTCTTCCACATGGATAATAGTTATAGGTGTGATAGTTAAACCAATTTTTTTGACTTGACTGATGACGGAATAAAGAGAGTTTTGAGTTCTTTTACTAAGAGATCCTTCAACTGGAACACATGGAAGACGATGAGTATCCTAACATCACTCGACAGATGTATGACTATTATGCAGTGTTGATAATCCTCTTGGTTACATGGTAACAGTTATTCCATGTAGTCTCTTTGTTGTCGATCAATAAAAACTATTATGCAGTGTTAATGATCCTCTTGTCTGAGATGATGAATCTGATGATTTTTTAGAATTAAAGAAAGTAACAACTTTACTTACAAAAAGAAAAAGTGTAACTGTGTAACCTACAAGGGGCATGTGTTATGGCTCAGGGGCACGTTCCATCATCATTCTTTTTTTTAAACAGTAAGAAAATTCCTCAAAATCTGGATCAAAACCTATATGAACAACGATTTTTCTTTTGTTCTTACAACTCACAAAAATCAAATATAAATTACAGATACAACAGGAAAATGCTTTTTCAGACCAAACATTACAGATACCAAATCAATAAATAATCATCATCTCAAACGAGGAGGTGGATTGGAACCAAAGCCAAGTGCAAGATCTTCAACTGAATCTGTTGAAACAACAGGCAAATGCTTTTTCCTCTCAACTTCTACTGCCAAACTCTCCTTAAGAGCCGTGACCACTTGACTCATTCCAGGTCTCTCGCCAGAGTTTCGACAAACGCAAGCCACAGCTATTTCCACAGTCGTAAACGCAGAGTTTGGATCATAGTCTCCGCAAAGACTCGGGTCAAGAATCTCTGCGATGTTATCTCTAGAGAGCAAAGACTCAACCCACTGACTTATATGCATCCTTTCCTCATTCTTTATGATCGCTGGTTTTGCAGTAACGATCTCTAATAGAACTACACCGAAACTGTACACATCACTCTTCTCTGTTAACATGTTTGATGTATAATACCTGCAATGACATATCATATCTTTAACTAAAACAAAACGACATAATGAACAGTTTTGTTTCCGGAACTTATCAATGAGTAGAGCTTTGAGCTTACTCGGGGTCAACATATCCAGGAGTCCCGGCTATAGCTGTATTCAAATGACTTCCCTCTGCTGCATCAAACGCTCTCGAAAGGCCAAAACCGCCTAACTTTGCATTGAAGTTATCATCTAAGAATACATTTGTGCACTTTACGTTTCTATGAATGATCGGTGGTGTGCAGCCAGTATGCAAATACTCAAGTCCTAAAAAACAATTAACAAAGGGAGTGTCACTTGTTAACTTTTGTTATAGAAACACAACTCCAAGAGTGGATTTCACGTGGTAACCTTGTGCGACATCGACTGCGATTCCAAGTCTGTCTTCCCAGCTAAACACAGTTGAACAGTTCTCTGTACAAGACGAGATCAAAAACCTAATATTGGTTCTAACTCAAGAAGAATATATATTAAGCATTTTACAAGTGCCAATGCAATGAACTAAAAATAGATTTCAGAACCTGAGATATGTTGTTTCAAGTTCCCATTCGCCATGTACTCATAGATAACTGCTAGTTTATCGCCTTCATTGCAATAACCAAGCATGGTTATAAGGTTTTTATGATGAATTCTGAAAAGGTGTTTGACCTACAATTAGCATGCACATAAGCTCTTCTAAGTGTCCTTCCATATATTATATAATCGTGGCAAGTTGTTATCTTAGAGATTTTGGCATGCATATATATATATACCTCTGCTCTGAGTTGTTTGTAGCCTTGAGAAGACAATGAAGAAACAAGCTTAACAGTTACTTCTTTACCATCTAACTGTCCGAGGTAGTTTCTCCCAAATCCTACTTTCCCTTGATCTCTCTCGAACCCATTTGTGATATTCACAATCTCGGCGTATGTAAACTTCCTATTTGACGGTTCCATATCAAAAGCATCATGTACAACAGCTGTTTCATTCACTTCATAATCAGTCATTCCGCTTTCTATCCTTAGTAAAGATGGACGTGTTAAGAAACCCGTTTCTCTTCTCTGCAGGGACGGACGCATTGAACCAGTATCTCTTCTCTGTAATGACGGTCCATTACTTGAAGCTGTAATTGTCCTGTTAATCGTTCGACCACCTGCCAAATGAAACAATAAACATTACCGTAACCATTTCCGCATTTTGAGTACATTAAAAAGAAGTAACATACCTTGTTTTTTCTTTCTCATGAAGATAAACAGTACAGCTGCAGATATGGTAATAATGAGAATGAGGCCTGAGAGTGAGGCAACTAAAGGAATGACAAAGCCGGGAAGTTTCTTCTTCTTTGATTTATTTTGTGATATCTCGTCACACGCAGTTTGAGAGCAAATACTTGGATTCCCGTTGATACTTCGGATAAACATAAAATGGATTATGAGTTAAATCATACGCTTTTGAAGCACGTAAAGAATGAGGTAGTGAAGTGTTTTGAGTACCTGAACGACAAGCCGTTTTTTCTCATGAGACTAGACGGTATAGGACCACTAAGCTGGTTGTTTGCCAAATTTCTGCAGAAATATCCACAGTAGTTAATGTCATTTACTATTTAGCAGGAGCTATGATTTATGTGTTCTTTCACTTTTGTTAGGTCTAGTAGAGAAAATACACACAGGACTCTCAGGAATTGAAGTTGAGCTAAGAAAGCAGGTACTGGTCCAGTCAAATTGTTGTTAGACAAATCCCTGAAAGTAAAAACGCCACATTTTACTGTACAGCAACACAACTTTGGCGAGACTATTTGTCATACCAAACAAAAGAAAAAACTTACAGAATTTGCAGCTGTGAAAGAAGCGATATGTCAGACGCTATCTCTCCTGTCAATCCAGAGGATGACAAGTTTCTGTTACACGAAGCAATAGTTTCTGAGACCTTACTCTACTTTTGTTTTTAACAAAATGATTTGAGATAAAGGAAACACTTACAAAGCGATTACTCTAGGCATGTCTATACCATTGTAGCTGCAATTCACACCTTCCCACGTGTAAGTTTGAGGCACACACGTGTCTCCTTCCCAGTTTCTCCTGACGTTATATGCAGACTTAATATTCCTCATAGCAGAAACTATAAGGATGGGGAGAAAGTGAGTGAGAAAAGTGATTAGCTTCAACTTCAAGCATTAACTAGAGGAATGAACTAGAGAGAGCTTACGATCTGTTTGATCAGTAGGAGACTGCGGAAACTTCTTTACAAAGTAAGCCTCCATAGCATTGATAAGAGGTGGAAGAGTTGAATCCCGAGTCTGACGAATGGAAAACTCGAATCTCTCTGCTGTCAAAGGGCTTAGAGTGAACAAAGCTGTGGTCCGCAAGTAAGTGACATTGAGCGGCGGGGAAAATCTCTCTCCATTCAGAAAAATCTCGAACTCTCTTCCTATGGAGTTGGAGTTGGGTTCTTGAAGTTCCATAAAATACATGTAAAAGTAAAACTCAAGAGAAGGATCATCTGGAACCCATGCAAAGTCTAGAGACCCATTCGAGATGTTTGGTACAACTGCAGTTCTCATTGCTACTTGCGGAAGACGGAAAGTAGTAATAGTACTGTTGCGTGAGAGAGAAGTTGATGAGGAACTTAACTGCTTCGACCCATTTGGTGTTGATGGAAACCATATTCGGTCAAAACCATCATCTGGATACCTGACTGTTAGATTCGTCGATGACCCGAAATCCAACCGTTCAAAGAGCTGGAGCGATTCAGACCTAGCTACGTAAGAGGAATTTGGCAACTGTCTAAGTTCCAAAACCGATATAAAAGGCGTACCGTTTCCTGTATTCACCAAACACACTTGTAACGTATCTGTCAAGACAGTATATATGATCTCCTTGGACACTGTTTGCAGAGAAGACTCCAGTTCAACAGTGTCCCATTTGTTTGGACCCAAGTGAAGATCAAATCCAGGTATCTCGTTCCTCGAGTCGTAGTTTCCGTACATGAAAGCCGCTCTGATCAAATACTTGACGCTGCTGTTAACACCAATTGTGTAACAGTTTCTTATTCCCTCAGAAAAACTTCTGACAGACCACATGCTTTGCATCATGTTTGATCTATACTCAGGCGCCACGAAGTTGCTTGTCCCTGTATACGTGTAACTTGAATCCGAAACATAGTTTATACCTGTTGAAGACTCTGTGTAACTCGAATTTGACGGTTGTAATCCGCAGTCTATGCTAATGAATCCTGATTCATATGTTTAAAACATGGTTTAACCAAACACTTTCCAACATACAAGAAAAAGGCAATCGCATAATCTTTTGTTTGACCAAATAACGAATTTGAACTGTTCAAACCTGTTTGATCCTGGGCATTGGAAAGATTGATGAGAACAACCACACAGAGGATACAGTAAAGGAACGTGAGCGACTTCGATGCCATCATCTTTCTTCTTTCAAACAGTCATCATCTCTCTTGAAATCAAACTGTTTTATCCATTTCTGAGAAACAACATTATAGCTAGGGGGAACAAAAGGAAGCAAAAGAGCATAAGAGTTTTTTTTTTGTTGGTTTTGTCCAAGTCAACTCCTTCTCAGAAACAATGTCAACTTCTTTTTGTTGTGCTCACAAGTCACACGACGTATAAATCATTATCTAAAACAACCAGTAGACACTAATCAACAAAAGCCAACTTGTTTTTCTTTTAAACTACTTGTAGCTAATGAACAGGTCAACTCTAAAGCAGACAAAGACCAGAGACTTTTTTTGTTTTTCGTTGATTTGGGTTTGACAAAAAAAAAGAAGCTTATGTTCACATGGGTTCCCTTCTCAATCTCTAAAGTTGTTCTGTAATTATTGTACAGAATTAGCAAGAATAAAAACAATTTTGTAACCTTGCAAGATAGTTGGATACAGTCTCTTTCACCATGATTCGATTGAACAAAACCCTTTGGCAATGAGAATTTCACAGAAACGGTATCCAAGTGAAACCGCTCTTGGTTTGGCTTCACCGGTCAGTGGTGAAGAAGTTACGTCTCATAGGATTATTCTTACAGCCTTAAACAACCATTGTTCTAACAGTGTCTTCACTAAACTCACAAAAGGCTTTGCAACTAAACCGAAAGACAAAGACAAAAAACACAAAAAGTGAAAGAAGACTACTAAAAGGAGAGGAGAAGAACAAAACCGTCGCGGCAACAAAGAAAGGTGTAGCAGTACTGGATTCCTTATGAAATATATTTTACAAAAGTTAACTCCTAAACCCTAGTTCCTTGACATATGTTTTTCTTATTAACGTCAATAGTAAGTTATCGAATTTTACTCTTCTGTCTCTCTTTTGACATTTACATAGTCATCAATATCGGTTAATCGTGTAGGGAAGCTACATTTACGATGCTACTTAAGTCAGACTCATACTTACTGTTTACGCCAGAGTATGGGAAGATTTGGTGTGAAAAGCCAAACCAAATTATATAGGGCTCTGTTGATGATGAAGAACATGCTCGTGTATCGTTTACCTACAAGTTCGATGAGAAGACATATTAAATTTAATTCGTGGAACGGTCAGACAATATGAGATCCTTCTTGGAATTGTCCTAACCGCTATACCCCGATCCTAACCGACTACAACAGCAGTGTGGGGATCAATTCGAGTCGTCTTGACGAATCACCTCAGTTAGAAGTTGATTAACAATTGGAATCATCAAGACTTGATCCTCGCGTCGCCAGTTTCGTATCTCTCATTTCGAACGATAAAATGATGGTTAAACAAAATTGCTGAAATAGGTTTTTTTTTTTCGTCTAAAATTAATTATATATTAATATAAATAAGAGATTACAATACGATTTGTATTGAAATTACAAAAATTATAATAAAAAATTTGTAACCTAAACAAAAAAAAGCAAAAATGACTGCCATTCTAAAGAAAACTTGATATTTTACATTTTATGAATCAATTATGTATGACTTTTTTGCTTAAGAGATATTTTTTTATTATAGATGAAAATCCTATTACAGATTCGAAAATTAGAGGCTGCAATCCATCCGTTATATCACAAAATCTTCAAATTGATCAGAACTTTCATGTATAAAGAGATCTAATTTTCTTTGATTATAAAAAGAACCCATGCTTTTTTGTATGAGTTTAACCATCTTCTGATTTTTATATTATTCTCTTCACTTCCTCTATGATAATCCATGGTAGTTTTTGTGGTGGCCGCCGTTTTTTCAGCAAATTTAATAAAATTTGTATCAAACATCAGTATCTTTTTGGGAAACAAAAATAATCACCAGAAAATATCACAAAACTAACAAAAAATATTAGAATTGACATAAACTCGATATAACCAGTCGGATAAGAAGTACCAAAACCATTAGGAAACTCACTTTGGTAGGAGAACAAAAACATCTTGTTAAAACATACATTCGTTTATTCTTTTGGATTTGAAATGCAGTTTTTAGACAAATTATATGTGATGTAAAGAAAAATGATAAAAAATTAAAAGGAAAGGAATCGCTGACTAGTGCTGGTGGCCCTAAACGGAGAAGAGAAAAAGTTGTGAACGATAGTTTTGCAGATCGCTTTTGGAATCGCAGAGGCGCAAGCGGTTACAAAAGAGACTTAGTAAAAGGTAGTGCTGAAATAGGTTATTATGCCAATAGGTGAACAAAGAAAAGAAGAAGTTATTATGCCAATAAGATGCCACTCGGTAAGCTAAGCAATTTCACAGTTCTAAAGGTATCTAAAATAACTGCTACGCTAGGTGCTTTTGTTATATTGCACCTCGGAGGATTAATTACTACATAACAAAAAGTGATTAGTTGCTCATCTTAAAACAGGGTTACAAATTACTGAAGAGTATATCAAAAGTAATTGATGAACAGCAAGATAAGGACTATAAACTCAGAAACACAAGCTCGACTTGAAGAATTACGTACATAAGGTCTTTTATATATTGATTATTTGATTCTATCAGCTCGAACGTAACCCCAGAGATAAGAGGAGCCATGAGCAGAGAGACCGGAAATCGCTCAAATATTAAAAACAACATTAAGAACAAAACCTGATGATTTCAATGAGCTAATACTATATTACTATATATCAATATATCTACCTTTATCGTTTTATGAGTCTACCTACATACATTTTGTCTGGCTAGTTTTCCAAGAACAGGAAGCTGCTACGGCACGTGTCACGCCTTAGTAGTTGGGCTAGCATTATATCTAAAGGTAATGTAATGTAATTATAGTTTTGGTTTTGTGTACCTCCAATTTAATGGTATCTCTCATTGGTATAACAGTTTTTTTCTCTCCAATTTAATGTTATATCTGACAACTTTTAATTTTAATATTTTATGAACAGTATTACGCTATATTTAGTGCAACATTATTCAAAAAACGTTAAAAATTAAAATATTATTTTATTTTGACTGTTTTCTTTGAAATATATATTAAATGTTTATATATTAATTAAATATTTTTTAGACATCTAATAATAAACAAATTCATTAAAAATACAAATATATATCATAATAAAATTCAATTAAAGTACTGAAATATAAAATTATATAATTAAAATTAACACATATAAATTTCATAACTAAAATTAAACATATATAAAATTACATAATTAAGATTAAACACACTTGTGTGTTATTATTTATCAAAAATATAAAAATGAATCTAACTAATTTTTTCTTACTTTTAATTTATAAATGTTTGTAATTTTATGTTTTATTTATTAGTTATTCAGTTTATAACTATTAATTAGCTATCATTTTATTAAGTATTATTTATTAAAACTATTAAATAATAAATAACATTTTAAATTTAATATTATAATAATAGATAATATTTTGTTAGTATGAGATTTGATATTTGTAGTTGGAGATGAAAATCAACACTAAATATACCATTTGGGTTAGAGTTGCTCTAAATGATTAGTAATTAACTAGTATTACATTGTAATACTAATGTGGTCTATATATCAAAGTATCATGTTCTCCAAAAGTAAACTTTATTTTTTACTATTTGTTTGTAACTCCGTAAATCTCAGAACCCGCTCTGAATAATTGAGCTTTCAACTCTTTTGCTTCTAGTTTATATTAGGAGCTAATTTTGTAACAAAAACTCCACTAGCTCTAATGGTTATACCTTTTTATTCGATATGTGAACTAGAGAGTTGGAATACAGCATGCAGTATTTTTCTAAATTTTTTCTTCGGGTAAATTACTATTTAGTATTTAGTGGCCAAAAAGGTATTGATGTTTGGAGCCATATTATTGTTAGGAGTTTAGGTCAACGAGTACATTGCTTTGGAGGCAAAACGAGTACATTGTTTACGATTTGGGACAGATTAGGATGCGTTATCTCATCCATGTCAAAATACAACCTGGAAACTAAAAGCTCTTTATTAGCATATGATTATTCTTTTACAGGGTCTACTATTATTCAAAACTCACTTCTTTTTTTTTGTTGTTGTTGGACAGCATTTATCAGACATCCATGATTAGGTACGTATTAAAAGTGTATATAAATTTATAATGAATTTTATTTTTATATTTCCTAACGATTTATTATTATGTTTTTGGATAAAGCTTTTTTCTATTGGATAAGTATTCAAATATATACAATCTTATTATGTTGGGTAAAAAAAAACTGAAAAACTTATTTTCAGTTTCTTCCCAATGATATACAGTATACATATTTGAATTTGAACAGTGACACAATAACATAAGTAGCACAAACCAATATATTTAGTTGTTATTTGTTGTATAAAGATAAAACGTCAGTTTACCATAAATATACACTAGTACACACCAAATAAACTATTTTGTAAGTTAATAGTTTTTATTCTTACATCGATCAGGTTAATGTAGTTGTATTTTGTAAGTTAATAGGTTTTTTTCTTACAACTATAGTTGGTTCTTGGGGACGAAGATGAGATATTAATACAAATTGGTATATTCAATGTTTTGCCATTTATTGGTGTAGGTATGATCTTTATATAATTGGGTCTAAAATATGAATTATGCTTATCCACCATATATTTTCGGCAGAAGGAAAAAAAGAAAATGTCAACGGTCAAACCTCAATAAGGTTAGTCCCGTGTCCATGTGCACTCGATATCGTTTTCCAATCTCTTGCGTGATATCATGGGGATCGACATTCGCCGATCACGTCCAAAAATATATTTCGGCTTCTTGATTTTGGTGTTGATTTTCTTCTAGAAAATTGATTACTGCGTTGGATTTTTGGTTTTCATAACTATTTTTCAATTGGGTTTTGAAGATCGATTTGGCAATTGTCTATAAACTACTCTCTCGTCCATTTTTTTAGTTATCATTTTAAAAAGATATATACAATAAAAAATAATTAATTTATTAATTTTCAAAATAAAAACACAATTATTTATAAAATTAAATACAAACCAACTAATAGTATAATATTTTATATAATATAAATATGTTAAAAACATTAAATTTTGTATTTATATTTGAAAACGTCAAATTATTTAAAATAAAATAAAATTTTTAAAACGATAATTATTAAAAATTGGAGGGAATATGACACATGTGTGACAAATTGTGAATAAAATAGATACGAATAGATAAAGTTGTGTCTGTTTCATGGTTAATAACCACGAGTATCATTATAAAATTTTTGTGAAAACAGAATAATGAATAGCCACGACTGATCAAAAGCTAAGTCGATGCCATACTATGAATTAATGTTGTGACGGCTAGTTGCTAATTGCGTAACCATGAAAAATGGACCATAATTACAACATATTCTTTTCTTTTTTTGGTAATCATGCTAAATAACGTATTCGTAATATGTAACTATATATAAATAGATTTTGTTTAAGTGATCTGAATCTTTAAAACTGATTTTATCAATCGATTTATTAGTTTTACTCCGAATATTGGAAGATGTCTTTTTTGTTTTTTTGGTCAAAATCGGGAAATGTCTATCTACTTCTCATGAATATACTAGTTCTCTCGATAAATAATTCTTAGACTTAATTTACTTGTGATATCTGTGATATTATATATGGGTCACACACACATACACACAATACATACTTATTGATCATTTGTACATATCGCCCACTTGGCTATAGCGTTCGTAAATCGTGTAATAATACAGCCAAATCGATATGACCAGCTTTTTTCTTTCTTTGAAGTCGAAGTCGTCTCTCCATAGTACTTAGTTTTTTTATTTATTGGTGGATCCGTGGATGTATTACCTCCTCAGTCCTCACCAGCTAATCTTTTTCTGACTTCTCAAATCTTAAGGTTTGCTTTTAATCTTAGTTTTCAGAAAGAATAAAAATTCAAATGAGATGATATAGTATAATTTCATTAAATCAAAACTATTACAAAATATTTTATCTTCCAAATACATTTATTTGGTTATGAAAATTTGTCATTTTGTTTTCAATATCCTTATATTTTATTAATACAAGTTGCAGCTTAATAACCAAGAAAAAAGACAATTATCCATATTCAATAGCAAAGAAAGATTCTGTAATAAACTTAAATAAAAAAAAAAAA
>KE153673.1:26676-41845 GCA_000411075.1 Sisymbrium irio | reverse complement strand
GATGCTATAACGCACAAAACGCAGTTTCTGTCATAGCACTCTAACCACAGAATATAAAACTAAACATGAACAATCATGGCCCCTAAAGCACCACAAGCATACACAAGTTCCTACGTGTCGGTTTAAGTGACCGACCGCACCCTCCCACGGAGGTCAGTATGGAATAATGTCCAACGACACCGTCAGGTATGACGATTTATCGATCTTAGGGCACCGGACAGCAGATCTACTAAGCTGCCCGCACCCCCCTCCCCCTTCTCTGTGGCTGCCTTCTATATGGCTGCTGCTTCCTCTGCAGCCTCCTTCTCCACGGCTGCTTCCTTAACAGCATAACCTACACCATAAAAAGACTCATTACTAAACAAGTATTTCTAATTGTTATAGTTGTCCTAGTATTACCTATAGAGTAGTACTAGTTGTCCTAGTAATACCTACAAAGTAATATTAGTTGTCCTAGTAATACCAGCATAGTAGTACTAGTTGTCCTAGTATTACCTACACAATACTTCTAGTTTTCCTAGTAATACCTACACAATAGTTCTAATTGTTCTAGTATTACCTACACAGTAGTACTAGTTGTCCTAGTATAACCTACATAGTAGTACTATTTTTCCAGTGATTTAGGTATAGATTTACCTTCTCATGATGTTCCACTGGTTGCAAAACGATTTTGAGGCTCATAATCATCCTGAAAATCCATATATGCTCTTGGATTCAGTTCCTTTTCGTTAATAGCCTCGACCTGATTCTTAATTGCTTCAACACATTCTTCCATCTTCATCATCTGCATCATTTTCTTAATCTCTTCATTCCATCCGCCACCTTCTTTTTCCCTGTTCTTCTACTTGCTCGTCTTCTTCATCGCTTAGTTCATCATCTTCAACTACTTTACCACGACATTCAATATCCTTCAAATAGAGATCCTCCCAAAAGATTTTCACTTCTTCTGTGATCAACAACTTGTTCCAACTATCAGCAATAGCGTCTGATACATCATTATCATCCTCGAGCTGCAGGTCAAACAATGTCCTTTCATCCAATAGGATGCTCAGAAGCCTGACCTCTCCTTCTGAGGGGACCAATACACTGGTGATATCCTGTTGGAAATACAAAAAAAACAACTTTAGTTACTAGTACAAGTAGAAAAAATACAAATAATAGACGTACTACTAGAACAAATAGAACAACTATTTCAAGTTGTACCACTATTACAAATATTAATAATACTAATATTACTAATAAAAGAAATACTAATACAAATAAAACAACTAGAGTAAGTTGTACTACTATTACTATAAATACTAGTACAACTAAGACAAATACAACTAATACTAGTACAAATAGAAAAACAATTATAGTTGTATTAGTATTACTGCAATTACTAGTACAAATAGAGCAACTATTACAAAAATACAGGTACAAATAGAAATACTACCAGTACTTCTTATATACATTTGTGTCTCCAACCGTGGTTTAAATGTCTTCAGACTAAATCCAGTGGTGCCAGTCCTCTTGAACTGCATTTTGCACATTCTTGGACACTTCTACTATATTCATCCGATCGTTTTCTATACACATCATTCAAAGCTGGGATACATTCGAATGCCTAAATCTGCAAATATAGTTGAACCAATTATACCAATTGTACAATTATATCAATTATAACGATAAAAACAATTAATGATTTACCTCCAATGGGTTGATGAACCCAGAAAATGTATAGCTCACAACCTTGTTTGACATCCTTCCTCCATAATTATTCCATACGTGGTTTATCTGAAAGATGCAGTCTTCAAATGTGAAACATGCTCATGGGAACGTGCTACATGCATCAAGATCATCCATTACTTTCAGAAGGAATGGCTTAATGGGTCCTATATACTTTGATCTTTCTTTCAATACGGTGGCTAAGAAGTAAAAGACCAACACCTTCAACCGATTCTGAGCATAGCGTGGGATCGTCCTTAGTGTGCCAAACACTTCATCTGCACATATGGCTTTATGGGCTTTCTCCTTCCCAAAGTGCTTCTCCATGAACCTCATACTTCCCAGCTTCTCCTTATTCGTTGGGTAAATGTGGCAGTACAATCCAGAGAGGAGGGCATGCTCCCTGATGGAGTAGCGAATGGGTACACCATTGACCACAAACCATGCCTGGTTTTTATTCTGAATTTTGGCTGTCCAGAGAAGCAATATATTGATAGACTGCAGCGTCCTAGCTGACTGGGTATACATGTGCATGATGTGGCTGAACTGCGGGTGCTCTTCAAACCACTTCTTCTCGTCATTATCCAAACCCAATTTAATAAAGAGCTCTTTAAATTTGTGTTGATGGCATTTCGCGCCGATCTTTATGCTCTTTTTGTAGTCCTCGGATGGAAAGAGAAAGCTTTCAGGTTTCATTGCCGCAAAACCATGAAAACAAAACAAACAAACAATTTAATGACTTCTTACTACGACCAGTTGTACTAGTATTACTACTCTTACTTTAACTACTGGGACAACTACGGTTCTAGTTGTATTGGATTTAGTAGTAGTACTAGTACTACTGGAACGATTAGTTCTTCTAGTTATTCTGTTATTATTAGTACTACTAGTAATATTTGAACACTAGTATTACTAATAAAATATGTACAACTAAAACAATTACGACTCCTAGTATTCCAAATTGTTCTAATCCTCTTATCTCCTAAACAACATCAAATTCAACAAATTAGAAACTCTACTAACTAATCTCCATAGTTGATCTACTAATTTTGCCAAATCCAAATCATTCAAGTCATTAGTACAAATGCAACTATCCTACTAACTAGTACTACAACTATAAATAGAGAAATCAATAAACCCAAAATCAACTTACCATTTGCGATGTTGATGAAGCTTCTGAAGCCCGAGCCAGAGCCGGAGTAGGCTGAGGAAATGGCTGAAGAAACGGCTACACCATTGGATCTGAAAATCCTAACTGAAGATTTTCCACCTGAGGAGATGGATGCTGTGGCTGTTGAGTTCGCAGCCGACGCCGAGAAAAGAAAGAAAATTCCTCTGCTACACGCGGCGGAGGAGACGAAGCCGCTGACGATGACAGAGCCATCAGAGGACTTGTACTCTTCTGGACATTCCGACCCTCGTCGGTAAGTGCAGTCGTTTTACGTTTACGGGCCGCAACCCCTTTTGAGTTCACCACCGTCGCCGGAGTTTTCTATGCCGGAGAAGGATTCAGAGATTTCTTTGCCTTCTTATCTGGGGATTTTCCTCCGTTTCTGGTCTTAGGGGCCATTGTTAAGAGGATTTAGAAGAAGAGAAGATGTTATGGGAGATTTCGAGTTTAAAAGTAGAAAAGATTTTTTCATCGTCAACGAGGGAAAGAAGAGAAACTGTGAAAAAATGAGAGAGAGGAATGACGTTTCCGAACTGATACAATCTCGGATCATAGCACCGGGTCAGGATAAAGACGGATGGGGCTAGAATCAGAAGACGACGATCCATCCGAGCAAACCGAGGTTAGAAGGAAGAATCACCGTACTGATGGACATGAGGAGCCGGGTGATCGAGAAAGATCACCCTTGGGACGGACTGGTTCGGAAGTTACCAAAAATGGAGCATCGGGCAGCCGAACCGATCGTATGGATGAACCGATACAACCTTACAGTCATGGAATTCAGATTCCTCGACCTAACGACCATTTTGCCGACCAAACCCAAACATTTTACTGACAAGTGGGGTCTGTGGAGGGTTGGATCATGGCAATTTACCCATGACTCGAGTCAGAATGGAAGATGATCGTGAAACTCAGCCTTTACACCATACCAGATCCATCGACCATGATGCACTCAGTCTTTCCTCCGGGCCTTAGACCAGATCTCGTGGTAAAAGTCTTTAGCATGATTTGGCTTCACTTTTGGGTCGAGACTTCCTCACCTTTGCCCGAGTCGAATGCGACTTACCTGGATCACTCGGTCTTTGCACCGTACCGGATGATATTTAACCTTATAATGAACCTACACGCTTCCTGGCCAGCAAAACTTCACCCGCGCCAGGATTTAATGTGTCTTGAGTCCCGAATCCGCATTTACCCTTTATCATGCAATTTATTAGTTTTGATGCATTCTATTTCCTAAGTCTTTTTCTTAATTACTTATATGCAAAAACTAGCCATTAGTGATTCTGTAAACAAAAATAAGATCATGAATTATTGTGAGTAGAGAGTTTTCCTGACCTGACTAGATTTGGCAAAGAAGCTAGACTTCTTAGGTTTTAATTTGAGTTTCTCTTTTTCACGACTCCTTTTTAGTTGGAGCTGATCCTGGTGGACTTCTTACAGACTGAGAGGTGCAAGAGTGATCTTCTTCCCTTGGTGATCAAAAGAGTGATGGTTGGCAAATCCATCATGTATCACCCGTTTCTTCTTCGGATTTTATTTCACCATTCTCCATTAGGATCATGACGCGGTTGTTAGGACACTTGCTGGCATAATGACCTAAGCCGTGACATTTGAAGCATTTGATGTCCCTAGCTCGGTTCTGTTTCTGTTCCTGTTTTGGCTTTTCAACAGTAACAACCGGATTAGTCATAACTTAAGTATTTGTTCTGGCAAGAAACTTACCTTTATCTTGGAAGCTTGGTTTGGAGGTGTTAGTATAGATTGGACGAGTGAATGTTTTCCTTTTCACTTGCTGCTCTACCAGAATGGCCTTGTCTAACATCTTCTCAATAGATTCATATTCTTGCAACTGCATGCGGTCTTGGATCTCACGGTTGAGTCAACTGAGGAACCGTGCCATGGTTACTTCGGGATCCTTGTCTACGTACACCTTAAGCATTAAGATCTCTATTTCCTGAAAATAATCATCAACACATTTTGAACATTGGGTTAGTCTCCTTAGTTTCTTGTGGAGTTCTCTTAGATAGTGGGTTGGAACGAAACACTTCCTCATCATGGACAGAAGTTCATCCCAAACATCCATAGGGCTGTCACATATTCGTCTCCTGTTTGCCACAAGTTGATCCCAACAGTTAAGTGCATAGCCATAGAATTCAGTGGCTGCAAGGCTTACCTTTTTATGGTCAGAGATGTTCTGGCAATCGAACACAAGTTCTATTTTTCTTTCCCATTCAAGATATGCATCTAGATCATTTTTACCATGGAATGATGGAATTTTGAGTTTCAATCCTCCAAGGTTGTCATCAGATCTCTTATTTTCTCTAGCAAATGGGTTGTCGACTGGTCTGGTTTGGATGGGCTGTCTCCTAGCTGGTCTTCGCTGGCTGTGTCCTGAAGAAGAACTGCTGTCACCATCTGGTTGGGATCTAAGGTTAGTCCCTGCCTTTCTCCTTGGTTCGTCGGCTGGCCTGGTTTGCTGATTCCCTTAGATCCTGTCTAGTCGTGTGTTCAACTCCTCCATACCTACATTCATAAAATGTTTTAGTTCACTAGTTAGTGCTCTAATTTGAATACTAGACAGTTCGGCTCCTTCTCCTATGGTTCCTGAAAATCACTTAAACAAACATGTGAGTTTTTAAAGATCTCTCTCTCACGTTTGGTTCGCTCAGTTTTTGGTGGTGAAGTTTCTTCTCAAGAGTTCTACTCAAACAAACAAAATTCAAATTCAGTAAATCAATACCCAAAACAACCCAAAGAAATTTATGGTGGGGAAACCACTTTAACCAAATTCCCAGTCCGATTTCTCCTAGACTGAAGTTTTCTTAACATGATTTCTCCTAGGCCTTTCCAAAAATTTTGCAAACAACCGGATTTCTCCTCGGTTGCTAAATTCTTTTTTTTTATAATGATTTTCAGACTTGAAAATGATAGATACTTTGAAAAAAATGCAATAAAATTCGAAAGAAGAAAACAGAAAATGAGAAACGAAATTATAGAAATAAAATTCGAAAGAAGAAAACAAAAAATGATAAACGAAATATGTTTCCTTTAGGAAAAGACAGTAGAAAGAATTGAAATAAAAAGATGAGAAATGAAATTATAGAAAACCAACCCTTCAAGTGTAGGTTTGATACCACTTGATACAATCTCTTAAATGATTTTTGCACTTGATTCACGGTTAAAATGCAAGATAAGGAATCGATGAGGCTACTAGCACTCGAGGTTCAAGGGTGGATCGATTTAGACCGTCAAATGATGTGAAAGTCCTCTGGTATTCTGATACCTTTTATATCTATGGATGTGATGCACCAAGGCGATTGATCAGGGGCGTTGTAAGGATGTGACACACCAAAAAACAAGGATGTTCAAGCAGAAAAAAATGAGAGAAACTGAATCTCAGAAGGTTTTCGATTCGAAAATGATTCAAATATGTTTTCAGATGAAATCGTACAAGGGTTTATCCAGCTTTTGCATGACTTTAGTGATGTATTTCCAGAAGAGAATCCAGCTGGATTGCCATCCATTCGTGGAATAGAACATCAGATAGATTTTGTTCCTGGAGCCTCTTTGCCTAATCGGCCGGCTTATAGAACAAACTTAGTAGAGACTAAAGAACTACAAAAGCAGATTGGAGAACTTATGGACGTAAGAGCATGAGTCCCTGTGTTGTGCATGTTATGTTGGTACCCAAAAGGATGAAAGTTGGCGAATGTGTGTTGACTATCGAGCCATCAACAAAATCACAGTTAAATATAGACATTATATCCCTCGCTTATATGGTATGTTAGATGAACTGCATCGGTCATGTGTCTTTTCTAAGATAGACTTGAAATCTGGTTATCATCAAATTAGGATGAAGAAAATGGATGAATGAAAAACCGCATTTAAAACAAAAGTAGGATTGTACGAATTGTTGGTCATGCCCTTTGGGTTAACTAATGCTTCTAGCACGTTTATGAGGTTGATGAACCATGTTCTTAGATCTTTCATTGGTATCTTTTTGGTTGTATACTTTGATGATATATTAATCTATAGCAAGAACTTTGAAGAACACTTAGAACACTTGAAATCAGTTCTAAAAGTACTTAGACAAGAGCAGCTTTATGCTAACTTTAAAAAGTGTACTTTTGCAACAGATAATCTTGTGTTTCTTGGTTTTATTGTAGGCGCAAATGGAGTCAGAGTGTACAAGGAAAAGGTCAAGGCTAATCGGGATTGGCCCACACCTAAGTCCATTGGAGAAGTCTGAAGTTTTCACGGCTTGGCCGGGTTCTACCAACGTTTTGTTAAGGATTTCAGCACTCTAGCCGCCCCACTTACTGAAGTCATTAAGTAAAGTGTGGGATTGATTGTTAGTAGCCTCATCGGTTCCTTATATTGCATTCCAACTGTAAATCAATTGTAAAAATCCTTTGAGAGATTGTATCACGAACCGTCACCAAATAATCAAACTGAAAATTCGGTTTGATAAGTAAAATGGTTTGATTATTTGGTTTTTCAAATTTGATTGGTTTATCGAAATTTTGGTTTGAAATCGACTAGGTTTATTTGTAAATATCATGAAGTATAGAAAATAAAAAAATGTTTTTTCATTGGTTTTTTTATGAATAAGAAATTTTTGTTTTCCAACACCATGTCAGAATTTTACTCTCTTCCACAACACTAATATAGATTTTGATTATTACATTGACATTTATATTATACGTAAAAGTAAATAATTTTTCTTTATTTTATTCCCTATTTTTCTAGGTCTGTAAATTATTTTCAATTCTTCTTACATACTCAAATACTAACCAATCAAACCCTTTATGTTCGGTGTGAATTTATAGTTGTTTTCGTACAAATTATTACTTCTCGTAAAGAACAGTTGTATGTATTTATTTTCACTAATGTTTAGTTATTAATTATTTATATTTATAATGGTAGTTTTAAAATATCTGCAGTTTCTAAAGTTTGGATTAACTAAACAGTCTTGCAAATCCATATACACACGTGAGGGTGGGACGAGTTTCTGCTCATGTATTGGGTCTCACATAGAAATAATAAATTTAGAATATAGCGGCCAAGTTTCAATAATATTAATCAAGATAATGTAACACCAAATGCCCTTTTTACGACGTTGAAGAATAAGACATTTAATGTTTATAGATCATATAAAATCATATAACTTAAAAGAACCATAGCTAACAATAGAATAATAACATGTAAATTTAGGGCCAATAAAGCATAAACATAACGGACCAACAAACATACATATATCATTCTCGTGAACAGTAGCATAGTATTCATAATAGTAAACTGATCCATTGAACCAACCCCTTATAGTATTCTCACACGTCTCTGTCCCTTTTACATTCCGCTGGCATAACCGGGAACCTAGTCCGGTCGGTACAATAGTTGTAGATGGTCCACTTCATGCGGACCCATTTTAGACGACGGTATTGGTAGGCGTCAAGGTCACGGAATTCGTTCTTGTCCCACCACATGCGGCCTTGAGTCGCACAATACTTGGCCTCCACAGAAGCTTGGCAACCGTCGATGTGGAATCCTCTGTAGGATGCAATGAAAGGTGCATTGGCCCAATTGGTTTTCTCTAAACCTCCCCTCGTGGCCCAATCATCTGCGTTCCATAGGCTGGAGTAGAGCTTCATTGGTTGATTGAATGGGAAACGTACTCCTAGATCCTTAGCGTTCTTGAACACACGAATTGGTATGTTGTCAACAAAGAATCTGATAAAACAGAAAAAATCAAATTACTCTGTCACATGACTAAGAGAAGTTCTATTGGTGTATCTTAATAAAATATTCACTAATAAAAATAATTAAGAAAAAAGAAAAATATAAGAGAGAAATAGAGAAAGTATCTCATAATATCTGATTTGAGAAATTCATAAAATCTCTATTCTAACAAACTGCTATTTTTTAATTAATTGAATCATTTAAAAGAAAAGTTAAATTAATTTTAAAAATAAACTGTATTAAAATAATAATAAAAGTTATTCTAGAACTTTATTTTTGTACTGTTATTGCTGGAGATGCTCTAATAGTTTTAAAATGTTAAGAGACACGAAAAGTTTATTAGTGAGTCACCAACCTATTCTTCCTATGCTAGCTCATTTAAACATAAGAAAATTTTAAAAAGCTGAACTTTTTTTTGACTTTTTGACTCAATTGTCTCTCTGAAAAATCTTACAAGACCCCACTAATTTTTATAAGATCAAGATTAGGTCACGCCCGAGGTTAATTTGATACTATTAAGAAAATAATAATAATTTGAAATTTGCGACAGGATATGAAAAAGAAATAATTATTATCATAGTAGGACCATGTTAAACCTGACAGCTTTTAACATATAAAAATATATGCCAAAGTGTAATGTAAGTAAAGAGGATAGAGTACATACACAATTTGGTAGAGATTCCACAGAACAGAGTAAGTGTGATAACCCTTAGAAGGGTCAAACCAGAGATAGATCCGTTGTTCTCTGTTTCCTTTTCCTCCAGTGAATACATTCGTCTGCAATATTGCTGGTTGTCCCGTTCTGTTCCCAAGAAACTCGAAGTCTATCTCGTCATGCTCATTGTTCGTCGATGACAGCTTCAAACATTAATTTTGCCATCAACATTACATTTCCACTAAAGTACTTTAGGCTCCTTGTCGATATCTACATATTTTTGGCCCAAAATTATTTATTTCTATTATTTAAATTTGAGATTTGTGGTAAGACTTACATAGAAAGCTGTGACGACTCCGGCGGTGTCACCAGCTGGTAGCTTTATGTGCATACTAAAATGTCCGAACAAATAAGACCCTTTGGATTGGAACCCTGTCCCTGTTTTCGACATAACAGAAGGAAACAAAGTTAGTTACCCAAAACAAAAAGGAAACAAAGTAAGTAAACACTCTAGGGCCGGTCTAATGTTTTTCGATATCTTGCACAAATGATTAAGTAGTGCCTCTTTTGTATGTTTCCTTTGTTAATCTAAAAAAAAGTTGTTTGTTTATTAGAATGTCATCATCGAACCTACTCATTCCAAAATCTTGCAATAGTAAAAATACCAGTGTATTTGTCGAGGATGAGTTGGAGTTCAGAACCGCCATTGAGTTGCTTTTGATGGTCAAAAGCCCAAGTTGGGATGTAGTTACGGCCAAAGGGCACATCAATGGCCTTCCGTGGAGGAGCTGCCATTACCGTAAAAGAAGCCATCAGGAACAGAGCCATGAGAGCCCATTGAGTTGGAGAAACAGCCATTGCTGTTTTTGGAAAGAGAAAGAGAGAGAGAGAAATGATGATGAGTGATGATGGTGAGAGAAGCTAAGGGGTGTGGGTGGCTTTATATAAGGACGACTTCATTGTTGGGACGTTCTCTTCTTTATTATGATAATAAACTTTTTTAAATCTAATTCATTTCAAGTTTCTCGGACCTTTCCATTTTTTTGGTAAGAATGAAAATTGTAATGGCTTACAACTGTAATATGGACATATATCATACGTACAGCTATACAGCTTTCACAATCAGTTTCTTATTTGAATGTGAAATATTATGGATTGTTGGGTAAAATAATTACTGTTCGTGTTCCGAATTGTTGATGAGTTTTTTTTTTTGCCAAACTAAACAAATCTTTTATTGTCCCTCCCTCCCTTTCGCATCTCCCACATACATCTCCCTTTTATTTGACTAGCTGTGCCTATAAATGTAAAAATTGAAGGACTTTCATCTCTAGACTGTAACAAGACACGAATATATATGTGT
Organism: Sisymbrium irio; assembly: GCA_000411075.1. Taxonomy (NCBI): domain Eukaryota; kingdom Viridiplantae; phylum Streptophyta; class Magnoliopsida; order Brassicales; family Brassicaceae; genus Sisymbrium; species Sisymbrium irio. The sequence goes on along the minus strand of KE153673.1, from coordinate 31,210 downwards.
TTTCTTTTATTTTCCCTGGCATTATTTATAAAACGAAGAGTAATATGGTTGATTCGTACACCTCTCTTTCCACAAATTTGACATCTTAATTCCACATTCAATCCTCGAGCAAAAATCTTCTTAGATGAGGCCCAGATTTGCCTTGCTTAAATTGATAAAAATTCACACCTAAAATGAAAAAAAATTCCAACTTTTTTTTTGTGACCATTCCATTCGATCCACTATACTGGTTTTTTAAGTTTCGACATTTCTTAAAAGGACAAGATTCTCCAGTAGCTAACTTAGAGTGATGAATCTTTGGATGATTATATTAACAATATGATTAACAACATTCTTAAAAGGAAAACAACAATCTGAGACTAAATATTATTACATACATAAAATTAAGAGATGGCAAGTCATGCTAACATCAATCTAATTATCTTTTAGAAAATTGGGTGCTGTAACAAATGTACAGACCTTTAGCTGAAAATCTCTACTTTTACCATATGTAACATGTATTATCTTGTCTTGTTTTCCTCCGAGAAAAGATATTGACTCAAAGTATTAAGTTAACCGGCCTTAAAAAAAGGTACGGAACATTTTAAAGCAAAATAATAGAATTCTTAAAAGTAATTGTCGGACACCACGTGGCTTCATGTGTGTCATACTTTAGACCATCTCCAGTGGTTAGAACCTGCATGAGTTCTAATCACTATTTTAATTATTAATTTTCAAAATTTTGTATGTTAAGAACCTTTTAAAAGTTGCAAAATTTTGAGATGTCCAATGGTAAGAACATTTCATGGGTTCTAAAAAAATTACATGTTTTAATGAAAAAACAAGAAGAAATTAAGTTTAGGATAAATTTCAAAGAGAAAATTACAAGAACACAAAAGATTTATGTCATTAAGCTTAGTAAAACCAATGTTATACAATACCACATATACATTTATTTCTTTCGAAAAAAGATAAAACTTATATTAGCTCACATTAAAGAAAAGTAATCACATAGCATTAACATTACAGGTTTTACATCCGACACAACAAAGATTCAAAAGATATCGGACAACCATGAAGTGACAGTCACAATTTCTTCCCAAGTGAAGTGCTGATATTGCAGCCGCGGAGACCAAGAGTGTCTTCAAATTTCTGTTTTTCTTTAGCATCACGAGGGGATTTCCTCTCAGCTTCTCTTCTCTATGAAATTTCAGAGTGTGCAACCCCAAAATATCCAATTATAATAGCAGAAACACACAGATCATAGCAACCACAAGATTACGTACTTCAATACTCATCTACCACTCAAAATGAATCGATTGACCCAAAGTAAAAGCTGTTAACTTTGACTGAGAAACATGAATGTTAGAGCATAACATGTTATCATAATGAATTCCTTCACATATATATCACTTGTATTAATCAAGGTGACTCTAATTGTACAAAGGAGTTCAACTAAAAGAAACAAGGTGGAAACGTATTTCAAAGAGAAACTAAGACAAGTTTGTCTATATAATAGCAGAAACACACAGATCATAGCAACCACAAGATTACGTACTTCAATACTCATCTACCACTCAAAATGAATCGATTGACCCAAAGTAAAAACTGTTAACTTTGACTGAGAAACATGAATGTTAGAGCATAACATGAATGTTAGAGCATAACATGTTATCATAATGAATTCCTTCACATATATATCACTTGTATTAATCAAGGTGACTCTAATTATACAAAGGAGTTCAACTAAAAGAAACAAGGTGAAAACGTATTTCAAAGAGAAACTAAGACAAGTTTGTCTATATAAAAACACATGATCCATCTGAATTCCTAACTCAGATTGTTTCCTAATTAGACTCAACCTAATCACATTTTCTGTTTGAAACTTGAGTCCTCGTGATTAATGATGCAACCACCACCATATCAACTGAGATTGACATTGAAAATTTGTACCTATAGTCGTAGGAGCAGGGAGTTGAGAGGGTAGGCAATTTGAGGGAGATGAGATTCATCAAATCAATTTTACACATCTGAGTCAGCATCCAACTTTTCTGAAACTAGAAGATTGTTCTGCTCTGAATACTGCGCCGCTCCGTAGTCAAAACCCGATCCAAACGACAGTTTCGCTCTACCGTTGGTTTTCCGTTTCTGAGAGATCATGACGTGACGCTTCTGGTCCTCGCCCATGATGTCCTCAACGCGGTGGAAAGACGTCGACGTCGACAAGAGAGTGTCCTGGTGCGTCATTTCGAGCCGCAGCACCGTCTCTTCCGTGGAATATGCGGCGATGATGAGGAGCATGGTGATGAGACAGAAGAGTAGTATTATTCCATCTGGAGTTTTGCTTAATATCTCGTTGGCTTTGTAGCATACCCTCTAACGCCTCTATTCGGATCTGTAAGGTGAACCTCTGCAATTAATTCCTTGTTGTCGCGAAATTTAATTGGGTGAAAGGTATAGTGAGAGGCTGAGAAGAGGAGAGAGAAGGTAACCAGGTTGATTTATTCGCCATAGCCAACTACTCGAGCAAGAGAGAAACGAGAGAAAGAGGATCGCGTAAGAGCAGGAAGAGAGAGAGAAAGGAAATTTTTTTCCTTTTGGTGTAAAACAATAAACAAATACAATGTTGACACGTATGAGGCTCTTACCAATTCTAAGAGCAATACAATCTGAAAATAGAGTATCTGGTGAGCAAGATATTATTATTTTATATGTGTTAATTAAATAATTAAAGTTTAGTTGTTTGTAAACAAAATAAACCAATTGTTTGTTGATAGCAGGGAAAGAAAAATTTTGAAAGTTTCTCTTAAGTTCTCGTAGGAGAACTTCTTCGCTTATCTCTCTTAATTTTCTTTTATTTTGATTTTCTTAATTTCTCAGAACCTGTATGAGAAACTCCGATGGAGTTCGCCTAAAATCTCTATCTATAGAGTCGGTTCTGATCTTTTATTTTGTTTCTTAATTATTTTTTTCCTCTTTTTTCTTCAAATCCCTTTCTAGAACCCTCTGTTGGAGGTGCTCTTATGCGTTTACGGGTTATACCTCCTCCCTTAATCTTTCTTTTTTAATATGAACCTCCCGTTAATCTTTCATAATATTTATGTATATATTCCTTAAGTTAAATTCCATAATACTGTACCTAAATTCATTATGACTTTATTGTCAGAGCAAATTTCTACTTTTTGTTCATCAACTAGTTCACTCTCTGCCAATTTTGGTCCAAGCCTTTTCGACATGTATTTTTATGGCTGAATTAAGTAAATAATATAAGAAATTTTGGAAATTAATATAAGGCCTCGACCGTTTTTTCAGTGGATTCTATGTTCTCTTATTAAGCTCATGTGCCGGTCCACCCATATCCGACGGTTAGTGCATCAATTGGAAAGTTCCAAAGTTATGATATATTGACCCTACAATCACCACATGACCGTGTTCCGTGTTTTGGCCTCATTTACACGGTACCGCGAATGACTTCCCGTTAGGTCAATCATCTTTTCACTACTCCAGCTCAAACACGCTTAACCTTGGAGTTTTCTCTGGATGGACAACCGAAAAGGTAAGTGCACTTTGGTGACATAGATATCCAAATCAATTATTTTAACCTCTACACATAAGTTTCCATATACCAGAAATCGGGATGTTATAATTCATCCCACTCAAGCACGCAACGTCCTCGTTGCGAACCCATACCAGTCCTCCCAGGTCAGCACTGGGATAGCTAACCGTCTCTGATACCACTTATAAAGCCCCGAACGGCTCTCCCAGTGGGCCCCCATGCCCTCTCACTAGGCCTATGGGCCGGCCCACCCCTATCCGACGATCGGTGCGTTAATCGGGAGGTTTCAAAGTCATGATATACTGACCCTGCAATCACCACATGACCGTTCCCCATGTTTTGGCCTCACACACACAGTACCGCGAATGACTTCCCGGTAGGTCACCCATCATTTGACTACTCCAGCTCAAACACGCTTAACCCTAAAATTTTCTCTGGATGGACAATCGAAAAAGTAAGTGCACTTTAGTGACATAGGTCTCCACATAAGTTTCAATATACCAGAAATCGGAATGTTATAATTAAATTCGTCGGAATCCAAAATTCTAAATTAAGTCTGCACTAAATTGGTGACGACTTTATCCCTACATTTCACTTCACCTTTCTCCTTAACACCGTTTGCAAAGGAAAAATGTTAATGTGTCTTGTTATAATTTTTCTTCTACTTTATTTTTTCCCTCTGTAAAGTCGACTAATATTAGATAGGCCTGCGACTTCGGATGATCGGATCGGTATCGGATATGATCTGATCGGTCTCGGATCAATCGGTTATAAAATAAAATATCCATAAGGTATTAACAAATTTATGGATCGGTTCTGGATATGGTTATTTCGGTTTCGGGTCGGATTGGATACAAAATTTTCATAACTGTTTTATGACCAAATCCGATTGGACTTCATTCAGTTCGGATAAAAAAAAGTACCCATTACTACTCGAAATGATGAAAAATGACAATAACAAATCCAACAGAACAATTCGGTTCAAAGTTCAAACAACAA
>KE153673.1:13612-24142 GCA_000411075.1 Sisymbrium irio | reverse complement strand
TTCCCTTTGTTTCCACAGTTTGGTGATTGCACATCTTCATCACTTTCTTCACCAACATCTTCATTGAATGTAGGCTGATTGTTAGGGATTTCAGAAGATGCCATCTGCATAGTATTAAAAGGAGGCAATTCAATGGAATTTTCAAACAGTTACAGAGGTTGTATAATCTTAACTTAAAATCAAATTAAGTAACTGTGTCTTGAAAAAACAAAACAGAACTAACAGTTTCAGAGTAACAGAATTTTAGAGACATACCTTTGACGACTCTGAGGAAGGTGCTGAATTGAAGTCAGCCGTACAATGAGTTTGAGTTTCCAGTTTTATTAGTTGATTCTTCGTATAATAAAAGAGATTGTATTACGGTAGTTTAGATTTTCAGTAAATTCAGATTGTATCAAAGTTTTAGGAAGAAAATAGAAAGTAGGATCTTTGAATTATGATATACGTATCTTGATAACTTGATGCAGAGGTGGAGAATTTTAGCTTCGGTTTGTATTCAGTATTTAATTGGATTTCGGTGGAAACCATAACCGAACAGAAATCCATGGTTATAAAAAAAATTATCCAATGAGTTAATTCGATACTACCGAAACCGATCCAAATCGATCCAATTCGGTTCGGTATTGAGTCGGGTATTCGGATATGGTTAAAAGTCGCAGGCATAATATTAGATAAGATCTTTACATTGGTCACTTGATGGTAAGTTTCGGTTATGGTGGAGGAAACGATGTCATGATACACGATTATATTTTCGCATCTGATAGTGACTGGTGTCGATCGAAATAATAGAGACCAGAACATTGTTAACAGCAGAAGAGAGTGTGGACCGTGTTCTTTTTTTTTACAAGAACTATCCAATGTTATCGATGTTAATAATGATAAATGGATGCTAAAATTATTATATGTTAATAAATAATACATTATGAACACGTTAACATTATTACACGATAATACGTAATACATTATTTGAATGGTAACATTGTTACACGCTAATACATAATACAATATTTGCACGCTGATATTATTACACGCTAATACATAATATATTATTAGTAAGCTAATATTATTATATGCTAATCACATAAAAGCCACATAAATAACAGATTTATTATATATGATAAAAGAATATATAATACATTGTTAACACGTTTAACATTACGTTATACGATAAATAATTAAACAAAAATTAGAAGCTAACATTGTTATATAATAAATTAATAAACAAAAATTAATGTCAGTCCATGTCGGCTACGAAAATGACCATTTTTGTTAATTAATTTTGACAACTTCTCTTCTCATTTCATTTTGTTGAATTACTCTATTTTTATTTGTACGCATTTTTTTTGTCCGATATATTTAATTTATATATTATAGATTTTTTTTAGTAAATTACTAGGTTTTTTATTCGTGATATGCATAAACTATAATAGATATTAATAAATTTATTTAATATTTTTATTGGTTTTTTAGATTACCGAAAATATATTATATTTACAAAAAATTCATTTTTACAAATATGTATCTAAAATATGACGTATCTTGTTTTTTCTATTTGTGTTTTGATATACAACTATATATTTTGTTAACCAAAATAATAATAAAACAATTAAGTTTTTCATAATCATATAACTAATTAATTAAATATACCAACATGGTTTCTGAAAAACAAGTGAGCCATATGCTGCATGTGTACAAATCCTAATAGAAAAAGAAAATTTAGATATTATAGAACTAAAATATGTTTATTTAATAGTGTGTATGTTTATAACAATTATGTCTCTTTTAACATTTATTTCTGTTAAACTGTGCAATTATTTAACAATATGTTTATCATATTCTTCCTCTCTACTGAGATCAACTTTCATCACTATTAAATCTATACATCAGCTATCTGCCTTATCACACATGTTTCATAGTCTCCCATGTTCAAGTTTCAATTAGATCTCTCTATTCACAACAGAATCATGATCATTTATCAAATTGTCAAACCTCCACGTAGCTGATGAAAATTCATATCTATTATATTAAAAGAAAATCAATTAAATGTTATTTTGTTAATGTATCACTTTCTTAAATTTTTCATATTTTTCTGTTTTTATTTATTTTTATTGTCAAACACTATTACAATTTTCTAAAAAATGAAATTTAAATACCTACTAAATTTGAAATCACCTATTATTTGGTTAAACATCAAATATTATATATTATATATTATATAAAATTTGAAACAACCATGAACAATTTGTTAATTATTAGTAAATTCAAAAATTATATCTTTCTTTTTAGTTCTGAAGTTTTAAAATAAATAGAAAATAGAATTGCAAGATGTATATTATTTTTATTAAACAAGAGAAAACATAAACCTAAATTGTTTGGTAATTCATAGATGAAATGGTTATTTAATGAATTCTTCCATATTTCAATTTATCAGATATAATTAAAACATAATTCATCTAATTTCATTTATAATTATATCGAATAAAATAATCATATAATAATATAATTTTGACTACAAAAATATATGAATTTAATTTGTGCAGGCACGAAGTTCTCTTCTAATTCAGATTAGAGAAAAAGCGTTTCGTTTCTAAATCCTACCTTTTGCAATTTTAACAATTGATGTATATATATATGGTCGCTTTAAAATGTTCTTTTCATAACTTTTGAAGTTATAGACTTTTAGTTCATAAACAAATTAAAATTTTCTCTCTCTAAGGTTTTATGCGTTCAGATATTTAGTTATTGGATTTAATGTTGATGGATGTTGCGTACCAATGTATCTAAAATCTTTTATTCATATTGATTCAAAATTTTGTATTCTTTTGAAACAAGGCTTGTCGTTTTATCAGTTTTCTTAATGCGAATGCAAAGTGTAGTATGAATATAAAGATGAGCTAATCGTTTAGTTGCTAATATGTCGACTGAGTTCTCCCAAATGAATTTGAAGAATATAAGAAAAAGACCATGTCATCGTAAATAATGAAAAACTGCCTAAAACTTTGTGGAAAAAAACAATGATTGTGCAAAACATCTTTTTTCTCCTCCATCAGGTTCCACGAGTTAAATCAAACCAAGACGTCAAACAAAAAGAATGATTGAACCGGAGACGAAGGACAGGGCTGAGCTAGACAAAGAAGTTCGTTAGGGGCTGAGCCGACTTAATAAAGGATCTCGAAGACTTTTGAAGCTTCTTAAAAATCTATGGAAAAGACGAGAAAACTAATTCCCACACCACATCGAAAAGAAGACTTGATAGGACATAAGATTGTCAGAGTATATGTAAGTATTAATGTATAGCTTTCTAGACACATTCAACAGTTGATTATTCGCATACTTTTGTACTTAATAAGCTCTACATTCTTTATACGGAAAAATGCTAAAACAAAAAACCTTAATTTCCTTATTTCAATTTTTGTTTTTCTCTTTTACTTTCGTCCCAAGAATTTAGATTCCTCACATTACGATTTTCTAAATACATTAAGGTGAATTCTGGTGCCTATAATTTAGTGCTAAAAAAGAGGGGATACGAGAATTTCTTTACTCTAAAAAGCAAAAATTTACAAAATCGAACATCTGCCTACTAAAGTAGAAATACCAATAAATCAGACTTCTCTGGGAGCTGGATATCAAGAGGAGGTGGCAGCAACCTTGATCGTGGAGCTAAAAATCTAAACGGGATTTTTTCCCAACAATTCTAGAATATACGAAAAGAGGCGAAAAGATGTCTTGATATCACAGCCATGAAAGTCCGAGTGAACACCATCTATGAATCTGGCTTCAGGGATTATTGTGACTAACAATGCAAACCCTACCAAACAAACATCTTTGGAGAATCCGTTGAACAATAGCATTCCCTTAGATGACAACGATATTTTGGACCATGATGAAGGTTTAACTGAGGAAGAGAATGCGATATTCCAAGAGCAGGAGCAGGAAGCTCAAAGGAATGAGGACTAAAAAATTTGTAGAGCAGTCAGACGAAGTGAAATCAATGATCTACGCAGGCAGCTTGATCCAACCGCAAGGGTGAATTCCGGTTCCCATACCCCACCCGTTGAAAAGGATTTGCCCTCAAATCCGCTTCATCTGCAACAAAAGGGATTAAGTCAGAAACATTAAAAGTGGAACTCACTTTGTACTTACCTTGAAAATCAACTTGATATGCATTGGCTTCGATCTTTTAGGGGATAGCAAATGGTCCACCAATCCTCAGCATCGGTTTGGACTTCCTTTCAACTGGGAACCAGTCTTTTCTAAGGTATATCCACACCTGATCACCTTCTTCAAAGGTCTGTTCACGCCGGTGCTTGTTGGCCTGGTCTGCGTATTGCTTGGTCATTTTCTCAATGTTGAACTTGGCCTTCTCATGAATTTTCTTAACCTGTTCAGCTTTCTTTTTCGCAACCAAACTAGCCCTTTCACTCAAAGGCAAATAAACTAAATCCAAGGGAGACAAGGGATTAAATAGGTACACAATTTCAAATGGGGAAAATGAGTGGTTGAATGCATGACAGAGTTATAAGCAAATTCAACATAAGGCAAGCAATCTTCCCAAATCCTGAGATTCTTTTTCACTACAGCCCTAAGAAAAGTAGACATGGTTCTATTAACTACTTCAGTTTGACCATCAGACTGTGGATGAAAAGTAGTATAGAACAAAAGCTTAGTGTCTAACTTAGACCAAAGTGTCTTCTACAAATGACTAAAAAACTTGGTTTCCCTATTAGAAACAATCGATTTGGACATGCCATGCAATCATACAACTTCTCTAAAGAAAATATCAGCAATATGCACACCATCATCAGTAGTGTGGCCAGGAATAAAATGAGACATCTTACTGAACCTATCAAACACAACAAATATCAAATCCTTTCTAGTCGTAGTTCTAGGCAATTCTGAAACGAAATCCATTGAGATATCTGTCCACGAATGACCCGGATCTGGAAATGTAAGGTACTTACCTGTGGCCTGAGCCTTAGCCTTGGATCGTTTGCACACCTCACAGCGAGTGCAAATCTTAACCACATCCTTCTTCATGTTGGGTTAATAAAAGTGATCCTGCAAAGTTTTAAGGGATTTGTCAATGCCAAAATGGCCCATCAAGCCTCCTCTGTGTGCTTCCCTGACCAACAGGTTCTCAAATAGAAATTAGTAATGCAAAGACGGTTAGAATAGAACAAGAAACCATCATTCCTAAAGTACTTTCCAGAAGCAAACTTAGAACTACCCTGATAAGGTTCTTTAAAGTCTAGATCAGTAGCATTCATTTCCTTAATCTGCTGAAAGCCTAAAACCTTAGTATCCATAACACTAATAAAGGCATGTATCCTAGATAAAACTTCGGCCACAACTTTCTCTTTGCCTTTCTAATACTTAATAACATAAGGAAAAGTTTCGATAAACTATACCCATCTAGCATGACGTTTGTTGAGCTTCAGCTGTCCCTTCAAGTGCTTGAGAGTCTCATGGTAAGTGTGCACCATAAACTCCTTTAGCCAAAGGTAGTGCTGCCAAGTCTGAAAGGCCCTTACCAGAGTGTAAAGCTCCCTATCGTACGTTGGATAAGTCAAGGATGCTCCTCCCAACTTCTCACTAAAGAAAGCAATGGGTCGTCTTTCCTGCATAAGAACAGCACCAATACAAACTCCTAAAGCATCAAATTCAATTTCAAAAGTTTTGTTGAAATTTGGGAGAATAAGTAGAGGAGAATTGGTCAACTTAGCTTTGAGGGTTTGGAACGACTCTTCTTGGACTTGTTCTCATTTGAATCCCACACTCTTTTTAATGACTTTGGTGAGTGTGGCGGCCAGAGTGCTGAAGTCCTTAACAAATCATTGGTGGAAACCGGCCAAGCCGTGGAAGCTTCAGAGTTCTCCAATGGATTTTGGCATGGGCCAATCCCGAATGGCCTTTACTTTCTCTTTGTCCACTCTAAATCCATCTGTGCCTACAACAAAACCAAGAACACGATATTATCTGTTGCAAAAGTACATTTCTTCAAGTTACCATAAAGCTGATCTTGTCTAAGTACGTTTAGAACCGATTTCAAATGACCCAAGTGTTCCTTAAAGTTCTTACTATAGACCAATATGTCATCAAAGTAAACAACTACGAAGATACCAATAAATGACCTAAGGACATGGTTCATCAATCTCATGAACATGCTAGGATTATTAGTTAACCCGAAGGGCATGACCAAGAATTCGTACAGTCCTAGTTTTGGTTTAAAGGCGGTTTTCCATTCGTCCCCTTCCTTCATCCTAATTTGATGATAACCAGACTTCAAATCTATCTTAGAAAAGACACTTCACCCATGCAGTTCATATAACATATCATCTAGGCGAGGGATAGGATGTCTGTACTTACATGTGATTTGTTTGATGGCCCGATAGTCTACACAAATTCGCCAACTCCCATCATTTTTGGGGACTAATAGGACCAGTACAGAAAAGGGACTCATGCTTTCGTGGATGTACCCTTTCTCCATAAGTTCTCCAATATGCTTTTGCAACTCTTTGGTCTCCTCATGATTGGTTCTATAGGCATATCGGTTGGGCAAAGAGGCTCCTGGAACAAAGTCTATCTGATGTTCTATGCCGCGAATGGGTGGCAATCTGGCTGGGTTCTCTTCTAGAGACACATCACTAAAATCCTGCAAGAGCTGGGTAATTTCACTCGAAAACTCTGGTTTGTGGTCAGACTTAGCCATTAGTGATTCTATAAACAAAAGCAAGATCATAGATTGTTGTGAACAAAGAGTATTTCTTACCTGCATGGATTTGGCAAAGAAGTTGGACTTATTAGGTTTCGGTTTGATTTTCTTTTGTTCATAGCTCTTTCTCAGTCGGAGCTGATCCTGGTTGATTTCATGCGGACTGAGGGGTGCAAGAGTAATGTTTTTTCCAAGATGATTAAAAGAGTGACGTTTAGAGAAATCATCATTGGACGGTATGAGGACCGATCATACTGCCATGGTCGTCCAAGCAAGATGTTGCTTGCGTCCATGGGTAGTACGTCACACATAATTTGGTCCTCATGCCGTCCAATGGTCAAATCCACCTCAACTTGGTCTTTAATTGCATCTCTCCTTCACCGTTGAGCCATTCAAGCTTGTATGGCCACGGGTGCTTCTTAGTCTCAAGACCTAATTTTGTGATAAGACTTTCACTAGGTACGTTAGTACAGCTCCCACCATCTATTATGAGACTACATACATTTTCTTGGATCAGACACCGTGTATGGAAAAGGTTTTCTCTCTGAGCTCGGTCCTTTCTGGTTTCAAGTAGCCTTCCTTGAGCCAGCAGGTCAAGGTCTTTTTCTCCTTCTTCTTGGTCAAAGATCGGTCCGAGATCTTCTGGTTCAGGTTCAGACTCTACATCACCATTCTTCAGTAGATTCATGATGCGGTTATTAGGACTCTTGCTGGTGTAATGACGTAGGCCATGACACTTGAAGCATTTGATGTCTCTATCTCGGTTCTGGTTCTGTTCCTGTTTCGGTTTCTCAACAGTAGCAACCGGATTAGTCTTAACACTAGTGTTTGTTCGGACATGAAACTTACATTTCTCTTGAAAAATGCGTTTTGATGAGCTAGCAAAATTTGGCAGAGAATAAAATGATGTTAATTGATGCTTTATTGTTTTTTCCTTACACAGCGTGGTAAGTCAAACAAAGGAGGTATTCATGGAATAGGCAGCGTTCATTACCGGGATTATGATCCACCAGAGACAGTCCCGGCTTCTCGGCAACTCAACTTTGATGGGGAGGTGCGCTTGTCTGGATTGGAGGCAAACTTTGAATCGCTCAAATGGGATATGGTAGCCTTAAAGAATGAGTTTAAGGAAGAGATGGCTGCAACACGGACTCAGCTAAATGTTATTCTACAAGCTCTTGGTGTTAATCCGAATACTCATCACCCGGTGAATCATACTCAACCCTCCTCTGACCCTGCTCCTACTGCTGCGACTTCACCAATGACTCAAGCCCAAACTGCTTCGACTCCACCTTTGACCGAAGCTCAGGAAAGTGACTTGGACAGGTGGTGTGCACGGCTTCTTTAAGTTGAGAGTTTTCACTCGCAGCTTCTTTTGTATATGTACTAACTATGTAATCTAGGCTTTTTGTAGACTTTTGAAATACCTTTAGGTATTTTTGTTTGTAAGACTCTTTATGTTTGTTTTTGAAATATCAATTTATGAGTTTCTAGTTTTAATTTAGTGTATTTGCAATTTTTTGTTTTAAATAAATTTTTTACCATATGTGACAATAATAACCGTGACAAATTAATAAACTGACTACAATTAAAATTGTGACAAGCAAAGCCGTGAAAAACAAAGCCACGAAAAACAAAGCCTCGAACATATATACAAATTTAGTGGTGGCTAAAATGACGACAATGCCACAAATAAAAATGTGACCAAGACTATCACGAATTAAAAAGTGGCTTGATACAGGCACGGATGCTAGGATAGTAATGGATCCTTGTTTCTGGTTGTGTAACTCTCTCAACAAAGGACAAGTAATGGATTGATGGTGATTTTCGGATGGAACTGGACCAGTTGGCTGTGTAGCACTCTCCGATCTAGTCAAGGAATGGCACGGATGGAAGTAACACGGTGGAACGAGGATCACCACAAGGTTCTATAGACTGAACCTTGATAATATCGAGCGAGAGAAGGATCAAACACCAACTCTCAGGCCACCCTTGGATCAGACACCAAACATTTGAGTGAGAATCAAACACCTAACTCACGAGTATGGATCAAACACCAAACTCAAGACTGACCTCTTTTGAATTCAAAGACAAGGCTAAAGCTTAAAGAAGTGCGATATTTTTATTGATAGTAGGGTAAATGATACAGGGCTGCTTTATGGGCCTTATAAACAAACCGGTGCAGCTTTGCCCTTCTAGGGGACTTGAAGCAAATACAATAAATGACTCTTTAAACTGGAACTCTAAAGAAGCAAGTAGAGACTCGTGCAGTAAATATAAAAGATTACTAGAATTTAAACTATGAGTAGAACCTGAAAAATGAATCAAAGACAGAAAACCAAGTTAGTCAAGTAAATAATTGTATTGAATGACTTACCTTGACGATTTGGTTTGTGGCCGTTGTGGACTTGGACGGCTAAGATGCATTGGATGGCTTTAAGTGGCCGTGATGCTGAATAGGGAAAGTTCTTTGGCGCTTTGAAGAAGTGGTAATTCCTTGGTAGGACCGACTTATATAACATAAGCTTCTTCAGTAGGCTCTTCCTTGTCTCCTTCTTGAACAGTGGCCTTGAAGCTTGCTGGTTGTTGGTCTTCTAGCTCGTGGATTCTGAGTAGAGCTTCAATGGCTTGGTTGAATTCTTCACGCGAGACTCTAGTTCCTGACCTTGTCCTTCGTCCTTGCCTCATGGCTGGTATGGGTGGTACTTGTGGTCCTATGCCCTCATTATCCCTTCCCTCTTGAGAAGGTTCTAACCCCAGAATAGGCTCATCTGCATCATAGGGAGATAAGTCAGTAACATTGAAAGTAGGAGAAACGTTGTACTCACCTGGCAGCTCCAGCTTGTATGCATTATCGTTGATTTTCTCCAAGACTCTGAATGGACCGTCTCCTCTTGGTGCAAGTTTAGACTTCCTTTGTTTCGGGAACCTCTCTTGTCTTATGTGAAACCACACCCATTCTCCCGGTTTAAAGGTGACCTCCTTGCGCTTCTGGTCCATGTGATTCTTGTCTTTCTCACTCTTATTCTCTAGCCTTTTTTTAACCTTCTGGTGCAGTTTCCTCATGAAATCAGCGTTAGCTTCACCTTCTGGACTGGAATAGATTTCTTGTGGAAAAGTAAGAAGATCTAAAGGCATGTGGATGACGATCTTCTTTGAGAGCAAGTAGTGTTGCCACGTCTCTAGTGATCTGACCAATGCATAGAGCTCCTTTTTCATAGGTTGGGTAGTTTAGTGTTGCTCCACTTAGGTTCTCACTGAAGTAGGCTACAGGTTTCTCTCCTTGTGTCAACACAGCTCCTATTCCAGTACCTGATGCATCACACTCAACCTCAAACATTTTATCAAAGTTAGGAAGGATTAAAACCGGCGCCTTGGTGAGGCTCTCCTTTAGGTGGTTGAATGCGGCTTCTTGAGCTGGTCCCCAAGTGAAGGTGGTGTTCTTCTTGATCACTGACGTCAAGGGGGCTGATATCGTACTGAAATTCTTCACAAAACGTCTGTAGAAGCTGGCCAATCCATGAAAGCTTCTGACATGTCCAACCGTGGATGGTGTAGAACATTCTTGGATAGCTTTGATTTTCTTCTCATCCACTTTTAAACCCTGAGAACTTACAACAAATCCTAAAAACACCAATTGATCAGTGCATAAAGTACATTTCTTGAGATTTGTATATAAGCCTTCTAGACTAAGCGTGTTTAAAACATGTTCTATGTGTTCAATATGATCTTCTAAACACTGGCTATATATAAGGATATCATCAAAATATACCACCAAAAACTTACAGACGTATGCCCTTAGGATGTGATTTATGAGT
>KE153669.1:129145-140541 GCA_000411075.1 Sisymbrium irio | reverse complement strand
TTCTTGTTTGATTGTTGGACGGCCGGTTCGCCCGTCTAAAGTCCTGGATCGGTTAGGGGGCGTTACAGTCATGGTTCTATATACTCTAGACTTGGTAAAATATGTATTCAATATACTTATTAAACAATACAGTATTTATTGTCTGCTATTAACTATTGTGTAAAGTATACATTTTATTGTCTATACAATTAATTATATAGAAATTGTAAAATTAATAAAATCGGTCACGCTATTTATTATATGATACTAACTATTGTGTAAATTATGTCAGTTATTGTCAATACCAATAAGTATGTTGAGATAATAATAATAATAATTTATTGGATGAAACTGTAGATGTAACCAATAGCTATATATATTGCATTTGTGGTCCACCTGCAAAAGAATATCCAGACCATATTCAAAAAGAAGAAAATTGGCCATTTAGTATATCAAATTACTAGAGCTTACTGCATCTCATATTTCTATGACCACTGTAATGAGATAAAAAAATGGATCATTCTTGTTCGGAATACCTCAAACAGATTGGATTGGATAATTGGACTAAGTCACACTTTTTATGACTGACGTTATGATGTGATAACAAGTAACATCGTAGATTCACTACCTATGGAGTACATTAGAGAAATCCTAATGAGTTGGTTCATAATCTGGCGACAAGTTGTTGTTGGGTCAACCACCCCACTCACTCAACGTGTGGAAAATATAGTAGGAAATAACTTTTGACTTATCTAATAGCCCCGATGTAAATCTTATCAACATGCAAGAATTTGAAGTTTAAGAAAAAAGATGGTGTGTCATTTCGTGTTAACATTGATAGTAAGAACGATAATTTCTGAAAGTTTCAGATGTTAGCAATCGCGTGTGCACATGTGGTTGTTGCAGCTGTGAAGGAAAAATACAATGTTTAGTTATTAGTGACACCTGAATCAGTTGTACGATATGGGCTATGTCATACACATACACTATATTACACGTGCCGGAAAATGGTTCAAACGACAATTAAAAAAAAATAACATGACTGATGTTAATATATATCTCCATTAACAAGAGTACTACTTGGAAGACCTCGTAAGAAAAGAATTTTGCCTCATTGGAAATTTAAGGTATATCATTTTCTTGAAATATTCAATTTTCTATGATCAATAAAATGTTATATAATAAGAACCACTGTTTTCATATCCAAGAGTTCTGACTAGTTTATTACATATGTTTTATATCAAATAATTGATGTTTATTTTAATGTTTATAATAACAAATTTCTAATTTTAATATAAAGATAATTTACTCTATAATGAGTCAACACTCTCTTGATTCAGGGGGTCCACGTCATCTCTATTTTTCTCACTTAGTGACATGTATCTATACTATTCTGAAAAGTAAAACGTCAACATTATTGTTTTCCCCAAAAATCGTAGTATTTTTCCTCTAAAATCTCAATAATAAAATCACCTCATACATTTAAAAGTAATTTTTTGATATTTTATTTGTGTTGCAGATAAATGACACACGTACATCTCTAATATTGAAAAGTCGATAAATAAATGTTTTTTGACATTAACATTAGTCACTTATTCTATTTAAATATATAGAAATTCATCCTAATAAATTCATAAATGCAAGTATATATATTAATCCATATATATTTTACAAGCATATTACAAAGTTTGAAGTCGAACTAAATGCGACTACAGTAATATATTTTTTTTATTAAAACTAAGAATCTTACAAATCTTTTCAGAAAATTGGTAGATAAAATCAGTAGCTTTATTCGTAAATTTTTTACATTCTCTGTTATTCCACATGTTTCTTTCGACTCATTCATATGTTTCATGTTCAGTTTACGTGATATTTTAGTTTTATGTTTTGGAGATGAATCTACTATTATAGGTCAAAAATGGTGATGTATCATAATGTTCTAGTGGAGTATCACTTTCACAAGTAAGAAGTGGAAGAATTATGGATGTTCCCCAGAGGTGTTGGTGTGGTGCACAAATTAGGAGTTATATATATCCAAATCCGACAACAATCCCTACTGATGATATTACCATTCTGATTTTTCTGTTGCAACTAAGGTAAGTTTGAAGAATTATATTGATTGTGATGAGTTTCGTGTATTTCTAATGTTGTCTCAATTTTGGCTTGTAGTTTAAGAACAATAATATTGTATTTTAATGGGCTGATAGGACAATGCTAGACTAGATTAAGACATTGGAAGTGAACAATGTAAGCTTTGAGAACAAATTGAAAGTCTTAAAAATCAGAGTGTATAAAGTTTGAAAATGTTTTGTTGGATAATACAAATGGAAATCATGAACCGAAAACCAAAACAAAACAAGTTAAGTTCACAAGAAAGCCTAAAAAACTTAAAGTAACAAATTATAGCTGATACAAATAATTTATTACAGAGCAAACAACCATTCTATAATCTTAGTTAACTATGGGCTGTAGTTTTATACACCCAAAATCTCTACCAAAACTACCACAATATCCAATCATTGACACTGAATCGAATCAATTTAATAATTTACAAGTCGACTTGTAGATTTGTGAGAATCTTTAATATTCATACACAAACTATATGTAAGATTGATATAAATCTTATTACTCAAATATAATTTACTATACATAAAAATTTATTAATAAATATAGTTTCAACATTGTTATTTATAATTTTAACATACCAAATGTGTTGAAAGTGACTATGTTGAATGTGATTTTATTATTACTATATGTAATATTAAAATATTAATACATATAAATGTATATATTAAACTAAAGAGGTATTTTTTAATAATACATAAAATCATAAAAGTTCATGTGATGTATAATTCAATACATGTAACCTTACACACTGATGGTTAAACATTTTTCGTAATACATAAAGACATAACATTACATATGATTTAAATGTAACTATATATAATCTTAAATTTAGTTTTCTAAACATATTTTTAGTAATATGCAAAAAATTATGTTTTATATGAGTTGATCATTATTGAATGTAATCTTAAAATTTTAATGAGTTTGAACCTGAGTTATGTTGCATGTGATCTTATTATTATTATATGTAATCTTAAAATATTAATGCATGTAAAATATTAGGTTGGCATTTATAGTTTCTAATAATACATTAAACCGCAAAATTGCATGTAAGTTATATTTTAAAGCAAATAATATTTAATGTTGATTGTTAAAAATTTTTGTAACACATAAAAACATAACATTACATATTACATGTGATTTAAAGGTAAGTGTATATAATTTTAAATGGAGCTGTCTAACCATATTTTTATAAACATGTAGAAAAATTAGGTTGCATGTGATTTAATCATTATTGCATATAATCTTAGAATTTTAATCATTTAAAAATTTATACTTATTTGTAACACATGCATAACTAAATGTTTTCCTTTACATATAAACTAGTGTTTACCCCATCCTATGCACGGGAATGTTATTTACCTAACAATTACGACCATATTTTAAAAAATTACAGTAACATAAATTAATTCATTGAGTACAAATAGTTGTTAAAAGTTCATTATTTAAATGTGTTAGTAATGATATATGTCATCTCCCCCCATCGTATATTGCTGATTAGAATAACAATGTAATCTAAAAAGCTATGAATTTCATCAGTACCCACTAAACCACATATAATTAATTTTCTTAGCGTTCAAATTGGCTTGATGCAGAGGAAATAAATGCTCCATTATAAAATCCAAAAGAAAAGCACATAAATTAGTTTCCTTTGGTGGTATAACGTGAAGGTTTAAGTCGATATATAATAATCGAGTAAATCATTTAGCAAAGACGTTGATGTTGAAAACACCTTCCCAATTAGTCTAGCTAAAGAAGTCATGTAAATTGAAGCAAACAGAAGCAAACATGATCAATGCGAGAAAATAAGAAATGGAGTCGACTAAAATCGTTTTTATAGTAAATCAAACTGATTTTACGAAAAGTGGACCTGATGGTTGTTGTCTTATTATAAGAGGTACTTCATGTTTGTGGTGATCTTTCTACACTTCCATGGTGAAAATATTTGGTGAGGTCCCTTTGAAATCTATCGAACAACTCCAAAATGCATAATTTTCATATGCAAGAGGGAGGAATGTGAATTCAGTCCTCATCCAGAACAACCCAAAATTACCAATGTCACTCTTCCTGACACAGTTACTTTTAACTCACCAAAACAAACTATTAGAACCGTCAAATTGGTGACTTCAAACGCGATAACGATGTTGTCGTATCGTAAAAGAGATTAAAATTTACAAAAGCAGAAATTTATATATATTTCATAAAAACATAGATTAATCCATATTTAATAAATTTTTTGACACTTTGAGAAAGAATGTGGTATGCTTCTTTAGAAACAATGTTTTTATTTATTTCTCAACCGAGAGAAAAATCTAAATTGAATTGATGTAAAAAAGTAATATGATAATAAATGTAGATATTAAGATATTAGATGTGGGGGGAGCTCAGAAGTTTGGATGTTCAAAAGAGACATTACCTATGTATATCTAATTAATGTATTTTGAGTGTTGTTGTAGTTCCTTTTTCATAACATATAAATGGAATATGGTTAAATAAGGAGATTTTCATTCTCACCAGATGGTCATTGAAGAGAAACTGGTTATATACGTCTCCTATTTTAAGGTTTGAGGATGTTTCATCTTCTTCAATTTGACATTTTTCTTCATCTAAAACTCCATCACTGAAATAGAGTCTATAGCTGGCAACACTTTTGATAATAAACCAGATAACCTTGAAAAATATAAAAGACCAGGTTTTAAAGTAACAACACTTTGGAATACGAGAAGACAAATATCCAGACACACAAGCTATATCAAATAAGATTGTGCAACATTCTAGTGGAAATGGCATTTTCTAACATCATTAGTCCAATTTTGCACGTTTCAATGAGAGGAATGCATGAACTCTGAACATGAAATCAAAGTTTAATTGTTTATTAGTCCTCAGTTGGAAATCAATATTTGGGTAAAGCTTCCACATACCAAAGTAATCATGCGAGAGAGTTTCTGAATCATTATATATTCATCCATTTGACACAAAACAAACCTGTACAATTTGAATCTGTATTCTTCACCTGCACACCAGAATACAATATACAAAATAAGAATTGTACAGAAAATTTCACCTTCTTCTAAAAGATAAATATTAAACTGGTTGAATAAAAGAGAGATTACCTTGAGGTCCTTGACACTGTCTAAGTTGCTAACTGGCCTGCTAAAGTCCATGAGATTTAAGTACTTTGAATTTCCTTTCTTTGGCCATTGACAACATCAAAATTGTTTTTAAAATGCAGTTTCTACCATTTAGGAAAAAAAAAACATATACAAAGGAACAATAAGCACTATCTTTGATGAACAAGTGACATTTTTGTCATCCAAACCACAACAAAATCTTTAGACTGGGGAGGTAGAGATCCACCAGTAAAGAGACACTTCCTCCCATCATAGGTAGGAATCTTCTTTATCATGTGTGATTTTCTATAGATGTGCAAAAAGTAGCTATCGTATCCTCATTACCCTCTTTAAAATAATATCATGTCTGATATAAACTTGCAAATAGATCAAACAAATACTAACCGAGAAAGTTTCATCCCTAAAACCACAACCCGACAACAACTCTATCTGACAAAATAAATTCAAAACTGCAAAAACAGAAAGTATCACCGCCTTCGAGAGAACTATTCACACGAATTTTGTTACTTTCTTCTCTGGTTGAGAAAACCTTGGCTATAAAGGGTGCATCACCACTTTCGAGGATGGTAGAGCAAGCTTTGTACTGGAGCAATCTGGAACTTTTTTTTATAACTCTTGCCAAAGAGATTAATCAGAATCAGATGTAGAGAGGTTGGGTTTTTCCCGGAGGACATCGAAATTGACGATTCGGTTTTCGATTGCGATTACAGAGTAGAAAATTTTGGGAGAGGAGGAAAGACGAACCGCTGTGAACTAAGTTGGTTTTTTTACATTTTAGAAACGACAGGTGTCACGCTTGTCGATCAATCAATGTTTCTCCTCGATACCTAATGGCGATGGTTAAGGCTGCGAAGGCAAGTATTTCTGAGATGACTTTGACTCGAGACAACATACGTTTCAGATTTCAAATTATGGGGAAGTAATACGTGAGACGAAACGGAAGAGAAGAGACGGGTGAAAGAAGAAGTAGAAGAAAGAGCGTTTTAATAATATAAAAAAAATTGTGGGAGAGGTGTCATAATTTTTTATGCTGATGTGTCGAGTTATGGGGAAAACTTATTCATTTATTATTGTATAGATATGTAGCATTAATATGTGAGATAAAGAGGATTTCATTTGCCAAGAAATGCCACTATACATAACTATAACTACTGATAAAATGAAATGTCTTATGGTAGATAAGGCCAACAATTGTTGACAAATGGAAAATTTTCTTCATTTGGAATAGAAACTCATTATCTTTTTATAATTTTTGTATGGAATGATGATTATGGATAATAATGTTTTGTTAGGAAAATTCTTTAGTGTGTAAGAGAAATTATTTTTCTATTTGAAATAAAGATGATTTTATTTGTTAAAATTTCTATTCCACGCCACCACACTTGTTAAACTGAGGAGAGTCTCACTATCTTTAGAGGTGCATCTCAGTCCTTCCGTACATGCCTAGTCTGTACCATCCAAGAGAAGTGTGAGACACAAGCAACTGAGGAGTGTGGCTCACGCCAAAGGGAATGCATGGACCAGATTCTTCTCATCCTTGTGAACGTTTAAAGTTAAGGTTTCCCTCTCTTTATGACCGTTATTCATAAGAGTGTCCAGGTTCATCATGTACAATAAAACAAGTTTTGTGCTTTTCCTCTTTACATTATCTTTTCCCCTATTGTGTACAGCTTTAGGATATCCATTCAGCATATTCTCTTTGCTTTTCCTTTAAAGGTTGTAAGCAATTGTAAAGTTCAAATTAACAAATGAGAAGTGTATATTTTTCTCTATTCTCTATCCATTTTTGAATTCTCTCTCTAAACTTCCTAATATCTCTTGTTCATCACTAATCTCTTTCTAATCTTGATTAATCCGCTGCAAATCTACTCTTAATCTCACTTTCTCTCATCGTATCAGAGCCAGATTGCAAATCTAGTTCCTAAACACTCTTTCTTTTCCTTAATCTTTACTTGTCCCATGATCTTTCCTAGCTCTTTCTTATGTTCTTGATTTACAAAGACCAAGTCTTGTTCATTCATTTCCTTGTTCTTGAGCTGTTCTTCTTGTTTCTTGTCCAGGTTTAGATGATGCCAGTTGTGCTCAAAGGAGCAGAAAACTATTGGCTTTGGGCAATAGTTGCCAAAGTTGTGTTGAGTATAAGAAATCTGTGGAACCATGTTGAGGGATCCAAGGTGCCTTGTGTTGAAACCAAAGAAGGAGGAAAAGAGGTTGTAGCAGCTGATTCAGAGGTGTGGTTCCATGAAGATCAGTCAGTTTTCTCCATCCTCCATGTATCTTTGGAGTTGTCTGTTTTAAAAGCATATGGCCATTGTGGAAGTGTCAAAGAGCTCTGGGAGACTCTTAAGAATGCTTTCCAGAAGGAGAAATGTGCTTTGGGAGCTTGTTATTGTGCTGCTAAAGATAGAGAAGTATGGGTCTGTGAGTATTGCCAGATAAGGGACACCTTAATAGTAATTGATGGACGTTGTATCCTCATCTTAAGAAGAACCATGGTAGAAACCGAAGGAAATCAAGATCCAGATATCAAGCTCAGAAAGCGGCTGGTCCACAAATTCAGAAGTGTGAAGGAGAAGGATCAACCATGAGTGCTTCCACTGAGTTTGTGACAAAGGCTGACATGTATGCTCTTTTCAAAGCCTTGAAAGAGCCTGGTAATGGTAATGGTGATCCTTTCATGCCTTGAAGAGGTGATAAGTTGTTGATTGTTGAGCATTGCTTGAAATTGATTGATTCTTTGCATATTAGTCACACCTTGAAATGTGACAAACCATTGTTTGTTGCTCATGCATCTAATCATGTTGTGAATGGTAAAAAAATCTTTGATTGTTGATTCTAGTGCTAGTCACCACATGATTAATGATGCTAGTATGATGAGTGATATGAAACCAGCTGTTGGTAGTTTTGTTAATCGTGATAATATTCCCATTAAAGGGATTGGAAATTTGAAACTGTTTTATAAGAGCTCTCAAGCTCTTTATATGCCTAATTTCACTTCCAATTTGTTGTATGTGAAAATAACCACTTCTGATTTGAATTGCTATGCAATATTTGGACCTAATGAAGTGTTTTTTCAGGATATTAAGATAAGGAAGGCGCTTGGGAAGGGAAATACCGAGAATGATCTTTATGTGCTTGAGGACACTAAAGCTTCTCTTCATTTACCCTGCTCTTTTAATTCTGCTGTTAATGAGCACAATGTTATTTGGCATGCTAGACTTGGTCATCCTCATACTAGAGCTTTGAACTTGGTTATGCCTGAGGTTAGGTTTGATCATGTTAGTTTTGAAGCATGCATTTTTGGAAAGCCAGTACAAGAAATATGAACATTAGTAGACACTGAAAACGCTACTGTTGAGTTTTGGTAGAGTTTTCATAAACGCTAGGACACGAGGAGCTATAATAGACCCCCACATATTATAGTATTTTTTTAAATGCTACGATAATCGGATCTATTATAGCGCTAATTACCTATTATCAAATTCTCTTTTTTAGCATTTCTTGCGTGTTATGATATATATTTTCATAACTCTTTGTTCGAGTTGTAAAATATGTTATAATGATACAAATATAATGCTGTTGAATGTTATATGAGCCGTATTTAAAAATTTGGAGCCAAGCCGAGCCGTATTAAAAAATTATTATTAATGTATATTATTAGTGATTTATATTTTGTAATATTTATATTGTTATTTGTTGTTTTTATTTATATAGAAATTATGACAATAAAATCTGGGTTAAATTGACGCACCAAAAATAAAAATAAAGTATTTTCCCATTATTAGTATATGAAATAATATACAAAATTCTTAATTTGTTCAAAACAAAAAAATATACAAAAATCTTAATTAAAACAAAAAAAAATCTTTCGGGGTCTCTTCATCTTCTTCCCCTAATGAATATGTCTCCTATCTTCTCCTCCTCATGAGTCAATGTTCTTGCTTTCCTTCCACCATCTTTGAAACTAGTTTTCACTGCATAATCAACAACAAAAGTAATCAGAGGTATACCAAATCAAATACAATTAAACACAGTCATAGAGCAACAATAGGATTTCATAATTATCAAATCCAAACTGAAGAGACGACCAGATTGAAGAACCAACGAAACAAGAGACGACCAGATTGAAGAAGCTAAACTCAGCTTATAACTTTATAAAGAAGGAAACTTTCTCTTCGTTTGACTAATGAAAAAAACTGAATCTTTGGAACAAGTTTGGTTTGTTCATTCCGTGGAATGAAGACACTTAATTTGCTTATAACTTTTTTTTTCAGCAAATAAACAGACTCATATGAACTCGCTTAACCACACTGGTAACTATGTATCAATATGAACGACATAAAACGATTGACTCCTGGCACTCCGTGCTAGTTTATCCGTATTTGTATTCTGCGTTCGTGGAACATAAATGATATCTGAGCTGTGGAAGTGATCCTTCAGGGCCTCTATGTCCTCGAGGTAGGTTGAAAAAGCTGGCCATTCCTCCGGTTCCGAAACCATCTTTACTAGTTGAGAGCAATCCGTTGCAAAGGTAACCCGAAACTGTCGTAAATTTTTCATACATTCCATACCCTATAGCAGTTGCTTCCATTTCCGCATGGAGAGAGGAAATACTAGGTCTAGTATTCCTTGCCCCCATCAGTCCCTCATAAACTGGTAAAGTGTTGTACCATCCCTGACCTGAGAAAAAATTATCCTCCTTCCAAGAACCATCTACATAACACCATCGTCCAGAGGTTCCCGACAACGTTGAGATTTCTCCCTGTGGACTTTCTCGGGATACCTTTAAAGGTTGTGCCTCTCGCCACAGAATTGATTCTACTTCTGCCAATTGCAGGGTATCCTTTGGGTCGATGTCTATGTTACTAAACATCTTATTATTTCGCCCTTTCCAGATAAACCAAAGAATCCAGATGAATTGATGATCTTCCAGCTTCGGTGTGACTCTCCAAAATAAATGGTCTATATTTGTAAATAAAGCCCATGTGGGGAAATTGCCAGATTTGATGGTATCCGGGAAAGTGCCCATACTTGCTTGGCTGGAGGATATTCAAAAAGATATGGTTTATTGTTTCCTCAGCCACCCCACATCCAGCACAGCAGAGTTCCCCCTGCACACCCGTTCCTGTAAATTTTTCCTAACAGCAATACAGCCAGAAATTATTTGCCACAAAAAATGTTTCATCTTCGGTGGGCACTTAAGTTTCCAACAAAAAGCTTTTAAAACGTCCACCGTGGGTCCAAAAGTGTTGGTAAAAGTCAAGTGACCTGGGTAGATCCGTTCTACTTGATAACCTGATTTTACCGTATATTTGCCATTGTGCGTAAAGTGCCAACCAAGTTTGTCCGGCATCAATCACTTACTCAGTGGTATGCTTTCAATGATTTTTACGTCGTCAGGCTCCACTAAGGTATGGAGCAGTTGGGTATTCCATTTTCTCAACACTATATCAATAAGAGTATCCACTGTGCGGTCGGGGTATGAAGTAACATGTTTTTTAGTTGCTGGTCTCGGACGAGTGGTTGGGAGCCATGGATCGTTCCATACTGAAATGGAAGATCCTGTTCCCACCTGTTTAATTAGTCATTTGCTTACCAGAGATCTAGCTCAGGTAATGCTCCGCCAGCCGTATGACGGATAATAAGATTGGATCAGTTCCAGGGGTGAAGCATTCCTGTAGTACCGTCCTTTGAGCACTCTAGCGAATAAGTATCCGGCTTGTCTATCAACCTCCATAGCTGTTTTCCTAGCAAAGCTGTATTAACATCCATCATATCCTTAAAACCCAATCCTTCTTCCTCCTTATCAACACATACCTTATCCCAAGATTGCCAATGCAAACCCCGTGTATTACCACCTGAGCTCCACCAAAATTGTGCTACAGCCCTTGTTAATTTCCTTACAGTTGTCTTAGGCAAGCGGTAACACGATATCACATGATTCGGTAACGCTGTAACCAATGCTTTAATGACTACCTCCTTCCCACCTTTTGTAAAGTATCTGAAGGTCCATCCATTTATCCTGCTTGTGATTCTACTCTGCAAAGAGCTGAACACTAGGACATTAGGGCATCTATATTGAGGGTTTATGCCCAGCATCACACATTTCCCAAAACAAAAAGAAGAATAAAAAATTATAATTTTTGTTAACCTCCCCTCAAA
>KE153669.1:103407-118592 GCA_000411075.1 Sisymbrium irio | reverse complement strand
CCCAGGTTGAACGATCAGTGACCATAAGGATACTTATGGGAACTGTTTTCTTTGCTGAGAAATGGCTGGAGGATTTCGACCGGCTTCGGTAGAGATGCGGAGACGCCAGCGGATTGGGCTTTTTTGCAGACTTGTCTCCGGTGACGGCGGAGATGAAGGAGGAGAAAGTGGTGGCGGCGGAGGAAGGGAAATCGTCGACAAATCGGACGTGGAGAGATACAGAGACTGAGAGGGAAAGTAGAGAGAGGAGAAGTGGAAAGTGGGTCTTCGATTCGAAGAAGATGAAGAGAAGTGAATCGAAGAAGAAGAGATAAGATTTTGTCTTTTCTTTTTTATGTGTTGTGTTTTTCTTTTAATTTTCATTTGAGATTTTTAAAGAAGAATAGAAAAATAAACCTAACTTTTGGATATTGCATAGTTACTGGCGGAAAACCCAAAATTTTGTCAAAGTTTTGGTTCTAAAATACTTTTCAACTATATTAGCTATTTTTGAATTCCAACTTAGTAACAACTAGGATTTTGCCCGCTCTATATACAGGATAAATCTTTTTTCTTTAAATGTATTTTAATTGTTTAACGTATGAATGTGTATATTAATATTTGATCTACATATTTGTGTGTGGATCAATTTTTTATTATCATTTTTTTAATTTATTTATTTTTGTTTTAAACGATAGAATTAAATGTTGTATATGAATTTATGTTTTATTTATGTTTTATGATATATGATGTCAATATATAATTTTTGTTTGTTTAGTATGAGTAATATACAGTTTACAGTTTTTGAATTTAATCTGTTTTATACGCGAAATATATATTATACTCATAAATTCTGAAACATGTATTAATAATTTTATATAATACTAATATTATTTTTACAATTTGTTAATCATTCTTCTGATATATTAGTAAAATTTTGAATGATACAAAATACATTTTTTGAATTTGTCCTTTCTTACCCCTATTTTATGGTTCTTTATTTTATTTTTAAATATTTCAAATAATAATGTTCAATATCTAATTTCTAAACTCATTCAAAAATTTTACCTGTTATTATTTTAAAATAATAAAAATTATTATTTATGTGTTAGCTAGTATAATCAATTTTCTAAATAGTTAGACAATGTAAATATATTAAAAATTTAAACGAAGTAGATACTGAAGTTCTCAAAACTATATTTTCAAAATAATATTCTCACAAACTCATTTTTACTGAAATTATTAAGTTTAAACATGATAATTTATATTTATTTGAGCCCTTATGTTGAGTTTCTTTAATAAATTAAAAATCAAATAGCTGAAAAAGCAAAAAAAAAAGATGAACAAAAAAAAGCTGAACCAAAAAAAAAAAAAAATCATGAATTAATATTGTCACGGCCACCGTTTCCTCTTCTTCCTCTTTTCTACTTTACACTGATTTCTCTTCTTTTTTCTTGGATACCGAATCATCTTCGATCACTTTTTCAAAATCTAAAACTCTAAGTCAATTTAAAATCTATACTAATAAAAGGAGTTATCTTTGGGTCTAGAAAAGGTCCACATAAACTCTTTCTAAAACTCTTTGTTATTGCCACGTGGCATCTCTTCTATTTTAGCAATATCAGTTTTTTTTTCTTTTAAGAACATACTAATATCAACTTAAATCGTTACCTAAAAAAAAAACATCAGCTTAAATCCTTTTTTTTCACGTGAATAGACGATCCGATTCCTCTCCTCCTCTCCAATTTGTTTGGCTGTTACTCAGAATCTCACATAACAGAGTATTGAAATCGGAATCAGAGAGGGACGGTTACAGTTGGATTCGATAGCTGCTAAATGCAAAAGATTCTCGAAAGCTGCAAGTTTTCTTAAACACAAATCTCACATTGGCATTTTGTTATCCCCTGTGGAAGCCTCAAGTAGTATTGTTCACCGATCAATATCGGAATATCCCCGTCGCTTTCTATATTCCAGGTATGCGAAATCATCTCCTCTCCTCTTCAATTGCATCATCTCTTCTTATCGAGTTCAAGCTGAGATCACTAAATCAGCATTAGACATGTTCCGGGTTAATTTTTAAAATGTGTTGACAGATCTCTTTTTGTTAATAACCATCTCATTATTTTATTTGAACACTTTATCTCAATATCGATACCGTTTTGCGATTTGGAAATACTGTCTTTTTTTTTGTTCTCTCAGCTTACGGTGAATCCATTTGAATTCTGGCTTTCTTTTTCTGACGAGACGGTAGTGAGATCGGAGTAAATGGATCAGTTCTCTGGAGGTAATTGGTGTATGATTTTGGTACTCCCACAGATTCAAAACCATCTATTTCTCCAACAGAAACAGCCACAGTTTCATCAACAACAACAGAAATTCCATCAGCAGCAACAGCATAACAACAACGTCTGTTACAGTCTCCTCCTCCTCCTTGAACTTTTCGGTTCTTTAGCTCTTATTTCCACCTCTGACACAAAGTGATTTGTCACATCAAAAGATCGTGCGTTGCTCACCAAAATTAAACTCTGTAAAACTGTCCTACCTCAGGTTTGGTCATAAAACCAAAATAATACATATAACCCTCCAACAACGGTTAGGACAGTGGTTTATGTGGGGAGTGAACTTGGTCTAAGTCGACTGAGAAACATGAGGAACTTCCATTGCGAAACTTTCATCTGCAAAGCTTCATCAGACCAGTTTCCAGTACGTAAGAGTTACACCAGTTAGCTTACTTTTTTAATTCATTTTCATTCGTTCTGCCTCGCAATAAATTAAGACGTCCTGTTCCACCAAGTTTCTGTGTTAATATGTTGGTATATGTTCCATATTTGGGTCGACGCATTATGTTGGCATATATTGGATATTTGGTTTGAGGCATTACTTTCCTTGGTGATTATAAATATATTTTCTCGGTGGTAAAGGTATAAAGGAACTCGGAATCTGTAATTTCTTTTGTACGTGTATAACCGTTCATTGTCATTACGGGAATTGTTAATTGGGAATTTGGTATTAAGAATGCAAAAACTTGCATTTTTGTGTGTGTTTTGTCAACTGATATGTGAAAATGTGAATTATTTTATTGTCATTGGAACTTTTTTCATTTGGTGTCTATGTTGTGATGGCAGTGACAAACATGAAAGCCATGCTCACTAAGGATTTTAGCTCCAGTTGGTCAAAGATAAGTCAATGCAGCGGTCAAATAAGATAAGAGTAATGTACCTCAGAACTGTAATGCAGATAATCTATACAATCACAAATAGATTATGAAGATGGAATATATACTACTGGTTTAACTCGACTAATAGTTGACAGTTTAAAGTCAACATTTCATTAAAGCTTTCATTATATATCAATAAGAGACCTTTTCCAACTCTTTCAATGTTTAACAAAAAAATTATTATAATATAACATTTGGGTTTTCTTTTAAAATGGAGTTAAGGTTAAGATTAAGGACAAGATGATAGTGTTCAGTTCCGAAAAAGGAGGTTTATAAAGAAAAATTGGATAAAGATCAAATTTGAATCGTATATGGACTTGGACAGATTCCCCAACAACAATTTTGGATCCAAATATATAAGTAATTACAAATCGAGCTTCTAATTTGCAATATGTGAGGCCATTTCAAATATTGTTTTACATAGTGATATTTCTTCAAAGGTTTTTTAAGCTCAATAGTTATATTTTAAGATTAGTATGGTATTTCAATGGAGCTTGGAAAGAATGCTTCCAATGGAGCTTTAATTAGATTTATGAACAGCCACGAAAATTGGAAAAAATTGATATGACCACAAAACCCAAAAAAACAATGATTGGAAGAAAACATAAGAAGCAAAAGTGTCAAAATAAAAATTTCAAAAAAAACGTATCAAAATAAGAAAAATTTATAAAATTCTGTTATTTAGTTAACATTAAGTATTTACAGAAAAAAAGTTTTACATATGTAGAAAAGACAACAATGGAAAAATAATAAAGAATGAGGATTAGAAGTAGGGATATTTGGAATTCTCAAAAATATACAAACGTCAGCACATGAATAATAACAAATGGAAAAAATATTATTTTTTTGATCAAAAAGTTTTATGAATAACAAATACTAAAATTCCTAATATCAAACTGAGATAAAACAGTAGAGATATATAAAAGAAGAAAAAATTTTAAATTTAAATTTATATATAAAAATATAAAAATTACAATAAAGGAAAAAAATTGATAGCACACATTAATAAATGAACAAAAAATTAAAAGCAATTCCTTCAAAAAATAAAATAAAAAGAAATACACAAACATTCCAATTAAAATTAATTCATAACTCCTACGAAAATAATAAGTTATAGTCAATATTTTACTCCCTTAATTCAAAATGCATATATTAAGAATCATAATATAAATTAAAAAAAATAATGTCGTGATAATGAAATAAATTGATAAAAAATTCATGTTTACTTTTTAAATAGTGCACTAACAGTTTAGAGATTTTTTTTTAAACTAAACCTTTTAACATTCTCTTTTAACATATCAAATTTCCAAAACTATAAAAGTTGATATATTGTTAATTATATACTTTTACTTGATAATTTTAAAATTTTAAAATTTTCCAAATTCATAAAATCATAAAAATACTAAAAATCATCTTCAAAAATAAAATATTAAATAAATGTATAATTGATAAATCCGGGCGTAGCCCGGAAGATTCTCTAGTATGTATAACCACAGATCCAATTCCAGATGTGGTCGGTTTTCTTCTCAACAACAGCTTTTATTGCAGTATAAAAATCTAAACATCTGGAGAAACCTGTTTAAGTTGAAAAAGATATTGAGTATATTTCTCTTTTCTCTTCATCTCGTTTGTCTTTATTCTTACTAGTCCCTCCAAAATTTAAATTTTTATTTTGTTTATATTTTACTGAAATTAAAAGAAGTATCGTTGTATATAAATGTTAGTTTTCTCCATCTTTCACAACGATCTAAATATTTTTTTATTTATATTTTAATTTTTAATTTTCTTAATTTATTTTTTCCTGATAATCTATTTATACATTTAATTTTTTATAGATATTTTATTTTTAATGTAAATATATCATAATATTTATTATATTTAAACCTGTTAACAGACAATATTTTGTAATTTATTTTTGTTCTTTTAACTCGTCTCACAATGATCTGCCTATTTTACATGATTGATAATTAACTCCGCAATAAACATTAGTTAAATTAAAAAAAATATTAATTACAACTCGTCCATCATATTATCAAATAACAGATAAATTGAATAATTTATAATAATTAAATTTTATTAAAATTTAAAATATTTTTATCTAGCTTTAAATTAATAATAATTTGTGTAGTAAATTATTTTATTTACATTACCATTTAATTTAGCTATTTAACTGTAATTATGCTAGATCGAAGACGCGATGAAAAGTAAGAAATTCCGAGTATTTTGACCAATTCAAGGTGCGTAGCGGGACAATTTTAAAGATGGAAAGCTCTTAAAGGTGGAAATCTAGCACAAGCACACACATATATATCTATTATAGGATTTTAATTTTATAGATAAAATTTTAATTTAATAAATTATTTTAGTATTTCCTAATTATTTGTGAATTTTTTAATTTTGAAAAAAAATAAAAAATATGAAAAATATTTATTTTAGATTATCTTGTAACTAAAAAAGGAAAAAATATTTACTTTTAAATTAAAAAGATATTAAAGATATTATAGAGAATAACTGAATTGGCCATTTTACCATTAATGAAAATTTAATCTTATTTAGGTTACAACAATATCTATTGCCAAACCAAAGTAATGGCATTGTTTAAAAGTATTTTTATAAATGTACTTTGCAAATAATAATAGTAAGATATTTTTAGCGCAATATTAATGCTACGTTAGAGTTAGCATCTGATTTTGGCACTTTTAATAGCAGTTAGTAAATTCATGCTACAATGATATGTTATCAATACTCATATTTTTTTGTAGTGAGCATTGTAGAACTTTCTTTCCTAAGTCTTCTCATATTTATGAAATGTGTTTTGATCTGATTCATAGTGATGTTTGGACTTCACTTTGTTTATCAAGAGAAAATCAAAAGTATTTTGTGACCTTCATTGATGAAAAATCAAAATATACTTGGATTACTCTTCTTCCGTCTAAAGATAGGGTACTAGAAGCTTTTATGAACTTTCAAAGTTATATCACTAACCATTACAATGCCAAGATCAAGATTTTCAGGTCTGATAATGGTGGTGAGTACACTAGTCACGCCTTCAAGCAATATTTGGACAAGCATGGCATTGTCCATCAAACGAGTTGTCCTTACACACCCCAAAAGAATGGAGTGGCTGAAAGGAAGAACCATTATTTAATAGAGGTGGCAAGGGCATTGATGTTTCACATGAATGTCCCTAAAAAAATTTGGAGATGCAGTTGTGACTGCATGTTATCTGATCAACCGACTGCCTACCAAGATCCTTAAAGGTCAATCTCCCTTTGAGGTATTGAATCATACCAAACCTTCTCTTGATCATCTAAAGGTATTTGGTTGTGTTTGCTTTGTGTTGATCTCAGGTGAACTAAGGATCAAGCTAGATGCTAAAAGCACCAATGCCATGTTCATTGGGTACTCTCCAACCCAGAAAGGATACAAGTGCTATGATCGAGAAAGTAGGAGAGTCTTGGTGTTAAGGATGTCAAGTTCATGGAGAGAAAATGATTATATGATGAAAGGAACTGGGAAAGTTTGAAAACCTTATCAACTCTAACTCAGATAGTGCTGCAGCTCTTCGGTTCATATAGAGGCCTTGCGTGATGGGTCAATACCAAGGATAACTCCATCAATCACTGCTCTAACTCAAGAGGAACCAGATCAGTATGAGGATCCGGCAGCTGAAGCACAATCTGTGGCTGAAGAGGAGCCGGTGTTTGCTAATGAAGATCGTTTGATGTCTCCACAGCAACAACCATCTCCATCTCAAGCCTCCTTCCCATCTGTTGAGCCTGCTCCTGAGGTCACTCACGAAGCTGTTTCTGAGTTAAGAAGAAGCCAAAGGCTCATGAAGCAACAAGAACCAATTTCACAAGAGGCAGCTCAAGTTATTAGAAGAAGCCAAAGGAAACGGAATGAGATAATCTACTATAACAACCAGGCTTTTGCTCATCCTACTCAAGCTGTGTGCTCTCTTGCTCATGTACCAGCTGAGCATCAAGTCTTCATTGGTGTTGGACAAGGAGTTTGTACCAAAGACTTATGAAGAAGCATAAGGTCTGGTTAAAGGCTGTTGATAATGAAGTTGGGATGAAGCAGATCTGCCTTAGGGGAAGAAGACTGTCAGCTCTAAGTGGGTCTTCACGGTCAAATACCGCAGTGATGGAACCATTGAGAGGCATAAAGGCTGTTTGGTAGCAAGAGACTTTACTCAGACTCTTATGGAGAAGATTATAGAGAGACATTTGCTCCAGTGGCTAAGTATCACACTGTTCATGTTGTGTTGTCCTTGGCTGTCAATCTGAACTGGGAATTGTGACAGATGGATGTCAAAAACGCCTTTCTTCAGGGGTAGCTTGAAGAAGAAGTGTACATGACACCTCCTCCGGGTATGGAACACACAGTTCAACCATGCAATGTGTTGAAGCTAAGGAAAGCTATATATGGCTTGAAGCAGTCTCCAAGAACATGGTACATGAAACTCAGTGTTCCTCTTTTGGACCGTGAGTTCAGGAGATCTGATTCTGACCATACTCTCTTCAAACTTCAGAACCAAAGAGGTATAGTGGGCATCCTCATTTATGTAGATGATATCATCATCTCTGGGGATGACCATGTAGGTATTCTTGAAACCAAAGCTTACTTACATTCTGTCTTTGAGATTAAAGATTTGGGAGAGTTGAAATACTTCCTTGGGATTGAGATTTTTAGATCCAAAGAAAGTTTGTTATTGTCCCAAAGGAAGTATATTCATGATCTTGTGAGTGAAACAGGTTTGGATGATGCAAAACCAGCCAGGACACCATTGGAGGATCAGTACAAAGCTAACCAACAAGGGGAAAAAGCAGCTGATAGACCTTTCCATGATGCAAAGCTCTACAGACGCATGGTTGGTAAGCTTATATACTTGACCATTACTTGTCCTGACTTGTGTTTTGCTGTGAATCAGGTTGCCCAGCACATGCAGAAGCCGCAGCAGTCTCATTGGAAGATGGTGGACAGGATCTTGCACTATCTCAAGGGAACTGCTGATCAAGGTGTGTGGATGGGATGCAATGGAAGCACTGAAGTGGTTGGGTATCGTGATACTGATTGGGCTGGAGATAGAGTGGACAGGAGGTCTACCACCAGTTATTGCACATTCATTGAAGAGAACTTGGTCACATAGAAGAGCAAGAAGAAGAAAGTTGGAGCTTGTTCAAGTGTTGAAGCTGAGTACCGGGCCATGAGGAGATTGACAACTGAGCTTATGTGGTTGAAGATGCTTCTAAAGGATCTTGGAGTGGATAGCTCAAAGCCAATGACCATGCATTGTGACAATCAGTCAGCCATTCACATTGCTTCCAATCAAGTCTTCGATGAGAGGACAAAGCACATAGAGGTGGACTGCCATAAGGTCAGAGAGCAAATGGAGTTAGGAGTGATCCTTCCTTGTTACACTCGGAGCTCAGACCAATTGGCGGATATCTTCAACAATGCAACAAGCTTGAAGACTTGTGAGTTCATTTGTGAGTGGATGGGGCTCATCAGTCTTCCAAGCTCTGAATCCCCTAAGGTTTGAGCTCATACTCTTTTTCCTTACGTGAAGTTTTGTCCCATTGGATTTTCTTCACTTAGGTTTTTTAATGAGGTGAGTCTCTTACTTTCCAAACTGAGCCTTGTTCCTACCGTCTTAGTTTGAGGAAGAGTGTTAAACTGAGGAGAGTCTCACTATCCTTAGAGGTTCATCTCAGTCCTTCCGTACATGCCTAGTCCGTACCATCCAAGAAAAGTGTGAGACACAAGCAACTGAGGAGTGTGGATCACGCCAAAGGGAATGCATGGACCAGATTCTTCTCATCCTTGTGAACGTTTAAAGATAAGGTTTCTCTCTCTTTATGACCGTTATTCATAAGAGTTTCCAGGTTCATCCTATACAATAAGCAAGTTTTGTCTTCTTCCTCTTTACCTTATCTTTTCCCCTTTTGTGTATAGCTTTAGGATATCCATTCAGCATATTATCTTTGTTTTTCCTTGAAAGGTTGTAAACAATTGTAAAGTTCAAATTAAGAAATGAGAAGTATCTCTTTCTCTCTATTCTCTATCCATTTTCGAATTCTCTCTAATCTTCTTAATCTCTCTTATTCATCATTAATCTCTTTCTAATCTTGATTAATCCGCTGCAAACCTACTCGTAATCTCACTTTCTCTCAATACTAACCCAAAAATCAGGATTATGCAGTGTGTCGACCATACATACTATATATGTATCAAACTGATAATTTTTCATTACATGCAAACTTACTAATTGTAAAATAGATGGTTTCATTGTCACACCATGAGACCCACCCCAACATAGCTTGCATTTCTATTTTACTAATTGTAAAATAGATGGTTTCATTGTCACACCATGAGTCCCACCCCAACATAGCTTGCATTTCTATTGCCAATATTCAGTGTATATAAACATCAATCCAACAAATGTTTATACAGTCCACTGCAAATCATGTTTTCAAATGTTTGAGAAATTTTGAAAAAGAGTATATATATATTCTACATAGATCTTGATGAACCATTGGTATATCGATCGGAGAAAAACTCTATAGGGGATGAGTTGAGCCAACTGATTGGAAAGCGTTGAAAGAGCTAGAAGATGAATCTTATTTGAGGTTGAGGGTAAACTGGAAGGAGAAAACCCATTTGAAATTATTAATTCATGAGAAAAGAATAACGAAAAAGAAGAAGATATTATAATTAAAGTAAAATATAAATTAAATGTTCATCTTAATTAGATATACCGTCTATCCATTTACGATATATGGAGAAAAAAAATTAAATACAAAAATGGAAAAATAATAAAATATTTAATATATGCATATTTTGTCTAGAAAATAGAAAGTTAAAGGGAAAATCGCATTTTAAACGATTAAAGTGAAAAAATATAGCACTTTAAACCTTATAAATATAGAGTTGATTACATCTATAGTCACTTATGAGATTGTGTTTTCATTAGTAGTAACTTTCTGCGGGAGAGACACTTTCTAGATGGTTGAATACACTGCTACCCTTACACATGGTGAACAATGCGTCAGTTCGGTTTGGTTTCCTTTAATTTGTAACTAAGTTACGCCAACAGTAAATTATTAAAAATTTTCCCTTTTCTCTTTTAACTCTTTAACTTTAAACTCGTCGGTAACAATATTCTTTTATCGAAAAAATTATTTGGCCAGCGAAGGAGAAGAAGTGTAGACGTTGCCTCCGTCCGGCATACACTCGCCGTCTGTAGGGTTTGTGGCGTTGTCTTTATAACTCGAAGTAGAAGTTTCCGACGCTTTACAATGGAAGGTTTATTTATTACCTTTATCGAACTGTTTAGGGTTTATTTTACTGTATATTGGATCTGGTTTAACTGTTCTTTTGGTACTTTTTTACTATGAGAATGGGACCAGAGGCTGCCCCCGATGTTGTTTGCGGCTGATAGATTTCCTAGTAAGAGGCTTAATGTGTACTCGAAGCTCGACACTCTGCTTTTGGTTAGAGATTTACTGAAGAGGACTCCAGAGTTTGACCGCATACAAAATTCTTGTTTCGGTAAGCTTTTAGACATACCGATACCGAGATGTCTGGTGTCATGCAAGCTTATCCACTCTTTGTTGTCCAGGCAGGTAGTGACCAAGAAGAAGTATGTTGGTGGATAGTTTTTGGTGGACAACCATTTAGGTTTTCTTTGTCGGAGTTTGGAGATATTACCGGTTTGTCCTGCGGCGAATTCCCCGACGGATATGATCCTGAAAAACAAATAAACTGTGCCAATGTGAGCTGCGTATTGGAAGAAATTGGTGGGTCTGCCGAAGCAAGCAACTTTGGCTGACATCGCCAATATGATGAGATCCACACCCGATATGACAAGTTAGAGGCGACTGCGGCTGGCTCTTATACTATTTGTAGATAGTGTTCTAATTGCATATGCGCAGACACACAGACCTACTCCTAAGTGTGTTAAGATGGTAGAGGATGTAGACGAGTTTTTGTCATTTCCATGGGGTCGTGAGTCGTTCCTGAGGACAATAAGCACCATACGACCGGGGAAGAAAAGTGGGAAAAGGGAGGATCCGGTGAGTACATATCGGCATCAGCTGCAACAAGAATCTTTCCGTCTCCACGGATTCCCGCAGGCACTCCAGCTGCTCGCACTCGAGGTCATCCCTGCTCTTGAAGCTAAATTAGGTGGTGCTGAACGGGGTAAAGTACTCATTGATAACTCTGAGAACAAGCTTCCTGTGAAATCCGTTTCACAAAACGATATGGAAGCCGTGGAGGACGACTGAAATGTAAGTTACCGTAGGTTTTGTTTGTTGTTGATTGTAGACATGGATGATGGTTATAATTCATGTGGTTTGTATGTACATGGAAATCGTGGACAGGGATGATAGTTGATGGTTGTAATATTTGTGGCTTGTATGTACATGGATGATAGTTGATGGTTATATTCCAAAATTTGATCAGAATTTGCTTGCAGGTGGTTGTGCACGCTTTTTTGTCTGGTAATATCGAGGAAGAGGATTGGGATGATGAGATAAGGGACAAGAAGGTGAATTACCTCGAAGATTTAATAAATGAAGGATGTGAGTTTGCTAAGACTGTGTGGCTTGCAGGTGATGACTCACTACCCTTGAAGGGTTGTGATGGAGAGAAGAAAGGAAAAAAGGTAAAAGGGAGTGTGGGGCGGTCAAGGAAGAGAACCGATTGTGGGGCGGCGACCACAGGAGAGAGGGTGTACTCCGAAGGGGCGGAGTCTAAATTAGACATGTTGGTAGAGACCGTTAAGGAACTGGCTGAGGAGGTGAGGATGTTAAAAAGTCAACTAGTGAGGAGGGGTAACAGGAAAAGGAGTAGTTTATTTGGCAAGCTGGGACATCATCTCAGAGTGGGAAAAGAAAGAGGGCGAAAGTTGCCCATGGGGTCCCTACTCCACCTGCGGCGGCATCATCAGATGGTCCCGGTGACGGGGATTTAATTATTGGAGAAACTTATGTTAGTTTGAGGGAAGATTATGGGGTACCACTGGGATGGGTACAAGAAGACGAGGTGCCTGAGTCACCGTATAAAAGGGCAGCGGAAAACCCCGAGGTATGTGATGTTTCAGATATTTTTTTAGTATAAATGACAATGCGACCGCTAATCCGTACCTTTCTTTGCATAATTTGTGACAATGGGAAAACAGTGGTTGCGAAGAGGTCGTGCGTGCTGGGGAAGAACTCAGAACAACAAACGTGGAGCCAGCCAAGCAAGTGGACGTACAAGAACCAATCGTTGTGGACGTACAGCGGAATGTTGAGAGTGCGGTTGAGACTTCGGAATTGGGGAAGGTTGTGGACGAACACGAATCAATGGTTGTGGACGTCCCGCGGGGGGTTGATGAAACAGAACCTTTGGTTGTAGAAACGAGAATTATGCCAGTCGAGAGAGGGGATGGATTTAGCGTGACCCCATTTTTCCCTATGGAGCAAGATCGTGTACTAACCACTGACTCATGTGGTGTGGTCGTCAATGACACCACTGTGGGTGAAAATTGCATAGTTAGCGAGTTTTTGATGGATAAGGTTGCTTTTGTTGCTCACGATATAATGGACGAACATAGTGAAGTAGATGTTGAGGAAGGGGGTAAGGATGTTGCAATGGACAACGAGGGTGTGTTTGTGGCCGAACAACAGGATGCGCGTGTGGAGGATGAGGTGTTATGTGTCAGTGATTCTTCCCCTCCCCCCTTGAAGACTCGTCACACACCATCTGAGGCAGAAGCTGAATTGTCTGCGGCTCTTATTAAAAATAAATAGTACCCGATCAATGACGTTTTCCCGTGTTCAGAAGATCCGGTGTATGGTTTGTTTTGCGAGACCTTGGTTGCCCACAACACAGTGTAAAATTTGTTTTAATGCTTAACGGGTCGTGATGTGTATATTTAACGTTTCTTCTGACATCTTCTTAATCTGTTGTGTGTCATACTACGAGAAATACATTCATTTTGATAATAAATTTCTGTTGACGTTGGCTACTAGTGAGGAGTGGGTGTCGACGCTGGTATGTTTTTGTTGTTTCTTGTAACTATATCAGGGTGAAGGCTAAATGTTAACATTTTTTGTTTTTTGTTTTCATATCTGATTCAGCATATGGAGGTATTGATGGCTTTCTTGGCCAAGCGTTCTGCGGCCTATAGTGCCAGTGAACGTTTCCGTGTCCGTGGTTGGTTAGCCATCTACAAGGCAAGTATCAGTCATTTAGCAAGGCTTTTAACAAAGAGTTGGTTGGTTTTGATGATAAGATGAGCCAGTTTGTGCGTGTACCGGGAAAAATATGGGGACTGGATGTGGGAATGATCTATGCACCAATGATTTGGGACAATGCTCAATGGGTTGGTTTTGGTTATTAATCTGGACCTTTGGTCGGTTGAGATCCTTGATCCGAACCCACACAAGAACGATGGATACGTAAAAGGCTACATGAAACCTGTTTTGGAGATGCTGACATATGTGGTTCGTAAACTCTGCCTGCCACCAACTATGTGAAGCATGGTCTCAAGTCTTTTAAATGACTCGTTTGGAAGGTGTGTATGAGAACGTGAGGTCTGGCGATTGTGGGCCTGTAGCTGTGAAATTCATGGAGCTCCATGCTATCGGCGATCACAAGCCAGGGATGGGTGGGGTTACCGATGAGCTGCTGGATAATTTTTGCAAACAATATGCTATCGACATTTACCGTGAGTGGGTTGTGCCATTGTACCGTTAACAATGTATTGTTAAATGTGACTGCGTAGGTCTTTGTGTTGTAGTAATGTTTTCTTCTGTCGGATGTTTGGGGATGTTTGTGTTTTAATGATGGACATGGCATGTTTTGTTGTTTTGGATTGATATTTGGTACTAATAAATGTTGTTGTTTGGGAACAAGTTGTTGTTTCTCGTGTTTTCCCAATGTAATATATATGGATGTATGATAGCAAAGGAGTGAATGGTCGTACACCGAAGGCGTACACATAATACGAAGGACATAATTATTATGAAGGACATAAACCACACAGATGAGGTTTATTGTGGGCATGTCATTGGTTATGTGGACACACACAACGCGAAACACGTACACGTAATAAGGCTGTGTTTGTACGTGGATAGTGTATAACGTGTACGGCTACGTGGTATATGTGGGACATGGGCTGGAGATGATGTGGAATAACATTATCTCCCCGGTTGTCCCCGGTATGTTTGTGGCCGGACGAGAAGGACTTTTTAATGGACATACATGGTCACTTTATAATGGTCGGTCGTAAAGACAAGCCACATAAACAGTCTGTCGACCATAAGGTAATGTACAACCATTTAAAACGAACTAACCACTTAGACGTTATAACGGAGAAAAAAGCAGTGACAAGGATTAGAAGAGCAGAAGTCGCGATAATATTCAGCTCCAGACTTGGTTTCCTGTTAGTTATGGCCTGCAGTCCATCGAGGTGGGTTTGGGTTTCCTTTTGAGCCGAGATAAGGTCAGCTATGTTGTCTTGTGCCTTTTTGATGTCCTTCAACACAGCGTCACACTCGCCGATTGTGAGGAAGTGGAGGGTGGAAGACAACTCTCCGATATGGTATTTTATTTCCTGGATTTCTTCTTTGATGGTTTTCAGATTTTCAGTTTTTAGCTTGTGGAATTCTTCTGTCACCGCGTTGTCTAACCACTTGAGAACATGTTCATGACCATCTTCTGTGTTTGGGCAAGTGAAAAACCTACGGCCGCTGTCGATGGTGGAACGGGAGGTTTGAATCTGTGTAGGTGCTCCACAGTAGCAGTGGTTGGGGATGCCTTTGTTGTTCCTGACCTCGCCGTAGAAATCTTCATCACCAAACCAATGAGGCCTACCGCTGCTGGATTCACTGGTAAGCGGGCTAACCA
This sequence comes from Sisymbrium irio, assembly GCA_000411075.1. Taxonomy (NCBI): domain Eukaryota; kingdom Viridiplantae; phylum Streptophyta; class Magnoliopsida; order Brassicales; family Brassicaceae; genus Sisymbrium; species Sisymbrium irio. Next base: position 103,492 of record KE153669.1, on the reverse strand, counting down.
TGGCGCGTTAGTTAGCGAGTTGGGTGTTTAGTAAATATAATGCTTGGGAGGAGGCGTCAGGGTAGAATATAAGAGAGTAGGGTTT
>KE153669.1:68442-78910 GCA_000411075.1 Sisymbrium irio | reverse complement strand
GAGGGAAACTTGCGTGCCTTGCTTTCGACGTTACAATATGTATGTCATATTTGTCCATTTTCTGAATTGTTTGTTTTGATTTCATTTGTCCCTTTCATAATATGAATCTTACAAATCTCTTGTAATGCAAATGAGCAGGTTCTTTGGCCAGAGTGTGGTTGGCAGCCTGCTTCATTGACCGATTTAATTACCGCTGCATCTGTCAAGAAGTTTTACAGGAAGGCCACTCTCTGTATACATCCTGACAAAGTTCAGCAAAAAGGCGCTAATCTCCAGCAGAAATACATTGCCGAGAAAGTGTTCGACATGCTCAAGGTAAGTGATTCACCATTTTACAAGAAAAACATGTTTTAGTTATTATTCAAGTAAGATTGCGTCTCTCTTGGATAACTTTAAGCGCATAATTGTACAACAAAATCCACATTTTCTTGCTTATCTCTTTTTCTTTCTTCTCATGACAATAAACAGGAAGCATGGAACAAGTTCAACTCAGAGGAACTCTTTTGATAAAACCTGGGATTACTATGTGTTGAGATAGTATTGTTTGTGTGTCGCCAAAAAGGATGAAGCATTCATTAGAATGCCCAAAAAGTGGTGGCCAAGTTGGAGCCAGACAGTTGTCGATAGCTTATCGGATGACCCAACACGACTGCATCATTGTAGACAGCAGCAGCAATTGGGCGGTCTTATTTTTTTGTTGTTAATTTTTTGATGATCCAATCTTCTTAAGAATACGCTGGCAAATTTGTTGATGTTGATTTTCTTGTATCAAAACACAATACGTGAGTGCGTTGTATATTCTTGTTTCCAAACTATATATATATGAACTATCTTTTCACGTCTGCTTGATCAGCTATCAGGGAATCGATTCTAAGTCGCTGCTCATCTCTATCTTTCACAGACGTTTGCTCTGAAGCTCTTCTTCAATGAAACTTTGAGATGATTAAAAAACGTGAAGAATGGAACCAGTAGTCAGTAGAGACCCAAGGATGTTACGTGGAAAATTTAAGACCGGTTTAGGTTCGGTTTAGGTGGAAAATATAGTACCGGTTTGATTCCATATAAATCGAGTCAATTTATTTTTATTTAACCGTCAAGAAACACAGTATAACTGAATTGAGTTTTTGAAATCTAACCGTTAGAGCACGTGTTAAATTAAAGGCAGCAGCGATACATAAGAAAACATTTATTTCTGGTTCACAAAAATAAAATAAAAAGTATTTTTCTCTCAAAATTTTCTCTCTTCCTTCGTTTTCTCTCTAAAGAATTGCTATTGATCGACGCTTTGAAGATTGACGAACCCAGAAAATAAGTAAGTGTCTCTTGTAATTGTGAATTTCGTTGAGGATTTTGTTTCTGGGTTTTCAAATTTTTGTAATCGTTCGATTTTGAAGTTATCTTGATTAGAATTTTTGTTTCTGGGTTTCTTTTGAAAAGTTTGATCAGACTGGTTGGATTATCTCGTTTGTCAAGATACATCTCTATCTACGTTAATTATGTTAGCGATTTTGCTTTCTGGGTATTAATCGGAACTCAAGATTGCATTGATCTTGGTTAGGGTTTCTTTTTCCCTTCTCGTATGATACGGAATATTTGAAATCCAAATTAATCTACCTAGTTGCTTTGTGTTTTATCTTATTATTTCTCAGTGTATTATAAAGAGGAAAGCAATAAGCCTAACCGCATACCAGATTCTGATGATGTAGGTTTTCTTCTTAATATAGGTTTTGGCTGCAGGAGTGTTGAACCTCGCTGTCATTATTCCCCAGGTGTTGGTTTGAAATTTTGAACAGATGATAGTACTGCTTGAGGAAACTCACCGGCCTTTGTTTCTGCCTGGCATCCTTGGAGGCTGCTTACTCTGCATGAATACTTGGAGGTAAATTCTCTGCTCTGAAGTTGAAGGCAGGTTGTTTTTATTGTTTTTCGAACTTCTGTCTTTTGTGGATTGAATCACATTTGATCATCTCTCGTCCATAATGATGTCTTAGGACTTTGAAAACCCACAAAATATCATAGACAGACACTAATTTAATAGTGGTTTGTCAGATTCTTATTTGGATAAATTGCAATGTTGCCTCTCCCCTAGACCCATAAGGAACATATTGGTCGGTAGTGCATGTTTAAAGAAGGAAATTATGGGATTTAAAATAAATTGCGAAAGGCATTGATTGCTAATGCATGCCTAAAGAATGATGTTATGTGATGGGATATAAAACAAGAACTCTAATGGTTGGTAATGCATGTCTAAAGAAGGATGTTGTGGGTTGGAACATAATAGAATAACTCTATTGGTTGGCAATTGTTGCCTAAAGAAGGATGCTATGGGATGGAATATAAAACAAGAACTTCATTGGTTGGTAATGCATGTCTAAAGAAGGATGCTATGGGATGTAATATAAAACAAGAACTCTGTTGGTTGGTGGTACATGCCTAAAGAAGGATGTTATGGTATGGAATATAAAAGAATAACTCTATTGGTTGGTAATTGTTGCCTAAAGAAGGATGTTATAGGATGGAATATAAAACAAGAACTTCATTGGTTCGTAGTGTATTTCTAAAGAAGGATGTTATGGGATGTAATATAAAACAAGAACTCTGTTGATTGGTAGTGCATGTCTAAAGAAGGATGTTATGGGATGGAATTTAAAACAAGAACTTCACTGATTAGTAGTACATGTTTAAAGAAAGATGTTATATGGAAAAGAAGATATGCCAAAAATATTGCGCTGGTATAGGATGGAAAATAAGATGTGAATTGGTCGGTAGTGCATGCACAAAAAGTCTTGTGAAAGACTATATAAGATCTGTTTTCGATAACTTGGATCGATGGATTGAATAGAGGATAACGAGGTCTTCAGATAACAGATCCCTTAAGAAAGTTTCAACTTACAAAAATCTTTTGACCAACGGCTTAGAAAAACGACATATGGCTTACAAAGTTCTTTCGACAAAGGCTATATGGGGATTGAAAATAAGATTGGTCGGTCGTGCATGCTTAAAAAGTCTTTAAACAAAGACTATATGCATGCTAGCTGTTTTCGATCATTTGGATTGAATAAGGGATAACGAGGGATTAAAGAAAGGTTTTAGACAGAGACTATGAATTGAAACCACATTCCTTACAAAAGTTTCTGCTTACAAAAGTCTTTTGACAAAGACAATACATGGATGAAAAAAAAAATGCCCAACGGCTTAGGAAAAGTCCTTAGATGGAAAAAAAAACAACAAGGCTTAAAAGTATATAAAGACAGACTGAATTGGGTGGATAGAACGACCAACAGCTTAAAAATCTTAAGATAGAGGCTATGAACCACATGAACTAAAGAACTAGTTCTGTTCAATAACGCGAAGGCTTAGAAGAAGTCTTGGTTGAGTGCATGTCTAAAGACAAAGACCATGAGTTGACTGGATAAAACGAGCAATGGCTGAAAAACTCTTTAGACAGACTATGAGGTTTTTTTTTTTTGGTGGGTGAAAGAAAGACCAACTCAAATTAGTCTTAGCAGTGAGAGTGAAACCAAAACATATTATTTATCATATGCTACTCGCGGCTTTGGAAAGTCTCAAGACAAAAAAGGGTCGGTATTGAACTTGTTGGATAGAGAAAGAAACCACAGCTTAGAAAGGTCTTTAGACAAAGATGATGGCCTGCTTTACGATTTGTTGGATGGAAAAAAATACGACCAACAGATAAAGAGTGACCAATATCTGAAGTATCAGATAAGTCTTAGACAGACTATATATGAACAGAGAAAAAAAAGACTGATGGCTTAAAAGAAAACTTGTTGGATGGGATAAATGACCAACAACTTTAACAGTCTTGAGACAGAGTAAGAACTGGTCGATGAGAAAGAAATGTGTGAAATAAGTTTTAGACAGAGAGTATCTATGATCCGAGAAAAGAGAAAAAAACAACATATGGCTCAAAGAGAACTTGCTGGATGGAGAAGACGACCAACCTCTTAAAAAGTATCAAGACAGACTAAGAACCAATGTTTTGGTGGATTGAAAGGAATGACCAATGTGTGAAATCAGTCTCACGACAAAGACGATTTATGAACCGAGAACTAATTCTGGTTGGTTGATAATCACAAAGCTTAAAAGTAGACAAATAATATAAGCTGGATGGATAGAATGATCAAATGTCCAAAATCAGTTTTAAGACAAAGCTGAAACGAAAACAACCCAAAGTTTAGAAATGTCCCGAAGCTTAGAAAAAGTCTTTAGGCAAAGAAGACTACTAACGACTTAGAGAAGCCATAACACGAAGATTCTTAAGAAGGATTATGAATCGAAAAGATATTCTTACTTAAAACAACAGCTTATAAGTCTTAAAAGAAAGACTATGGAACTTTTTTTAGACTCGTTGGGTGGTAATAACAATTAAGAACTTATTGTAAGGAAAAATGACCAAAGGCTTAATTAAAGAAGTCAGCTGCTTAAAGATTATGAACCGAAAACAGATTCTTAACAAGGATTATGAAGTAGTAAGACAGTCTGTTAAAAATGAACTATTGGGTTGGTTTACGATTTCGAAAATGGGGAAATAAAACGACCAACAGCTGAACTAACTTTGATGACAAAGTCTGCAACGAGAAACCAGATTCCTCACTTACAAAAGTGATCTCTACACAAAGACAACACACATCATAATAAATGGTGCTTAGAAAAGTCTCGTAGACAATACAGGTTGGCTTTTAGACATGCTCGAAGCAAAAATTGACCAGCGGCTCAGAAAAAAGGAGGATGAAAAAAACAACTAATGTCTTAATTAAAGAATAGAAAATAATAGATGACCAACCGCTTATGACAAAGACTATGACTCGGTTTATATTTTGGTGGTTGGAAAGAATGGCCACTCGGAAATCACTTTAAGTATTAACACAGAAACTGAAACAAAACAGGTTCTTTTATTACACTTGCAGCTTTGGAACGTCTAAAGTATCTAGACAGACTATGGATCGGTGATTTGCTGGATAGAGAAACAACCCACATCTTAGAAAAGTCCCAGACAAAGAAAATTGCATAGACAAAGACAATTTGCGATGTGTTGGATGGAAAAGAAAGGACCGATAGATGAAACACAAAAATTCAGATTTCTTATTGTACTACTCACAGCTTAGACGAGTACTAAACAAGAGATAAGGCATATTATGAATCAAAATCAGGCTTAAAACTCTCGAAATAGAGAATATGAGTTGGCTTACTTTCTTATGGACGAAAGAATAACCAACGTCGGAGACAGAAAAAATCACTAATGGCTTAAAGAAGATTTGTTGGGTGGAAAACAAAAACGATCAACAGATTGAGAAGTAATAAGACAAAGAGTATATAAACCAATAACTACTGAAAAATAACTCTTAAAATCAGTCGTAAAACAGAGAAAAATAATTAATGTCTTAAAGAAGCCTATTCGATCAGTTTAAAACAACTAACGATTTGATGTTTGGAAAAAAGATCCAACCACTTAAAAAAATCATAAGTCAAAGATTCTTGACAAAGATTATGAAGAAAGCAGTTTCTTACTTAACCACGGCTTAAGACTTGTTGGATGGGAAAAAGACGAACGAAATGTCGTAAGACAAAGATTCTTGACAAAAATTATGAATCCAAAACAGATTCTTACTCAACCACACACCTTGGAAAAAGAAGTCAGAAGAAAAAGACTGAATCATACGCTAGTTTCTGACTTTAAACCACAACTTAAAAGACTTTAAGACAAGGACTATGTTTTGATTTGTTGGATGGAAAATACGACCAACATCATCACAGACTACAAATCTATGGCAAAGCAAAGACTAATTAACTCTGATCTTTATTTCAGGTACGTTATTCAGATGGTGTTCAACTTGTTAAAGACTAAAGAGATTTCAAGTGTAGCAGATTTCTGTGACAGGTAAGTACTTTTTAAACTTGCTTTTTATGAAATTCATAATTAGGCGAAACATAAGTGTACTCAAGATAAATTTTTATTTCCATAAAGCATAAACATCCATAAATGTTGGTAGCGCATGCCTAAAACAATATTATGGGATGAAATATAAAACAAGAACTCAATTGGTTGGTAGTGCATGTCTAAAGAAAGATGATATGGGATGGAATATAAAACAAGAACTCTATTGATTGGTAGTGCATGCCTAAAGAATGATGTTATGGGATGAAATATAAAACAAGAACTCTATTGATTGGTAGCATGCTTAAAGAAGGATGTTATGGGATGGAATATAAAACAAGAACTCTATTGGTTGGTAGTGCATGTCTAAAGAAGGATGTTATGGGATGGAAAATAAGATGCAAAAGATATTGGCTGGTATATGATTGAAAATAAGATGTGAATTGGTCGGTGGTGCATGCTCAAAAAATCTTTAGACAAAGACTATATAAGATCTGTTTTCGATTATTTGGATCGATGGATTGAATGGATAACGAGGTCTTTAGATAACAGATCTATTAAGAAAGTTTTGGCTTACAAAATTCTTTTGACCAACGACTTACCAAAACTACTTATGGCTTACAAAATTCTTTTGACAAAGGCTATATGCGGATGAAAAATAAGATTGGCTAGTCGTGAATGCTTAAAAAGTCTTTGGACAAAGACTATATGCAGTTGGATGGAAAAAAAAAACGACCAACAGCTTAAGAAGTATTAAGACAGAATATATGAATCGGGAACTACTGTGTTAACTACAAGGCTTGAGAAACAATTAATGTCTTAAAGAAGACTTATGGATCAGTTGAAAACCACTAACGATTTGATGTTTGGAAAAAAGACCCAGCCACTTAAAATAACATAGTCAAAGACTCTTGAAAAAGATTATGAATCTAGAAAACAGATTCTTACTTCACCACACAACTTAAGAGTTGTTGGATGAGAAAAAGATAAAGATTCTTGAAAAAGATTATGAATCTAGAAAACAGATTTTTATTTCACCACACAACTTAAGAGTTGTAGGATGAGGAAAAGAAAAAATTTCTTGACAAAGATTATAAACCCAAGGCAGATTCTTACTAACCACATGCCTCAGAAAAAGAAGTCATAAGAAAAAAACTGAATTGTCATAAGCAGGTTTATGAATGTACACCAGGACTTAAAGGTCTTAAGACAGACGATATTTTGATTCTTTGTATGAAAATACAGACAACATCTTCAAAGATTACGAATCAAAAACGATCGAAAAGAGATTCTTACTAAAAACCACGGCTTACAAAGTCATTCAAGAAACTATGGATCAGTTTTTAGACTCGGTGGATGGTAAAAACAACTAACAACTTGTTGTAAGGAAACGAGACCAAGGGCGTAAAGATTATGAACCAAAAGCAGATTCTTAACAAGGAATATGTAGTAAGACAGAGACTATATGAAAAGTGAATTATTGCCATAACCACAAGGGGTTGGTTTACGATTTGTAAAGTGGGAAAGGAAAACCAATAGCTGAACCAGATACCTTTATTACTCAATTGGCTTTAAAAAAGGTGCTTATTGGAGAAAAAGGGTTCAAACAGCTTAGAAAAGTCTCAGAGACAATACATGTCAGTTCTTAGACATACTTTATGCAAAAAATGACCACTGGCTCAGATAAAAGACCCTTAGGTGAAAAAAAGACTAATGTCTTGAAGAAGACTTGTTGCATGGAAAAGAATAAACGATCAACACATAAAAAGTCTAATGACTAAGAAATTATTTCTGCTCGATAACCACAACGAAAAAAAGGTTCAAACGATTTAGAAAAGTCTTATACACAATACAGATTGGGTACCTGCTGATGCAAAAAACCACCAATGACTTAAAGAAAAGGCCGTTATAGATGGAAAAAAACGACTAACGCCTTTAAAAAGACTTCTTGCATGGAAAACAAAAAATAACCAATGGCTTAAAGAAGTTGTAAGACAAACACTCCATAAGGCTTAAAGAACTATTTATCCTTGATAACTACAAGGCTTGAAAGCATACACAGACTATGAGTTGGATGGATAGAACAACCAATGCCTAACACCAGTGGCTGGAAAAGCTTAGAATTGGTTTATATTTTGGTGGCTTGAAAGAATGGCCAGTCTGAAACAGCTTAACACATAAACTGAAACAAAAACAGGTTCTTTTATAACCACTCACGGGCCTGGAAAGTCTAAAGTCTCTAGAAAGACTACGGATTGGTCAAGGAGGCAACCCTAGTTAAAAACTCTCTCTAGAAAGCCGCCGTCAACAGTTTTCCTATATTGCTAGTCCTTGCTTTCCCGGCGGCCAGTGTGCCTTATTGTCGTCGGGAGAAGCCTTTATTTTCCTTTTTCCTCTTTGTTCGGCCTTCTCACCGGTTTGTTCAGTTTTCACCAGTGAGATTTCTTTTTGGTTTGGATCTCATCGTGAGTTGTGATGATGTGGTCTCTGGCGTTGTTCTGAGGTCATTCCCTGGAGGCGTGTGGCAGTCGACTTCGGCGTCTTCTCGGATTTGGGCTTTGGATCTTCCTCATTTTCTCCTGGCGACACACTTGGTGTTTGTTACGATTTAGATCTCTCTCCTGTGCGTTTTGGTGGCTTCGTGGTCGGGTCTCCGACGTCATTGGTTCAGATCGAAGGTTCTCTTCCTCATTTGTGGATCCTAGAGTTGTGACGCCCTTCGTCATCTCTCTCGATTAGTTCAGACAAAGTTTGGTTATCTTTCTTTCTCTGCTTGTAGTTGTCGTTTGTGGTATCCCAAGTTGGTCTAGTCTTTGTTAGTATGGTCGTTTCAGAGTTAGCAGGTTAGCATTTTAGCTTCGGGATCGTTTATGATTATGTCATGTTCGCCGGCTTAAGTGTTTTTCTTCTCCTCTGTTTATGGATTTGCTATCGTGTTTAGTTTCCCTTAATTCTCTAGGGCTTTTGGTTCCCGTAATCCTCTCGGGCTTGGTTTCCGGTTCTTTCGGATCTTGGTAGTAATTTTGGGTTGGGCTGTGATTGGTTTGGTGGATGGTTCTTTTTCTTCCTCTAGATTTGGGTTTCTTGTGTCATTCCGCTGCTTTGCTCTGGTTTGTGGGTTTGGACTATTCCAGTCCATAGATATTATTTGTTGTTATAGCGGTTATGTCCTTGTGACTCTATCGACAAGGTTAAAAGAAAGTGGCTCCAGATTAATTGGGTGATTTACTTCGGACGGAAGGTTTGCATTTGCGTCCATTTTCTGAGGTTCAAGTTGATGTTTAGATGGGTGTCGAAGAGGTTTATGAATGAGATTTTTCTCGATGTTAGTTGTGTTCTCTTGGGGAACTGAAGTTTGGTGGTCTCGGACCTTTGTCTTTGTAATGACATTTGGGCTTGGCCCTTTTTTTAATCTAATTAGAAGGAAAAAAAAAAAAAGACTACGGATTGGTATTGTACTTAGTGTATAGAGAAACAATCCACATCTTATAAAAGTCTTAGAAAAAGACACTGGAATAGACAAAGACAGTTAACGAGATGTTGGATGGAAAATAAACGACCAAAAACAAAAAATATCAGAATTTCTATTGTACCATTCATGGCTTTGACGAGTAGTATGGGATGATTATTGACTTTTCATGGGAAAATGACCAATGGGTTAAAGACGAAATAAGGAAAAGAGAATCAAAATCAGACTCTTCATTAACGGCATGGTTCAGAAGTCTTGAGACAGAGAACATGAGTTGGTTTATAATTTTGTGGATGGAAAGAGTAACCAACATCTGAAATCAATGTTAAGACAGAAAATGACCAATGAAATAAAGAAAGCTTGTTGGATGGGAAAAAAGCGACCAACAACTTAAAGCAATATACTATATGAACTGAGAACTATTGTGATAACTACACAGCTTGAAAAAAACGTCTGAAATCAGCCGTAAGACATAGAAACAAAATTAGTGTCTTAATGATGACTTATGAATCAGTTTAAAAAAATTAACGATTTGATGTCTTAGACAAAGTGATAGGAATCAGGCCGCATTACCGGACCAAACTGAGCATGAGCGAGCCAAAGGCAAAGGAAAGGAAAATGTCCGAGCTGGAAACAAGGTTCCCGAGGAGGATTGGACCATGCCCCGTGGAAATGAGTCCAACATCGTGACCAGACCAAGTGCTGTCTATCGCTTTGACCCGAGGAACCCCGGTCATGAGTTAATGCTTACACCGCGAGACCCCAAGCCAGCTTCCCGATCCAAACGTGCTGTGGCCTGTGCCAACTACCAAGAAGACTCCTCGGATGGGGCTAGGAGCGGATTGACCCAAGCAAAAATTGATGCAGAGTTCATGGAAGAGATTGAGGGTTTTAAGGAGATGATTGCTCGAGAGAGATTGCAATTGGAACGGTTGGAATTGGAGTTAACCCGGACCACACTCACAAGCATCGCGGTCGTCCCATGTTTGCCCGAGGATCACCCGCCCGAGGGTCACCCAAGTGTCGTCCCACGATCACCCAAAGGTCGCCCGAGTATCGACCCACGAATAACCGAGGTTCGCCCACGATCGTCCGTGCCTATT
>KE153665.1:41254-61146 GCA_000411075.1 Sisymbrium irio | reverse complement strand
TTTTTTAAATAACAAGTTAAAAAGAAGATAAAATTGAAAAATCATAAAAAGATTATAAAAATTACAAAATTAAAACTAAAAATATAATTTAAAACATAAAATTAAAATATATAATTCAAAAATAATAATTAATCCTCCGCAATAGCGCAGGTATTATCCTAGTTTCTATTATTTTGTTCTCTTTCATTTTTTTTTTCCTTTTTATTTTTATTATTCCTCTAATACTTACCATTCAAAAACTAATTTATTTAAATTAAAAGAGTGAAATTTGCAACACCAGTTCGAAAAAATATTTAACCTTCCTAAAAATGTTAATAAAACTTGCACGGAAATTAGGTAAGTGATTTTGTAATAGTTCGAATTAATTCTTTGTGTTTTGAAAATTGGACTGGATTGGGGTCGGACCGCGTTAACCCATAACACAAATACATATCAGGATTGGGTAAGTATAAAAATCCAAAAAAAGTTGAACTGGTTAAAAACCGTATCAAACTGCCAAAAACCTAAGAACCAACGAACTGGATTCAAATAAAATTGTAAAAACAAACACAATTATTTTTTTTGTAGTATTAGTAGAGTTTCTTAAAAGAATAATTCAAATACGTGATTGAATTTCTAATACTGTTTTTTCTTTTTAATTCTAAGTTTCTGCAACTTATGCTGCAAATCTTCAAAGTCATGGTAAGTTTACTATAAAAAATTATTTATACAATAAAAGATGAATTAATTTTACTAAAACCAATTATTTGATATCAATTTGATTTTCATTTTTTTCTAGTACATAAGAAAGAAAATGATTCACAAGTTCAACTTTTTCACCAAATAGAAACACAAAAAATCAGTTATCTTTGTAACGTCTGTCCGTCAAAAGTAGAATTATGCATGGGCACATGTCACTCAAACTTTAAATTTATATGGAAAAATATATTTTTATTTGTGATTTCTGTGGTAAGAAAAATCATAGAGATGTGATTAAAAGAATGAAACAATATTGGCCCGTTAAATAGAAGACATTTACATAATAACACCAAAATCAATTGAATCAATTGAACCCAGTTAATCCTGGTCGAACTATATTGACCCATGACTCGGAAATTTTCCCGGTTCAATCATCAGTCCAGTTTTAAAAACATTAGTTATTTCCATAAAAAAATAATACGATTAAAACATAGATTATTTATGCCTTCAGAAACCCATATCTAAATTTTGAAAAATGCATCCAAACGGCTAGTAATATTACTTGAAGACCATATACTATGGATTACAACATTTTATGCATCATCCTTTAGATCTCAGGTAGCACCGGTCCAATTCTTTCATCCCAAAAGAACTCTAATGTTATATTTAACCCAAAGAAAATGTGAGAATTGCCAACCAAATTTTCTCTTTTTCTTAACCTTCAAACTTTTTGATCTTTTTGACTTGGAACCAATTATTAGGTTCTCCATTATGTCATTAACCAAGGAGATTTTATCTTCAAACAAAAAGATGTTGCAATTCCTCCAGAACATCCACTACAATCACCACCACCAACACTAGTTTCAATACTTCTTTACTTTACGGTCTTGTCTTCCATATACACAGAGGAGTAGTCTTTTTCTCAACCTCGATCTACCACTACATTCGACGAATCTCGGAAACCACGTGCCCGAGCCTCACCAGATGGATGTACTTAGTTGGGTGGCTCTTGGAGGCTGTCCATGATAATGAATGGACCAATAGTAATTACACATACGGTAGATGTCATATAGCGAGATTGAACCATTACTTTCACGAATAGTAATTACATATGCAGTTGATGGCTAGTTTCTTATTTTTTTTTTCTCTTCTAGCTATACTCTTAATTTCAATAGCCAATATGTATATGTATATTGAACAAATTAATCATATATTTTTCTATATAAAAAATTTAAATGATTACAAATCACTTGCATATCAAAACTAACTTAAAGATTTTATCTCCACCAAAAATAATCAAAGTTATTCTTGAAAGGATTCTATAAGTGTAACATTTTGTTTTCGTGATAAAATAATTGTTTTTTAAATAAAGCAAAAATATTTTCTTTCATTACCTTTACCAAGACCAACAAATATTTGCAAAACCTTGAGTTCAGGTTATAACAAAAATTTCTTCAGCATTTGTTCTATTCTTCAATTCCTTATTTTTCTCTAAATCTTCTGTTAAAATTTTGTTCATCTGAATTATATAAGCTTTATATCAGTCTGTTGTATCATATGTAACCAATGTTATTGATAACTCAGGATAATCTTATTAGATGACTTAAATTATAATTTATAAAAATGGTTATTTACATCATTTAAATTACATTATAAAATAGAGTGATAGAATTTTAAATTATTTAATTACAAATGAGACAAATATGAATGATTTAACATCACTTATTAAATTGTTGCTAAATTATTTTAATTTGTATCATTTTAACAAAATTGATATTATTATATAGATTTATATATGTTAAATAAATGATGTATTTTATTAATTAGCATCATTTTTAATTGATATAAATATTTGTATCACTAATAAGTGATGTAAATTTAAAAAAAAAATGGCTCACATCGGAAACAAACACTAAAATGATACAATTTCTCTTATATAAAAGAAATTTTTCATTCTAAAATAAATTTGAAAGTCATTTGACACTTTAGTTATTTTTTATACATAATAATTTAAATATGCGTATCAAATTATTTAAAAATAATAAATTGTTTAAGAAATTAAATTAACAATGATATAGTTATTTTATATGAAACAACATTTTATATCAATTATCTAAAACTGATGTAACTGTAATAATAACAATATTTATTATATAAGTGTTACATATATTAACATCATTTATGATAATTGATATAAAAATTGACATCATCTTTTACAACTGATATAAAAATTAAAATTATATATAACTGACACATATTAACATTAATTATAATATATGTGTATGTAATTTATTTATTTACATTATTTATAAGTAAAATGATATAAATTACATTATTTTTAAATGATGCAAGTGTTTTGCATCATTTATTTTTAATACTTGAAACAACCATTTTTGTGGAATTTATAGAAAGAGAAAAGTCTATAGATAAACACTCCTCCAGTTTTTACATGCCGAAAACAAAGACCTGTTAAGGATAAAGTGTTATAGTTTTGTGAAGTAGGTGAATTGAACTCAAAACGTGTTACATCCCAAAACTGTCCTCTTACCATCCGACTACCATGTCCTGGACCAACCAAACCTAGTGTTAAATATAAACATTATGTAACTACACTTATAATATGAAAACTATATAAAACTTATTTTAATATATATATATATATATATATATGTGTGTTTTGATCTTGTAGGCAAGTCTTTATTATTTCTTTTCGCTGATTTGTTTCATAAGTGTTCTGAAATAGACCAATAGCCCGGAAATTTATTCAGTTTTCTGACATATATTTCTAACAAAACTCACGTATACACATGCATGTGATATGCCTATGAATCTAAAAAAATGTATATGTGCGGCTATGGCTTGTTAGTTTGGTCATATGGTGGTAGCAGTAGGGTTATGGGCATGGTTTGTTTTGGAGTGACGTATCTTTAGTTTTATTTCTTATGATTGTTTTCAAATTCAGAAAAGATGACAAATTGTGGTTTTTTTTATAACCCAGAGATAACATTTAAAAATCACAAATCGTATGTTTTTGCATGTGTTTCGCATATACCATTGAAAACATGTTTTTTAGAAAAATCCAAGACTGGGTCAAACATTACTTGCCTTCGGGTCTTCTTTGTGCTGAGTTTTAAAGAAAATTTAGAGTAAGCAGACTCTTTAAATGGTTGGAAAAAAAAAGAAATATGCGAATTTTTATTAAAAAAAATATATGTATAAATAATTTATATAACAACGTGTATGCAGTCAAATCAATAACATTTAAACTGCTTTAATTTTCTTCAAGCAAACTTCTTTTTTCCTGACCAAACTGCATGCAAACTTGTTTTTGAAATTCCTTCCAAAATAATTTAAAAACGGAATATATTTTTCTAAATAACTTAAGATCGCAAAATTACTAAATTGATGATTACACATGCATATAAGATATAAACCACATGTGCAGAAAATTGTGGTAAAATTGATTGCACAAACTAGTCAAGAAATTTTGCAACCCATAGAACAAATTTTGAAACTTACATATAACAATATACACCGATATAAGCGAAGCTTTATAACGATAACGATTGGGGCACTATAATAGTTTATATAGCTACGACTTAAATTCTCTTTGATCCTTTGGTTTTAAATTGAGTTGGCAGAACAAAATATATTGTTGGCAGAATTTCGATGGGGTTCCTATCGTGCTCAATGCACGCGTGTGACTTTTTAATCATTGTAAATTTATTTTTGTCAACAAACACTGTTTAGTTTAATCAGTTAAATAGACGAAAACCTGGGATTTAAATTGTTTATATAAATCTTTCATATAACAATAGCTTATAGCTTAGCTTATATACATTGCTAGCATTTCTTAAAACAATTCACATGCATGTGTTGTTCAACTGGTTAGGAGAGGGGCCTTAAAAAAATGGTCAGTATATATGTGAAAATAAACAAATTAAGCAAAAGATATGACTGTAAGAAGAAATGTCGATTTTAATGTATTAAAATGGTTTGGTTTATATTTATCATGTTTCATATTTTTATCTGCCTAACATTTTGATAAACGACAAAATAGACATTTAATCTATGATTAAAGCAAACTATGGGGGAAATTCCATATCTTTTTATGGGTGCCCTAATTTCTTATTGCTTCTTGGAAAGTTCACACTTGACAAGCACGATAAATCTTGCACGTTTGGAGTAATTTATTCTTTAATTCTCTAAACTAAGCTTTGATTTCTAAATCTAATTATTATCTGAGTTATACTAACATTTATGTTCTTTATATGATGACTGAACAAAAAAAGTTTGCTCAGAAATTTCAGTAATAGACGAGGGGAAAATTAACCTAAAACATAGCTAAATTGGATTAGAACTTAAGAGTTTTACAACAATTTGTACAACCACTGTTACTCTTTACATCTAAGTTCAACTTAATATATGATATGTTTTTCTGACAAAGAATATATGATATGTTGAGCGCATAAATTAGTTTAAACTAATTATTATGAATCCTTTTCCGACATCATAACTTCCCATCTTAGAAGAAAAAACCTCTACATTTTCTATTAACAACAAAAATAATATAAGTTTCCTTTTTCCAGTGGTCAGTAGGACAAAGTAATTGAAATGTTTACTGCATGTTAAACAGTAAATTTAATAGTGTGAACAGAGATTAAAAAGAAGAGGTAAAAAAAGTAAATGTAGAGAGTAAAACATATTTAAAAGATGTCAGAGTTGGCCTAAAACGGTGTATAATCTGCAAATCTGCCACTTATAGCTTTTGTGTCACTGTCCTTTAGCTTTTGCTTTTTGAAGATTAACAAATAAAAGGTAAATATTGTGTTTATTACCACACAACTTTTTTCTTTAATAATCGAAGTCTGTAAAACTCTTTAACTATATCAGCGGATAGTTTTCAAAAGTCAGAACTGATTCTTTCTAGTTTATTCGTCATGAACATTTGGCTTTTAATTCTTGATTTTATTGTGAAAAAAAAAGTTGATAATTTTCCTTGCTTAAGTCGCAAACTATATGGATATTGTAGAAACATGCATAGACCATATCTGGAATCAAACTACATTTATCTATTTCTGAATTTGTAAAGCAAAGAGATGAGAGAGCCCAGAAAGCAAGAGACGAGAGAGCCCAGAAAAAAAAATAAAGCAGATCGAAATAAAATTATACAAGTTACTTTACAGAGGTTCTGTCTTTTTATCGTCTCTGATCTTAGTCCTATTTTTTGCTTTTTATTGTGAAAAGCACCCCAAAGTGCATTTCTGTTCCCAAAATTTTGAACAAGTTTTATAAAAAGACTGAATAATCATCAAAACATTATTTAAAGTAAAAAACGAAATTAAAAGTGTCAAGAAATTGGAAATATAAATGGTTTATCAAATGGTGAGAATAAATCCATGCTTTGTCGTATAGTTGTCTTTGAGCAACACTCTTGCATTAGAACATGGGATTGTAAAGAAACGATATGAATATATATGATGATTACTTTTTGAAATCTTAACATAACCTAAGAACATCATTATTAGGATATCTACAATAATTTCTTATAAATTTAAATAAATGTAAAATGAAAAGAAAATAGGAGAAAAAATGTTATAGTCTCTTATTTGAGAATTATAATAGATTATGCACATGTTATAAGAAACTCATTTTTACAAATGTCAATTTGCTATTGGTTTAATCATAATTATTATTTTGTTTTTATAAAAGATTCATCCTAATTTCACCAATAATAATGCTATAAGTATTCTCCTGCTTAGAATCCAATCAATATGTGTACTGTAACTACGATTAATTGTTTTTTTACGTAACTTTATGTTTCACGTTTATGATTAGTCAAACGTTTCAGCAAACCATATAACAGTTAGGGATGTCTTCTTTTGGATTTGATATCTATTTTGGACACTCCCGACAAAACAGAGATGTCAAGCAAATAATTAAAGCCAAAGGATACATGAACAGAGAGATTTTGGGTAATGGAGAATTGCTCATTTATTGGGTCATGTGTGGGAGGTGCACTATAGTGAAGAGGATTTGATGCATCATTTTCACTAAAGGTGTTCAAAAAGAATTATCAGTCTCACATCTGCATAGAAATTATTGTTATAAAAAGAATAAACCAAGATAAAAAGGAGATATTATAATGCATGAATTTTTCTTTATTTTATTGGAGATGAGAAAAGGTGTGATTGTCTTGTTGTAGGGACCAACTTTGAGGTGTTCCAAAGAGACCTTTACTTGCTTTTCCATTTTTCTCACAATTGAAGTTATCAAGATCAAACCGAAAAAAAAAAAAGAACCATGGTTATAGTGGATAGGATGTGAACTAATCAGTTCACAAAGTTAGCGAACCGGACAAAACAGTTTCTTGCTCATATATATATACATTTTTTTATTAACTACTCAGCACCAAAAGATACCAAAATTAAAGAATGTCGACCGAGAAAGCAATATCCGCAAACGGATTAATCCGTACCGTCCACTGCATCACTCAAACATTTATACAGTATCGTTCTAAGTTTATCGAATGTCCTAAAAACTAAAGCCAAACCAAACCAAACCAAACCAAACCAAAAGAGAACCAATTTGATTTGCCTCAGTCTTTTCTTCTTCCTTTTTGGCAACAGTCACACAACTACTACTTGACGCGAGAATGCACATTGAATATTTTGTTCCAAATCTCTAATGGACTTGTTATTATTAGATTAAATACAAGTGACATGGGCCGTTAATATGTCAAATGAAACTTAATAGGCCTTATCATAATATTCATCAATAACCCAAATGGATCTATACTATATAGTGTTCGAACTTCAAAACAAGTCCTGACATTTTCAATTTCAAATGTGAGACGCGTACCTTCGCAAAATGACATCTCCAAGCACAAGCAACAACCATCGATGCTTAAACCTAATACCAAAATGCAAAACCCTAAAAACCCTAAAGCAAATCCATAACCAGTTCTTCACAACAGGCCTCTCTCACCACACGTTTCCTCTAAGCAAGCTCCTTCTCTTATCCTCCACAGTCTCTTTACCTTACGCACTATCTATCTTCCGCCGCATCTCAAACCCTTCCGTCTTCCTCTACAACACTCTCATCTCCTCCATCGTCTCAAACCACCAACCAACTCAAACCCATCTCGTTTTTGCTCTCTACGCTCAGGTTTCGAGACCCAATGAGTTTACTTACCCTTCTCTCTTCAAAGCCTCTGGCTTTCACCCTCGTTGGCATCCCCATGGAAGAGCTCTTCATGCCCATGTCTTGAAGTTTCTTGAACCGGTTAATTTTGATCGGTTTGTGCAAGCTGCTTTGGTTGGGTTTTACGCTAATTGTGGGAAACTGAGAGTAGCTAGGTCTTTGTTTGATCGTATTACAGAACCTGATTTAGCTACTTGGAACACCCTTCTTGCTGCGTACGCTAACTCCGACTATGGAGAAAGTGAGAGTGAAGAGAGTTTGAGGTTGTTTGTTAAAATGCAAAGGACCTCTTTTGTGAGACCTAATGAGGTTTCTCTTGTAGCTTTGATCAAGTCTTGTTCGAATTTGGGTGTATTATGTGGAGGTGTATGGGCTCATGTTTATCTATTGAAGAATAACCTGTCTCTTAACCAGTTTGTCGGAACTTCTCTTATCGTTCTCTACTCAAAATGTGGATGTTTGAGTTACGCACGCAAAGTGTTTGATGAAATGCTTAAGAGAGATACTTTGTGTTACAATGCCATGATTAGTGGTTTAGCTGTTCACGGGTTTGGCCTAGAAGCTATCGGGTTTTACAAGAGGTTGATCTTCCAAGGATTGGTCCCTGATGAAGCGACTTTTGTAGTGACGATGTCCGCGTGTTCGCACTCGGGCCTAGTCGACGAAGGGCTCCATATTTTTAACTCGATGAAAGCTGTTTACTGTATCGAGCCTAAGGTTGAGCATTACGGATGTTTAGTTGATCTACTAGGAAGATCAGGGAGGTTAGAAGAAGCTGAAGAGTGTATCAAGAAGATGCCAATGAAGCCAAATGCGATGTTGTGGAGATCGTTTCTTGGTTCAGCTCAAATCCACAATGACTTGGAGAGAGGTGAAATTGCGTTAAAGAATTTGTTGGGGTTAGAAATTGAAAACAGCGGAAATTATGTGCTTTTGTCAAATATTTATGCCGGAGTTAACCGTTGGGATGACGTGGAGCAGACCCGGGAACTTATGAAAGACCACTGTGTTGATAAATCTCCAGGGATTAGTAGTTTTAAGTATTAACTAATGCAATTATTAACACAAAATCATTTGAGTTTGCTTTATTTTGCCTAGACAACTAGAAAAAACATGTTGATCCCACGACAACTAGATACGTGTATCCCAAAACTATTAACAAAAGAGTTAAATGAGTCAGAAAAATATCAGATCTCATTAAGTTTTTTTCAAAGTCTTTCAATAGATCTTGTCCTTACGCAGATTATATAAATTACAACAGTTGTTATGTTGTCCTATACATAAATTAATCAAACAATAATAGTTTTGCTGGTGGGGCAAATGGTATTAGGTGCTAATTGACACATCAAGTAGAAAGTTATTAGACGACCAATGTCCATTCATTATCCACTAATTAATATTTTAACATTTTTATTGATGTATTAATAATATCAATGCATCCACTAACTATGTCTTAATTACAAAGATTTTTGATTAATCAATGTTCTTTTAATAAGAGACATAAAAACACGAAAACTCCATCAATGGCTTCTTCAGCCGCCACCATTGTCTTCTCCGACTCTTCTTTTCGATCATCACCGATCAACAGCCATCGTTTTTCTTCTTGTCATGTCCCAAGATCCACCTTCGCCGTGTCTCTCCGTCAAAGAGCTTTTTCCCGCCGTGGACTCACCGTCAAATCTGCTCTTATCGAACCGGATGGAGGAAAGCTCATTGACCTTGTCGTCGACGAGTCGAAACGGCGCGTGATGAAACACGAGGCGGAGACGGTTCCCGTAAGGATCAGGCTGAACCGTGTGGATCTTGAATGGGTGCACGTGCTAAGCGAAGGCTGGGCAAGCCCGCTCAAAGGTTTCATGAGACAGTCCGAGTTCCTCCAAACACTTCATTTCAACTCGATCCGACTTGAAGACGGCTCCGTCGTCAACATGTCGGTTCCGATCGTTCTTGCGATCGACGACGAGCAGAAGAGTCACATCGGTGATTCAGACCGTGTCACGCTCGTTGACTCTTTTGGTAAACCGATCGCCATTCTCAGCGAGTAAGTTCCCTTGTTTCTTGAAGTTCTTGATTATGATTCTTGATTTGGATTGGAGCTAAATCTTTAATGTGATTTTATTTGAGGCAGCATCGAGATTTACAAGCATCCGAAAGAAGAACGTATAGCAAGAACTTGGGGAACAACAGCTCCAGGTCTTCCTTACGCAGAAGAAGCCATCACCAAATCAGGAAACTGGTTGATCGGAGGTGATTTACAAGTCCTGGAGCCGATCAAGTACAACGATGGCCTTGACCGGTTTCGTCTATCTCCGTCTCAGCTCCGTGAGGAGTTCATAAAGCGTGACGCGGACGCGGTTTTCGCGTTCCAGCTCAGGAACCCGGTCCATAACGGTCACGCACTTCTCATGACCGATACTAGAAGAAGACTTCTTGAGATGGGTTACAAAAACCCTGTCTTGTTGCTGAATCCACTTGGAGGATTCACTAAAGCAGATGATGTACCTCTCAGCTGGCGTATGAGGCAACATGAGAAGGTATATTCAAAAACCCTTACCTTTCGTTTGCTTCTCGTCCAAGAAACTCTGTTCCTCAGTAGATAGCTAGGATAGTGGTTTTATGATATTTACTTGAATACAAAGTGTTCTTTACCTTCCATAATTCCGGATGATTAATGGATTGATATGAGATCAGAGACTTGTTTTTCCTTTTATCGCTATTCGGTTGAGTGAAAATGTTATGTTGGTGTTTCTTGCTTTGATCATTTAGGTGTTGGAGGATGGTGTTTTGGATCCAGAGACTACCGTAGTATCCATCTTTCCGTCTCCAATGCACTATGCTGGTCCAACTGAGGTTCAGTGGCACGCCAAAGCTAGGATCAATGCGGGAGCCAATTTCTATATTGTTGGCCGCGATCCAGCCGGTATGGGCCATCCAACAGAGAAGAGGGATCTATATGATGCCGATCACGGGAAGAAAGTACTCAGCATGGCTCCAGGGCTCGAACGGCTAAACATTCTTCCCTTTAAGGTATTAATCATTCGTTTCTTCTTACTCTTAAATCTAAAATTTCCGCAAGGTTTTAAGTCTAATGGATTTTGGTTTCTGTTTGCATAGGTTGCTGCTTATGATACAACTCAGGGGAAAATGGCTTTCTTTGATCCTGCCAGGTCTCAAGACTTCCTCTTCATATCAGGAACCAAGGTGAATTAATCTGATTAATTCTGTGTTTTATTTCCATATCCAAGATTCATAATTTGTGACTGAAAATACATACATGGATGGTGTTTTTGTTGTAGATGCGTGGCTTGGCGAAGAAGAAAGAGAACCCACCAGACGGTTTCATGTGTCCATCTGGTTGGAAAGTGTTGGTTGATTACTACGACAGTATCAACGCAGAGGCTGGTAATGGAAGGGTTTCAGAAGCTGTCGTTTCTGCTTAAATGCAGAGATTCCGTGTCCCACAAGTTTCACAGTTCATGTTAGATAGGTTCCACTTGACACACAGAAGCTCTGTTTGTGTACCAAGAAAGCTTCCCAATAAAACCAATGTGTGTCTGTATAAAACATCTGTGTGTTCGTTGGGTCTCTGGTGTCGTCATCGACTTTGTACCATATTTGCGTATTGTTGTTTAAAGGAAAAAAAAAAACATTTGTGATTGCGCTTAGACCGTCAACTTCTCAAGACACAACTGTAAACTAAAGAAAAACTAATTTAGACAAGACTACAGAAGCAGAGAAGAGTTACATGTATGTTTGCTATATGATTGTGGGCCCCATAGGCGGTGGTGGGTCTATTCCCGGCGGTGGAATCTCTGGTGGGACTATATCCGGTGGACGAGGCGGTTCCCAGTTCGGAGGCACCACATCAGGTGGTCTCTCCGGCGCGGGAGGATTTGGGGTGTCTGGCATCGGTGGCGACGGAGACGGTGGGACAGGAAACTCAGGGCCGGGAGTTTGCGGCGGTCCAAGCGGTGGTGGATCACTTGGATTCGTTGTAATTTCCGGTGGAGTTTCCGAAGGGTTTATCTCCGGCATATTAGGAAGCTCCGGAACTTCTAATGGGGCCCACTCTGGTCCTCTACTCGGCCGTGAAGGTAACTCTTCCTCCGAAGGGGACCCACCGGGAAACTGAATTTCAGGTGGACCGGTTTCGCTAACGACGAACCGGGGAAGGGAGTACGTCAAGGACATTAACCCTCTGACCGGTTTAACCGATTTCGATGCTGCGATTAGTCGTGAGGACCATGGTTTAGACTTGTATGAGCATAAGAAGAAAGAGCTTCTCATAAAATTAGCAGAGACCAAAGACATCATAACACAGCTCTGTGACATTTTCGTTTTAATCCTTTGACCAAGACACAATTTAACAGGCTTCAAGTACATTGACACGTGGCGGCGTGGCGCCCAGAACCAAATACGTGTCTTTATGGATTTGACACGTTATCATAGTCAGTCTACATGACTAATCCCGGACTCACGTATGGATAAAAAATGCAATCAGATATATATATATAATAGATATGTCACATAAGTACATATTAAAAGAAAAGCCATAACAAATATTTCTCCAAAAGAATAAATAAAAAGAACTCTACGAGGACGTAACGGGAGTGATCCTAGGAACTGCAACAGGGAACTCATGAATCTCATCACTCCATGGGTTAGACTTCTCAGCAGGTTCAATTGTTCTCAAAGCTTTCCAAACCGCACTATTACATTTGAAACCCGATCCAAAAGCAATCTGCCAAGTCCTGTCTCCTCTCTTAATTCTCCCTTTAGCTTCACTATACGCAAGCTCATACCAAAGAGAGCTACTAGAAGTATTACCAAACCGGTTCAACGTCATCCTCGATGGCTCCATATGCCATTCGGAAAGATCCAAATTCTTCTCTATCTCGTCAAGCACGGCTCTACCACCAGCATGAATGCAGAAATGCTCGAAAGCTAGCTTGAAGTCGGGGATGTAAGGCTTGATTTTCTTGACTTTGAAGACTTTTCGTGCCACGAGGGTCGCGAAAAAGAGAAGTTGTTCGGACATTGGTAGGACGAGTGGTCCGAGGGTTGTGATGTTTGTCTTGAGTGCTTCTCCGGCTATTGCCATTAGGTTTTTAGAAAGCGAAACTCCGATTTTGCCGGTTTCTTCTGCGTTGTTGTCTTCTCGTTGGTAAACGCAGCCAAATGCGTTGTCGTCAGCTCCTTTGTGAGTACGGACGGTGTGGATGAGCTGGTATTTTGAACGGCTGCGATCGGAGGAACGGTTCGAGAGAAGTACGGCGGCTCCACCCATACGGAAGATGCAATTAGATAGAAGCATTGATCGGTCGTTGCCTAAGTACCAGTTTAAGGTTATGTTCTCTGTGCTAACCACTAGTGCGTATGAGTTTGGTTGGACCTGCATGATTATCACGATTCGATAAGTACTCAGCAAATGTATATAATTCAGTAAAATAAAGATTCTTGAATATAAAGGAATAACTATGAAAATGGGTTTTTAAAGTTATGCTGTTATATTACTACATAGAAAGTGTTAGTGTTGTAGTTGCCACATGTGTATGCACCACCTAACATTGTTCACTCATTTAAGAACTTTCATTCAATTTGCCAACCAGCTTAAGAGATTTCATAAACTTGCAAGCATGTGCTACCACGTTGGTTATATATACTAAAGAACAAAGATTATTACTTCTTTATACTCATATAAATCTTGGATCTACCATTTAAGAAGTAATTCTAAATTGTTATATGCATTGTTGTGTTTGTAGTAGTTATGGTTTTTCCATTTTCACAACAACCACCTACCCAAAGACTAAAAGGCCTGTCACTGTCAGAATTTTCAAAGACACGTGACTTTTCGACCTTTACGCTTTCATACAACTCATATTACAAAAAGTAGCATCAAATAATATCAAAGTAGCAGAATAATAATTGATTCGATTTAAAATAAATTAATCACACTTATAGCTTAAGAAATTAATTAGCCACACTTATAGTTTTACATGTTTATAGCACGTAATAATGACATGAAAGCGATTCCACAAAAGAAAACAACATATTAAAAGCTTATCAAGTGAGACCTAGCCGGAAATAATTAAAACTTTATTGCTCCTAGTTGTAACTTTTAAAATTCAATGAGCTGTCGCTAGCTTTTTCAAACATTTGAACGTTGAATAAGAAAGAGTCCTAGATTTTATTTTTCCATGAATCACGACGACTCCATAACAAATAATAGTAAGAAAAAGTAAACCGGACTAAACCAAACCGAATTATTAAAAACAGAATCTTAATTAGTACCAAACCACTAAAATAGTAGAATAATTACCTGGAGAAGCTGTTTAGCGAGATCAATGGAGATCAGTCCAGCACTACAACCCATTCCACCGAGATTATAGCTCAGAATATTCCCTCTAAGCTTATACTTGTTCACGATCATAGCAGAAAGTGACGGCGTTGGATTAAACAAACTACAATTCACCACAAGTATACCAATATCCTTCGGTTTAATACCGGTTTTCTCAAGAACAGCGTCGATAGCTCCGAACATAACCGTCTCTGCTTCTTTTCTCGCTTCTTCCATACAAGGGTTCGGTGGAACACGAAGAAGAGCTTCAGGGAAGTAAGTTTTCTGACCAAGACCGGATCTCTCGAGGATCTTTTGTTGGAAAGCGAGATTATCTTCCGTGAAGATACCTACACGTTGAGACCGGTCCATGAATGTTTCTCGAGTGCAGATTAAAGAAGGGTCTGGTTTGTAACATGAGAAGTCGAGGAGGAAGACACGGCGAGGACGTGTGGTGAAGTAAGCGGTTGAGAGAGAGATTAAAAGTGCGGTGGCGAGTGTGGCCGAGAGGAAATGGAAACGGAGGTGGTTGTAGAGGAGAGTTAGGTCATTAAGAGAGAAAGAGGAGAGGTTTGCGATTGTGGCGGCGAGGAGAGGGAGGAGGAGGATGTAGAGAGCGTTGGAGATTAGGTAATGGTAACCTAGTTTGACGTATTTGAGACGAACGGATAAGAGGAAGTTCGGGAGGTTGTTTGGGTTTTGGTTTTGGTTTTGGTCGGAGTTTGTGACATGGACCGGAACGGGAGGGTGAGGTTGGTCTTGGTTATGGGTCATGGTGAGGAAGAAGAAAGGTTTGAGCTTCGTGTGTGATGATGAAGAAAGATGTAACCTTTTCTTCTTTTCTTTGTGTTGTTGTGAATAATGAATGAGAAGATAATGGAGCAAATTTGTAGAGAAGAGAAGTGTCAAGTGTAAGTTTTTGTTTTGTGTGAGAGAAGAGAATGGCCTGAAAAGTTGGAGGAGTTTGAGAATTTATTGGGAAGTTTTTGAAAGAGGGAGAGAGAGAGGACTTGGCTAATAAATGTAGTTAGGGGAAATGGGAAATATTTAAGGAGAAAAATAATGTTTTTATAGATATACAGAAAGAATAATTCTAGCAAGTTGTAACAAGTAAATGAATAATAACGATCTTTGTTTTTACAAATAAAGAAAAATAATTGTTTTTTTAGAATAGAACCAAGATGGCTTTATTCGTCAATAAGTATTATTGTAGTTTACAAAAAAATGTGTGAAAAATTAGTGATTTTGATTTGAATATTGAATTAGTTGTATGTTCCAAATATTAAAAAAAAAAGGTTTTTAGTTGTGGAAAAATAGAAAAAAAGTTTTTAGTTAAAGGCGAATATTCTTAGTTTTCTTCTATATGCATCTGTATCAACTTGTAGTTTGCAAATTGACAAGTGAAACATAACTGTAACTCATAATCTTTGTTACATGCAGAAATGGATTATTTGTCCTTCTCTATTTTGTCAAAATGAAATAAACATAAAATTTGAAACTTTTAAAAATATAGGGGCCGTAAAAATGATAAAAATAACAATAAAGTTTATGTAGAGAGGGAGGATGCAACTACCCCAACGAAAGCTTTTAATGGTTTCGACAGTTAAGATGGACAACTAAGAGACGCCGATGACTTTTATCCCATTGGTGGCTAAGATTGGCCGCGTACGTGGAATTGATCATTATACCCTTCGTTTGACTCACTATCTTCGAGACTACCCTCTTTTGCGAACAACTTGTTGACATTGAATGTGATAGCCGACTTTTTAAATTTACGTTTCATGATATAATTTGTATTGTCCGTGTGAACTGCGTATTTGAAAGTATTTTGTGTATTCACATTATTCATTAATCATATACGGATGGAAAGTTTAGTGAACCGAAATAAAGTTTGTTGAACTAAGTATGAGGAAATGTGTGGGTCACTGCTACTGATGTTTATACTAAAGTTTGTTCGTCAACGTCTCGATGTGTTTTCGTGCTTATCTTATTATTCGTTTATTTTAGTATACGGAGGATATGATTTAGGCCATAAATAGACGAGTAGTTGCTGATTTTTCAAAACCAAGCCTAAAGACTATCGTCGACTATTCCTTTTCAAGTCCCTTTTCACAAGTCCACCATGAAATGTATATCTAGACTAAAAAGTCCAGGAGAACACACCAAAAGACCAAGCAAAATGGTTTAGTTTTAACAATTTAATTGAAGTTCTGTTTCCTCATCCAGTTAATCTATTCAGATGTTTTACTAGGATGATTTATCTAGTGTTGGATATTAACATTCAAAATATAGTTTGATTAAAATCATATCCATTTTAACTATTTTTTAAAAAATAAAATGCATTTAAATATATACGAAAATAAAAATATATTTTAGACCATATTTCAATGTTAATATTTTTTTAGTGTTGATTATATTGAGGCCATATTTCAACATGGTTATTGAATGACCATTATGTTAGTTACAATTTATAAAATAAAATCACTTCCTCCTCATCTTTTTCTTCTTCTTCACTACTTATCACATCAATGTCTCCGATGAGATTAGTAGTTTAATTTCGTGATTAACCGATGAAGATGCGAGTTAAGTTTCTCACAAGTCTCGTACACGATTGCTTTGAGAACAAGTTGGCAAACCTTTTTAGCATTTATTTGAATTTGATAACTTTGTATATTTGACTATATGTAGACAGCTCACAACCATTAATAGTATTTTCTCCACGAAAGTAACATTTTGTAGTTTTTGTTAATTATACTTGTCAACTTCAAATCTACCGTATATTACGAGGATTCGAAGACCAGCTCCATAAAATAAAGTAAATTGTATTAATTGGCTTTCGGTTGGGTAGACGGATCGGATGTATCAGACTGGGATCAAATCAAAAAGGTACAATGGGCCAAATAAAGAAAGGTGGAGAAAGTTTGGGTGACAGCTTGAAATGTAAGTGTTATGGTAAAATGGTCCTCATAGAGAGCAGATGACATGAATTTATGAATTTATCAATAGGGGACACACACACACACTCTAATTTATTTCTCTTTTGACATTTCCATTACATCATCGCCTACCTCTTATGTTTTTTTGTTTGTGTGTGTTTTTGGTTGTGTTTTTGTTTATCTACATTTTCTCAGTGTGTTTAAAAACTGAAAAAATCGATTAGTGTAAAGATTGTCGGATAATCGGTACGGATCATCAACGAGTCGACGATTTTAATTTTTAATTCAAAGTAACACACACATATATAGCAAATACAAGTATTTTCTTTATCAGGAATTCTATTAGTTATTATGAATGAAATGGTATAATAACATTGAACCTCATCAGAAACAAATCCAGACTTGATTTTCTTGACCGAACGAATCAAGTCAAACTAAACACCATTGACGTGAATAACATTGAAAATAACATATACTAGTAATAAAACAAACCCTATTTGAACTTCACCAAAAAGACTAATCCAAACTTGACCAAACGAAAGGTTTACGAGATATTTTACTTTACTATTTTCACTAGTATGATCTTAATAAAAGAAAAGCTACCTGACTTTGTGATACTACTATACACATAGATCATTGATTGTGTCCTTATCAAAAAAAAAAAAAAGAAGAAGAAGAAGACTATTGTGTCAAACCGTCAATTGTCAAATAAGATTCTCAAACTGTTACATAGATGCTTCGCAGTTATTAGTGACTAGGCAATATAGAAAACATTAACTTAATTATTACTTGCGGACCTACGATATCATGTGGACTTAGTGATATTGATTATCTCACAAATTGAAATAGAATCCCATCAATATACTCACGTATAACATAAACACATGCGTGTGAGTATACGAAGTTTTGAATTGATCATTTTTTCAGTCGGCATGT
This sequence comes from Sisymbrium irio, assembly GCA_000411075.1. Lineage (NCBI taxonomy): Eukaryota > Viridiplantae > Streptophyta > Magnoliopsida > Brassicales > Brassicaceae > Sisymbrium > Sisymbrium irio. The sequence continues at coordinate 43,056 of KE153665.1, read as the reverse complement.
GTCACGTGTTAACACACAATTTGGGAAGAGTTTGTGTGATAAATCAAATAAAATATTTGTATTAAATTTAAAAGAGAACCAGTTAATTCTAATTGCTTAAGAAAATTCCTACCAAACGAAGCAATTTCGGTGAGAAATTATTCCAGGAAGAAACCACTCTCTACCACTCACAAACTCTTTCTTCTTCGTTAGTTTTACAACAATATTGGTTCAAGTCATTCTTAATTGTAAAATTTTAAATATATTTAGGTAGAAAAGTATGTTTGAAAACGAGATATGATTTTTTCTGCATCTTTAGTTAGCTTTTAATTTTTCTTTTTGATAATGAAAAAATACAAACTGGCAAACTGAAATAGTTAACTTTTTAACATCACTTTAATTTTAATTTTTATATGGATGTAGACGTTGAGTAACCATCAAGTTTTTCAATAGATTTAAAACATGATTTCACTTTAACTGGCAAACTGAAATAGTTAAGTAATCTCACATTTGAGAAGACTCCATCTTTGGCTTCAATCTACAAAACAACTCATTTTAAAGTGACCATTATTAGTCCCCAATTCTTAGTTAACTTACCAATAGTTATATATCTAAATAAATTTTTAAAGCAATTATGGTTCAAATTTTCCATGAATAATGCTGTAGACAATATGAGCTACTATATTGATTTCAAAATTAAAAGACTCGATATCAAATATATTTTTGAAATCGTTATACACTATTTTGGATGTTTCGTATGATAATTTATACATGTCTAGACATATGTTGGGGTTAAAAAATCCAAGGAAAAGCTTGGTACAATAATAATTTCTATACTATTAACTGAAAATCATTTTAAAATATTGTTAACTGTTCATAACTTTCATTGTGGATATTTTACGTGTGTTGTGTGTCACATGTCCACGAGTAACTAATTTATTCGATGGATTAATTAGGAAAATTAAGAGGATCAGTGGATAACCAGTATACCTAACCGCAGTACTCCCTATTTTAATAGATTAATATTCTTCAATGAAACTACGGCTGACTTTTTTTATTAGTTATATAATTTCTATAACTAATTTGTTGATGACAATCCACCCATGTAAACCCAAAACTTAGTTTATACACTTATAGATAATTAATTTTGCGTGAGATTTGTTTCCATGTAGTTGAGAAAACAATGCTATGTACTTCCTCTAGTTTTGTTTAATTGTTATTTTGAGATTATAGACAATTATTAAGAAAACGTTAATTTTATTATTTTCAATACAAAAATATCATTAATTATATATTTAAACACAACTCAATCAATAACAAAACAATTTGTTTAATAAAAATAATTATAAAAAAATAAAAACTAATAAATTTTTCATTAAAATTTGAAAACGACAATTAATTTAAAACAAAAAAGTCTCTAAAACTACAATTATTTAAAATCAGAGGGAGTAGTAAATTTATTGAGAAGGTGACTTAGACCATCTCTAACCCAGTGTTATTTTTTTTTTCATTTTATTTTAGAGTAAAAGTAACTCTAACTCAGCTCTATTTTCCACGCTATATATAGTGCAACATTGTCAATCTCTCTATCTTAGAGTTGAATTTTATTTATTCATAACATAATTTTTTAACAATTAAATGTTATTATATATTACACAATTCTTCTACTATATATTAAAATAGAAGCATTTGAGAGACATTTTGCTGATGTGTCAGCTTCTCATTTTTTCTCAGCATTTTTTGTTTTTCATTTATTTTTATCTACTATCCTTATTGCCAAACATTATTAAACTTAAAAAATATATATATATATATGAATATCT
>KE153665.1:29744-40124 GCA_000411075.1 Sisymbrium irio | reverse complement strand
TTCGTTTTTTAGGAAAATGATACTCATTACTTTTTAAATATTTTTTAAAAAGTGTTTGGTAACATGTTTAACAGATTAAAATAAATAAATAAATAAAAATTAAGAAAAAATGTGGAAATGCCACATCAGCAAAAATAACATTAAATGTTTCTCCTTGCACGGAAAATATTATATGATAAATTATTTTAATAAAAAAATTATATTATTATGTGATTATTAGAAATTTATTATAAATTCTAATATAATTAATTGAATTATGTTTTAGTTATATTCGATAAATTGAAGTATCAAAGAATTTATTAAGTAACTATTTTTTTCTGAATTAATAAACCATTTAGTTTTTCTTTTTTTCTTTTTGTTCTATTTTTGAAAAGAAAATAAATATTTAGACAATATTTACAAATATTTTTCATTTTTTTTTACATTTTTTCGATTTTGATGAGTATATTGTCGTAAAATTTTATTATCGAGAAAATAGTGTCTAATTACTTCTCCTTTGATATATAATATCAGTGAAACTTCATTTTTTACTTATTTAAATCACATATATGACATTCTTTTTTATAAAACTAATACTTATTTTATAATTTCGTTTTTATTTATTTTACAAATAAAAAACTAAAAAACACTGATCTTAAAAATTATTAATAATAAACAATTTTTTTATGGTTAATTTAAATTTCCATAATATATAGTAGTTGATTTTAACCAAATAAATAGGAAATATTTAGATATTTAGTAGATAATCATATATATATTTTTTTTTAAGTTTAATAATGTTTGGCAATAAGGATAGTAAATAAAAATAAATGAAAAACAAAAAATGTTGAGAAAAAATGAGAAGCTGACACATCAGTAAAATGTCTCTCAAATGCTTATATTTTAATATATAGTAGATTTATATAAAAATGTTTATATTCAAATGAAATTTTAAGCTATATTAATTATAAAAGAAAAAATAAGTTAGTTGATTAAATTTATGATTATACTAAATATTAAAAGTATAACTGTAAATATGTTATACTTAAATGAAAAATGAATATGTTTTAGAATATTTTTTTTAGAGTGAAAAATAAAGTTGAGTTGGAGCAAAATAATACGTTATTTTACAATGGTTCTATTTTAGAATAGAAAATAGTGTAATAGATTGGAAATGTTTTTTTATTGTAGTAGTATTATAGTATTTGTGGCCTACAACATGACTTGGTAACGATCAATCAAAGAAAGAACCGCATTTAATTTAGCTTACTGCCCAACTACTCCCACCTCAATTAATTAGTTCGGAATCATTAGTTTATGATTCTAATGTAATTGTCCCTTCAATTAATGAAGTGACCTGACCTTGTTCATACTATTTCATACTACGTACTAAATCCAGCAAGTCCAACTAGTTCTCTTCTGATGCCCAATGATTTAACAAAAAAAAACTTTACGTTACTTTAATTTATTGTTGTTTGTTTAGGCGTCCAATTAATACAAAATATATTTGTATGAAATCTATCTTTATTAATATATCCTGTATTAGAAACAATAACATAAGGGAAAAATCCAAATTTAATTTTGGTTAAACTGTGTTTAACTAGTCCAACAATGAAAGCAGTTCTAAATGATAGATAGCTCTTCTCTCATGATGGGATTAGTGTAATACTAGTATCTATCGATTTTCTTAAAATAGTGTTGAATGTAATAATCATGTGTCGTCACATAAATTCGGACCAACGACCCAAAATTGGGCCTAAAGATTCAGTTAAGAAAGTTGGGCCGTTCAGTATAAAGCTTTCCAAGGGAAACGGTTAAATCCGACGTGGCGTTTGTGGATTTGTTGGTCACTTTAATAATATAACAGTCAGTAACAAAAAAAAGAAGCGGGGGATTTTTTGATTTTTTCCTATGGCTCAAAAACTCTGAGAGTCCGAACAAAGAGACCAGAGAGAAGAAGATAAACCAAAAAAGAAATGGCAACGATTAATTCAACGGTCACGATTCTCTCTCCCAAACCGATCCCAAAGCTCATTGATCAGACCGCCGGTTTTCCTCCCAACGTCGTGAAATGCGTCAGTTCCTCATCATGCCGGAGAATGAAGTTATCGAAGCTGGTCTCGGCGGCTGGATTGTCGCAGATTGAACCAGATATCAACGAAGATCCCATTGGTCAGTTCGAGCTTAACAGCATTGAAATGGTAAGATTTTGGCTATCCGATTTGGAATATTTGTTCTTTAAGAGTTGTCTCGTTTCTTGATTTAATTTCTTGATTTTGGTTTCTTGATTTGGTTACAGGAGGACTTCAAGTATGGATATTACGATGGTGCTCATACTTACTACGAAGGAGAAGTTGAAAAGGGTTGGTTTTTGTTTTTGTTCTAGTTTCGATTTTTGTTTCATTCAATCTTTTTTAATGTTATTGTTATTTATTTCAGGAACATTTTGGGGAGCAATTGCAGATGACATTGCTGCTGTGGATCCTCCTTCTGGATTTCAAGGTAACTTTTTTTTATCCATTAAACTCCATTTTTGGTGCTTCTAATTCATGAAGTTATGTTTTGTCTTAAGATTTGATTGAAATTAAACTCGCTTTTTATTTATTTATATTTGCAGGTTTAATCTCTTGGATGTTTCTTCCTGCTATAGCTGCTGGAATGTATTTTGATGCTCCGGTAACTTCAACACTTTTTGCTTTCTTTTATAAATTTTCATTATAACTCTCACCTATTCCGACCAAACCGATAAAACCTAATTAAGATACTGTGAGTCAACTTGAAATAGTTTCCGCAGCTATTGTCCTAGACTACATAGGTCTTCTATAACTAGCCTATGTCTTAAAACTAGATCATATATGTTGTGAGTTGGTTAAAGAGAAGTTACTAAACACTGGATTTAAACTTCAAGGGTTTGAGTTGTTAGTTAAGAGTCTCTCATTAATCAAAGTCTCTCTTGTTTGCTATAGAAGGTAGTTTTTTTTTTTTCACAAATTACAGCTTCTGTTTTTTTTGTTTTATATATATTTGTAATCCGGAACGTACTGGAGATGGATAATTAAGCCTAAGTATGAGGAGAAGCATCACAAGTGTCTGTGTGTTGCAGGGTGAGTACTTGTTCATAGGTGCGGGTTTGTTTACGATAGTGTTCTGTATAATAGAGATGGATAAACCAGACAAGCCACACAACTTCGAGCCTCAGATTTACAAAATGGAGAGAGGAGCTCGTGACAAGCTCATTAATGACTACAACACAATGAGCATCTGGGATTTTAATGACAAGTATGGTGATATCTGGGATTTCACCGTTGAGAAGGATGATATAGCCACAAGATAAGATGTTGATTCTCATAAAAACTATGACTTTTGATGGAAACTGTTAATAAATGATGAAAGGAAACGTGTTACTTATATGTATAGTGTAGACTGTTATATTTTGTCTTAGTTTTCTTTCTGTACTTGATTAGTCCCCTCAAACATTGTCTAAAGTGTAATCTTGTAGTGTTTGTTTTTTTGTTTCTTTGTTTCTTTGTTTAAACACTCTACAGTGTATGTCTGCATGATTTACGGGTAACTAATAAAACCTAAAGAAGAAAGGAAAAATGTGAGAGCAGTTGCAAGTTTTTACGATTTCAAGCTCCTGACTTGGAACCCTAATCTCGCTGGGATCTGATGCCTGGAAAACACTACAATTACTTGGGTTTTATAGACCTTACAACCAACTACTTGGATTATGCTTCACTTGGGCTTCGGCTTGTTTTCGACTTAAACATGAAAGATGATGTAGAGTATTTCAAGGGCTTGGTCTATTTAGAAAAAAAAAATCTCCTCCTTCTATTTCCCTAACTCAAAGACAACCCACAAATCAAATTTAAATGTGCAGATGTTTTAGTATTTGTTCGTAGTGGTTCTACGTTGTGTACAACGTGGAGTTTTGTCGAGGGATATTGCAATTTTGCAATCAGTATCTTTTCAAAATGGCAATAATAGACGTCAGAATTTTTTTTTTATATAAAATAATGGATTCCAAAGTTAATCGATCGATTAATAGTTTGGTGTTATATTAAGATGAACAATTTGTGATGGAAATGACTACCTTCATAATGAGTCAAAGATTATTACGTTCATTTTAGATAACATAGCACAGAAACAACTTCGGGTGAGTTGGTTTTTTTGGTTAGTATTGGATCATCCGAATACTAGCTAGATTCTAGATCTTCGTGTATGACCCGTCGAATTACAAGAGACTAAAGTCATGACTTTATGTATCATAACTCGTGATCAAATATCCCAAAATCGACAAGAAAGTTATTATAAACTAGTCTAACTATGTTTACATAAACTAAAGATATATGTATGTGTTGCTAGAAATTTTGATTAAACTAAAAGATTATATTTATATTCAACAAAAAGTTTACAACATAATTTAAAAAAAAGATATTTACTACTTACTTGGTTATATATAATAATATAGTTTGGAGTTACATGTGTTATATGGCTTTAGAAGGTTTTTGAATGCTTCCTAGCATGTCTTAGTAACAACCAAAGGAATTTCAGCATCTAGCGTTTGTGCTCACATGGGAGTCCACTTCAACATTTAGATGTCACATGTCCAAAACAAATATTACAAAAAGGAGAGATTATGAAAATGACTTATAAAATATATATTTAAATATATCTCTTAATTACAAATTAATTTTAAGTAACAAATAAGTTTTAGTAGTTTATTTGAAGGAACTACTGACTAATCTATCTTTTACTAGAATAAACTATACAAATTTTAAAAATCAAAGCGACAATATTTTTCTGAAAAATAAATACATTAGAAATAATTATAGTTTTCCCACAAAAAATACAGCAAATATAATTGGAAAACGTTTAGATAGGTATAAAGGCCTTCTGAAATGAGTTCGACGATAGTGTTTTCAGAGAATCTTGAAAAGGGACAGACCGAGTCTTTTCTTGTTCCTATTGACCTTTTTCGAGAATATTAAGAGTTTTGGATGTATATGAAAGTGCTGTAAACTTTGTTAAACGCTTTACTAAGAAAATGTAATTTTGTAAAATGTTTTCTTTGTTGTTTTTAATACTAGCTAGTCCTCATCGAAATTCATTAGCCATTTTCATATTCTAGTGCAAAACCATACCGTGCTTACCTGACTTTACTATTCTTTTTATGTTATTAATGGCTTTACAATTTCTTCATTTCCATTAGAAGCTCTGGAGAGAGTTTTGTCACGGGAATTTTTCTTTTTTTGTCGGCTTTTTGGAATCTTTTCGGTGATCTTGGTAAATCTTCTTGCTTCTGACATGTGGATGAGAGGTGGATGTAGAGATAAATTTGATAGGGGACATTATTAAAACTATTAAAAGAATTAGATGTAAAATTGTAAAAAAAAAAACAAGTCATTGAAATTCTTTAGAGTTTTAGAGCAAAATTATTAAGGGTTTTCTCCCACAATTTCTAAAAAAAATAACATTAAATAATATTTAATATTTGTCTAATGTGAAATAGTCTCTTAAATCTTGAAATTATAATCCAAAATTTCTAAATTCAGAGATTTTTGGTTATAATTCCAAGAATGAAGAAACTCTATCATAATAAACAAGTAATATATAATAATTTATCATATTTTTGAAAATTTGAAAATTACAATAAAATCCTCTTGATAATCTTGCCCTTACATACAAATTAAAAAATCATCCGAACCAACTGCCCCCCCTTAACACCATGTAGATCCGCCACAGCGTACTTGAACTATGTCTTCTACACAATAAAAGGAGGATATGTTAGGAGCCAATGACGTTCGAGCTGAGATTCATATTGTGGATGAGATTCTAACGATGAAAATAAAAAACAAAACATTCGTTTTCTAGCTAGTACAAGTTCGGTATACGTATTTAAAAACGAGAAAAGCAAGTGGAAGATAAATACAAAAAAGCAAGTAAGATAGATAGTGATGAAGCCAAACATGCAAGCGTGATAGAATTGGCAATGATAACCAAAAAATGAGGTTTCCATTGAGATTCACATTGGGTGCAATCACGTGCTTCTCTCCACTTCTTCCTCTACGATCCCATCTCGTACCTAATTTAAACAAGATAACAAATATCAATGTTTTATTAATTTATGTTAATGTTTCTCTTTCTTATCCCCTTGATTTTTATTAGTTCGTTACTACATAACGTGCTCACTGCAATTTTATAGGTACTTTGTATAGTGTTCTTTGTGTGCTAAGAGGCTTATTATTACTTATTAATGTTAAATAATACGAATATTAAAAACGCGCAGTCAATGTTTAATTGATTAAAATGGATGGTGACCAAAAGTAACAATTAAAAAGCGATGATTAGATAGTTGACCTAGGAGGCTAGGAGTATTAGAAAGTAATTAACCTTTTTGCATCTACTATAAATGTCTATTTTGAGGAGAAATTATTTCCCTCATATAACTTTTTAGTTATTAAATAGGGTGAATTAGTTCTATATTATCCGAAAATTGAAAAATTAAGTTTTTGAGAATCTGATTTTCTAAATTAAGTAGTAGAGATCGAGAAGTAAAAAATCTGTCAATAATATCCTTTTTATTTAACATAATTACAAAAAATGTCATTAATTATAAAATATTATTTACTATCGAAAATTACACGTTAATATTGTTATCATATGAATATTATTATAATATATTATACGATAACATTATTATACGTTAACACATACTATATTATTACATCTTAACATTATTATACAATGATACATAATATATTATTAGTATGTAACTTTGTTAGACGTTAATACATCATATATTATTATCACGCTAACTCTATTATATGGTAACAATATCCAAATGTGTAGTGTTAGCATGTATATTATGTATTATCAGATAACATATATTACATTATTAGTCAGATAACATTATTAGTAGATAATGACTGCATGTTGTTACTTCTCCCTTATATCTTCCTCTCCCTCTTTCTCTCTGAATCTCTCCATCTCCCTTTTTCTCTCTGTCTCTCTGAGTCTCTCGTAAGTCTCTCTCTCTCTGAATCTCTCAACTCTCTCTTTGTTTCTTTTTTTCACTCTCACATAATTTTTTTTCTCTTTTATCATTATTGATCGAAAAAAAGAAAAATGGTTGAATGGCAAATGACGTAAATTAGATGAAAATGAAATGATATAATTATAACTAAATAAGGAGACAAAAATACTATTTATGTCAATTAATTTTAGAACTATCTTGTGTTAGATAGTGCAATTTTTCTATTAAACATTATATTTCTAATTTTCATCACTGTGATACAATAGGGGTTTTGATGAACTGATAATGACAAAAATGAAAGTTTGGAAGTTTTACTTTATGGAATATGGATTTTTAACATGTTATTTTGTGGGTTTGACAAACTCGGTTACTTTAGAGGGTTTTCACAGTCAGTTTATGATTACATGTTTTTTAGTTAATATTCTTTCAATTTCACAAATAGTGTTATTTTAGAAGTGTATATACACATATTAAAAAAATATTAATTAATTAATTTTCCAGAAATAAAATATCATTATTCAATCAATAATAAAACAAACTAAAAATTTAAATAATTATAAAACAGAAAAATTTATTAAATTAACATTAAAAATAGAAAATAATACTCTTTATAAAATAAAAATAAACTTTTATAACTACATTTTTGTGATGGGGAGGGAGTATATCTTAGACTTTTTGTTTTAAATATTTCTCCCGTTCCATTTGATTTGATTATTTTTAATCTTTAGCATAACGAATATTATTGGTCCTTGAATAGTAACTAATTAATCGGTTATATGAAAGAGACGGCCCATACCCCAAAAAGCATTAATAACAAAAAAAAAACTTATTTCCCTCGAAAAAAATAAAATGCAAAGTCTAAAAAAATCAGCACTTGTCACATGTATATATAAGTAAGCGGGGAAACAAAGAGAGCGAAATCAACGCAAAGACAAGAAGACGAAGACGAAGACGAAGAAGGAAGAGGATAAATAAATGATGGCTGTTCAGTTATTAAGCTGGAAGCCACTGATTCTTCCTTGTCAATCTTCCAGACGAAATCGATTCACTTCTTTTAACAGGTTCTTATCTTCTACTACCTCATCCTTAAAGTTCGATTTTTTTCAATAGAAATTGGAATTTCTGAATCTGGGTTTGTTGGCTTTAGTTCGAATTGATGTTCTAATTTCGTAAAATGATTCAAAGCGCAAAACTTTGTTCTGAAAATGTTCATTTTGTTTCATTTTGCAGGAGGTTGAGTTTACACTCTCTACCTTTAGGTGGGATTGAGTCTATTAGATTCCGAGGTGAGGTTTCTGATTTTATCTTTTAGTTTTAAACCAATTAGCTTCTGTTAAATGGATTGGGACATCTTTCCTTTTCAATTATTTGAGGGTTGCTACAGTAAACAAGATTTGGCATTTTTCTCTTTGATCTTGTTCTTATTCAATTAGGCTCCTGCTTGATTGGTTAACTTTTATGTTTTGTTTATACTACAGGGACCTTCAAAGTAAAATCTCAAAGGACAGGAGACACTGAGCCATCTACTGTCAACTTGAGTTTTTTGAAAGATTTTAATTCCAAGTTCCATAAGGTGAAGGCTAAACCCATGTCAAATGTTATCTCTTTATCTTTTGTTTTTTGGTTCTGTACGGTGCAAAATCAACTCAACTGTTCTAATGTTTGCTGGTGTCATTGTTTTCTTTCAATGCGTCTGCTTTCTTGTTTCACTGTTGTCGTCGATGCGTTTACTTTCTTATTTACTGTTGTCTTCGATGCGTTTGCTTTCTTGTTTACTTTTGTCTTCGATGCGTTTGCTTTCTTCTTTACTGGTGTCACTGTTGTCTGTAATGCGTCTGCTTGCTTGTTTATCGACCTGAAAATTTCTAGATGCTTATCTTGTAATCTTGCAGAATCTTCCATATAAGCTTGTGTTAGGATGCGTTCCACTGTACGCGTTGTTCAGAATAGTGCAAAAGATACTGCAAGAGCTTCCTGGTTTCATTCAGAACTCGGTGGGTGCTGCTGGCTTGCCTTTTGCTTGTGCGTCGAACTCTCTGAATAAACCTACTCCTCTCAAGTTGGACCTGTCTTTTCCTTCTTTAAGTGATATCAAATGGAACTTTGCAAGGTTTATTTACCTCTTCAATATTCAGCTTGAGAAGAACATTGCCACGTATGTCTTCCTAAACCTTATATTCTCTATCAAGATTGTATTTGCTTTTCTTCTGTTTCAGGGAGATTATTGAAGAATCATGCTTTGTATTTGTATATGCAAATGTTACTAACTACAGAAATGACTTGAGTTCTTGGATTGTTAATATGGAGAAGTGGCAGAATAGCTGGGATGATTCTCTATGTTTGATAGTAGGAGATGAGTTTGGGTTTGGGGAATCTCCTAATTAAGAATTTGCTTCATATGTATCAGATTCTTGCTGAATATTATTGCTAGTGTCACTGTGCTTGAGAATAAAATTGTTAAATTTTGTTTTTTTTGTGACTATCTCATCCGTCTGATCACTTGCCGTGAATATTATAGGTTCCTTGTGGTTCTCCTGGTAGCATGCATATCGTTTGTTATAATCGGAGGATTCCTTTTTGCCCAATTAAGGTAACCTGGCTTTATTTAACAAAGCTTATCTATGTAATGCACTTTGAATCGTCGTGTGGTTATATGCTCAGTTTTTGTGAACCTTTATAAATGGGAGGATAAAACCCAACTCTTGTTTTTGTTTGTATGAGGATATTGTAAAAAAGAAAAAGAGCTGGTACATGTATGACATGTAATCATAATTAAATAACGGATTTAAACTTTAAGCCAATGAACATATACATCTTTCCATTGCACGATTTCTTATGAGTACAACTTCATATGCGCTGCTATTGCCTTATTGTTGTGAAGGAAAGACAATCTACCCTTAGAAGACTGTTTCTGGGAGGCCTGGGCGTGCCTCATTTCCTCATCAACTCATCTGAAGGTCAGCATTTGTTTCTTCACCGATTCATAGATATTATTCTATGGAGTTCTTGCAACTAAAAAACTCTATGTTTGATGAAAACTGCAGCAAAAGTCACGCATTGAAAGAGTCATCGGATTTGTCCTAGCCATTTGGGGAATATTGTTTTACTCTCGGCTTTTAAGCACAATGACGGAACAATTTCGGGTAAGTTCTTTAGATAAACACTACTGGTGAGAAATGTTGAATGGTACATGTTCCTGATCGGTTTGTCTGGACAGAGTAATATGCAAAAGCTGAGGGAAGGGGCACAGATGCAAGTCCTAGAAACTGATCATATCATCATTTGTGGAATAAACAGTCATCTGCCTTTCATACTAAAACAACTTAACAGTTATCATGAACATGCTGTCCGCTTAGGTACCGCCA
>KE153665.1:16038-29555 GCA_000411075.1 Sisymbrium irio | reverse complement strand
CTCTCTCTCTCTCTCTCTCTATATATATATATATATATATATATTACCATTTATTTCCCGCTTATGTTGACTTGACTGATTACTTCTGTTTGTTACAAGCTTTTAGGAGGCAGAGACTTCTGCTTATGTCTGATACTCCAAGGAAGCAGATGGACAAGATAGCTGAGGCGTATTCTAGAGATTTTAATCATATTGAAATTCTTACAAAGAGGTAAAGTGGTTGGCACGCTTCTGATTAAGCGGACGTAATCCCGAAAAGCTGCTACAGTGCTGACTTCGTGCTTTCTACCAGTGCAGTTGTAGTCTTAACATGACGAAATCATTTGAGAGGGCTGCCGCCTGTATGGCGCGTGCCATTATCGTCCTACCAACGAAAGGTGATCGGTAAGCAAACTTTTAAGCTTCTGAAAGTATATGTGAAGAGAAAACTGAGATTGCATTCAGCTTTTGATGTAGATTATTATGGAAACTGAGAAGTTCTGAATAGATATCTGAGTTGTAGAATTTTGCAGTGTCGTAGGTCGTTCGTGTTAGCTTTTTGCCATTATAAGATACATATGGATATGGGTATGATTGCTAGCTCACGAGTTGGTATATATATGATGTAGTTAACAGAGTTATGTGTATGGAGTATTTCAGGTTTTGGGGCTTTTAGAGTTAGAGATTTTGGAGTTATCTAGAATTAATGCACTTTGGTTCTCAGTGAGAACAAAGAAGAAAACTTTACTGAAACTTGTCAGAAAACTGGAATGTTAGTGGTGAAAGTCAAGATATGGAACCTCCGTTCTTTGTGATCAATTAAGTAAAAAAAATTGTTTCAGGTACGAAGTTGATACAGACGCACTTCTTTCTGTATTAGCCCTTCAACCCATACCAAAGATGGAATCCATCCCAACCATTGTAGAGGTAATTAGGTAGCTGAAGATTGTGTGCAGTAATGGTTTTCTGTTTGTAGTGCCCGATCTTTATCCTTTCTCGCTTTTCTTTGCTTCTGGAAATGAATGCAGGTATCAAGCCCTAGTACGTACGATCTTCTCAAGTCTATTTCGGGACTGAAAGTGGAACCAGTTGAAATTGTTACGTCCAAATTGTTTGTCCAATGCTCACGTCAAAAGGACCTTATAAAGATCTACAGGCACCTACTAAATTACTCAAGTATGATGTGCTTTTATATCTGTTTGGATTTTTGTATTGATTTTGCATATTCAAGACTAATATAATACCAAACTACTCGTTGCAGAAAATGTATTTAACCTTTGCAACTTCCCCAATCTAGCTGGGATGAATTATAGACAGTTAAGACTTGGGTTCCAAGAGGTAGAATTGACTATCTTTGTGAGCATGTGTTTTCGTTCTTCGTATTATTACGTTTTGGTCTTTATAACTAATTTCATTCTCTCGACGTGTATTCCTTTCAGGTTGTAGTATGTGGCCTTCTACGAGACGGGAAAGTAAATTTTCACCCAAATGATGACGAAAAACTCATAGAAACCGACAAAGTATTGTTTATTGCACCACTCAATTGGAAAAGGAAACAACTTTTATATACAGACATGGAAGCTGAGAACGTTCAAGTAGATGAGCCTGATACTCGAAAGCAAGTGTTTGAGAAAAAAAGATCAAGGCTAAAGAAGATCATATTGCGTCCTAGTAAGTCCTTATCAAAGGTATGACTCCCAACTGGCCCTACCCTCACAATGCTTTCAAAAAGTTTGAGACCTCTATGATTTTCATTTCTATGGTTTACGCAGGGATCAGATTCCGTCAAAGGACCCAAAGAATCTATACTTTTACTTGGTTGGCGTGGAGATGTTGTACATATGGTTGAGGAGTTTGATAACTATCTTGGTCCAGGCAGTTCGTTGGTACGTCCAAATACCATTATCTCTGTCTGGTTGGCTCTCACGTGAATGAAGAGTTACTAATAATTTTCTTTACACCACAGGAGATATTGTCGGATGTACCGTTAGAGGACAGAAGTAGGTTGGGCGATGGTGCAGGTTCAGGGAAAATCAAGAACGTCCAAGTTTCGCATAGGGTAAATTTCATTTTTCAGTGGCATGAACAAGGATAGCTTCAAAGGCATTAGGTTGTTGATGTCAATTAATGTTCTACAGGTTGGGAATCCTATGGACTACGAGACACTAAAAGAAACTATAATGCATATGCAAAGTAAATATAGGAAAGGCGAAGATATTCCTCTGACCATTCTTGTAATATCGGATCGAGACTGGCTTCTTGGAGGTAAGCATTCACGATTAGTTCTTCTTGGTTCTTTCTTTGGCATTAATGATAACACTGACAAATAATTCAATGTCTTTTAGATCCATCTAGAGCAGACAAACAATCCGCTTACTCTCTTCTCCTTGCTGAAAGCATCTGTAACAAGCTTGGAGTTAAGGTAATGTACTGACTTTTCCTTGCAGTCTACTACATTGAAATTACTGAAACTCATCTTACTATTGTTGTGTCTCTAGGTACAAAATCTTGCCGCTGAAATAGTTGACTCAAAACTTGGCAAACAGGTATCGAGATCTTAGAGTCATTTTTCTTCTCTCTTTTTTCTACGGGTAAATTAAGTTAACTTGCTGAAACATAATACAAAAACCATGTAGATAACCAAAATCAAGCCATCCCTAACACTTATAGCAGCAGAGGAAGTAATGAGCCTTGTAACAGCACAAGGTTTACATTTGGTCTTTTCGTGTTTGTTTCTTCTTTTTTAAACCGCGACCTAGACAAGAGTAATAACTAGTGTTCCTTTTCTTTATAATCAGTTGCTGAAAACAGCGAACTGAACGAGGTGTGGAAGGACATTCTAAACGCAGAAGGTGATGAGATATACGTAAAGGTAAAAATCAAAGAGAAGACACTCTCTTCTCTCAAAATAGTTTGCCTTTACAAAATTTAGAATCATTGTGGTCTGAAAATCTTGAGTTTGCTTGAGAAACACAGGACATTGAGCTGTACATGAAAAACGGAGAGAACCCTTCATTCACCGAGCTCTCAGAGCGAGCTTGGCTAAGGAGAGAAGTCGCTATAGGCTACATAAAAGGCGGTAAAAAGGTGACTGTTTTAATATTACTCTGCAACAGACATAAAACCTAGATTTCTTAATAACCAGACATAAGTTTGTCTTTGTTGTTGTTGCAGGTAATTAATCCGGTTCCAAAGACAGAACCTCTCTCCCTCGAAATGACTGACTCATTGATTGTAATATCAGAGCTTGAAGGAGACCAACCCATCACACTATGAAACTATCCATATTTTCATATTTCCACATATATGTTATAGTTTCTTACACACCAAGCGACACTGGAGACTCTTACAAATGCAAGCATCAAATAAGTCGTTGATTTTGTACAAAAAGAACAAATGCTTTTACATCGAAAGCCTCTTGTGTTCAACTGTTCATTGGTCTTTAATTCTTTCTTTAACCCTCAATAATATCAGGCTTTGTAATGATTTTAGTTTTTTTTCTTCTTTTCTTTATTAAAGCCTGTATGTCTCCACTCATAGTATTATAATATCAATAAGGTAAGAGGTTTAGGCGACGTTTGGGCTGAGCTTGTTCTTGCTAATTATTCTTACGCTAGCCAACTATGAACTAGATGAGCCACCAGGACAAATCAAAAAGACGGTTACTCTTCGTGCATTGTTTTTTTTAATAAAGAAAGAGATTATTTGAGCTTTCTCCTTCTCATTTATGTTATTTGATGAAAATCCTTAGTATGTTTATCACCATTATTCGACACTTTGTATTTTTTGGAAATCTAATCTGAGTCAACCTACCACAAGAAACCAGACTATTTTTGATGGAGAAAATCTATAGAAATGGGCCTTACCAATAGTTGTCTGACGGATTAAGTCAGAAAATAAAAACAATCGGTTTTTTTTTATGAATTTTGACAAAAAATCGAAATCTGGAAAAAATATGCCGTTACAAGTGAACATTCCCACCAGTATAATTAAACTCACTAGATTTTAACCCGGGCTTCCGAAACCCGGGATATATTTTTTTTTTCAAATTCTTTATTATTTTGAAAAAAATTCAACCGAAAAAGTTTATACAATACATATTCAAAGGTCTTTTTTTTGTCAACTATCAATAACTTCTTTAAAATATTTACATTTTATGTTGTTTACTTACTAAAGACTTCTATGTTGTTTACTTACTAAAGAGATTTTGCTAGTGTTATTTTCTCAAACAACCAATTATATTAATTGAGATGCATTTTTAAAAATTAGCTTTACCTCCATGCATTATTAACAAGTATGCCATGCTAGCATCACCACAACCACAAGCCTTCTTAAATTCATTTCAAAATTAGATTTAAATTACTAGAATAATTAAAAAATATACCACTACTCATAATATGGTTACAAAAATAAAATAATAATACCAAACTAATCATATCTTATGTAATAAAATAATGTTTCCTTAAGGAAAACTTTGAGAGGATGTCATATGTCTTCTAAAAAATTAATGATTTTCCTTTTATTTTTTATTTTATTTTAGTACAATGACTTAAAATTTATCAAAAGCGAAACATAAAAATATCATCTTTCAATAATGAAATTAAAATTCATTCAAAAGACAAAAAATTATCCGTAATTTTTTTTTTAATATTTTGAAATATTAAAGTTAAGAAATTAAGGTTTCTCTCAAGAGAAGCTTTATGAATTTGTCAATGTATCCTCCAAAATTTTAAATATCTAAGATTTTATAAATTTTAAATATCCTCAAAATTCTAAGATCTTAAATATCCTCCAAAATTTCTCTTATTATATTGTTAATAGTTCAATAATTTATAATTTTTAATTTCAAATTTAAAATTTAAAATTTAATATTTATATATCTTTTGTATTTTTTATTTTGTTTTATGTGATGTTTATATTTAAACTCTTAGAATTTTATTGAAGTCATGAAACATATTTTAATGGTATTGAAATATGATAGTTAAGAATTAGAGATAACATTTACTTTTACTAAAATATTTCCATTTATAGCAAAAATATATGTTAATTTTATTAATAATAAATATATAGTATATGTAAAAATATAAAAATAGAAAAATATAATAAATTTTTCAGTTATTTTAACTGAAAAAATCAAAAGAAAAAAGTTTACTATAAGTTTATATAATAAATTATAAAAAATCAATTTACGCAACACGTGAGACATTTTCTAATAAAAAATTTATATAATAAAGTAAGTTTTTTGAAGATAAGTTTTGAAAGGATGACATATGTTCTCCAATTTTGTTTTTTAATACTTTTTGTTTTCCATCTTAAGACAATGACACTATTATTTTAAAAAGGGAAAGATAAAAATATCATTTTTCACTAATTGAGTTAAAATTCATTCCAAACGAAAAAATTAATCCATAAAATATATTTATTATATTTTTGAAATATTAAAGTAAGAATCTAATTTTCTTCTCAAGATCTCTCTTTTCCCGATTTGGCTATATTGAGATGGGAGCTCCCGATTTGGCTAAATTTAAAGACACAAGATATATGTTGATTACTATTTTAAACAAAAAAAATCTCTAATAATATTTCCTTATAAGAAATCCATAAATTGGTAAATAAGTTAATAACATATTTTTATACTAATTATATCTTACTAATTGTTTTAAAATCATTTTTATTTATCCAGCATCTTTGTTTAGTTTTACTTTAAAGAAACAATTGAATTATAATTTTAAATATAGAATACAAAAATATGGTTTTTTGCTTATGCTGTAACTTGAATCTTTTTAAATGAAAATAAATTAAAAAAATTAATTAAAGTCCACTTTATATATATATATATATATAACATCTGGTTTAAAAATCATATTTTACTGTTTTATTCTATCTCATATAACTACATTGATGTTCTCATTCTTATAAAATATAAATTAGTTTATTTAATTAAAGTTTTTTATTTTAACTATTCTATATCAAATATTTTACGAATCCATTGAATCTTAAACAATAGTTAGATTCTTTTTATCACAAAAATAAAAACATGTATTATAAAAATTAAGTTATACCTATTTTATTATAGAATCAAAATTTATATTATTCATTGACAAAACATATGTACTTACTTTTAAATAATATTTAAATTTAGATGATATGTGAAAATTTAATGCACTACTATATATCCTCAAATAATCATTAAATTATACTTAAGTTAGAGAAATTATTATATTCAAAAAATTGTAATTCAAAAAAATTATTTAAATTTATTTTGTTAATTTTTTATATTATTATATATTTCATTAATTTTACTTCAAAAACCTATAAAATTAAACATTATTTACTACGTAATTGTGTTTTCATATTTTACAAATTTTTAAACATTAAAAAATTATAAATTTCCGACTTAAGATATAAATTTCGAATTAAATATTATATTATAAATAATAGATATTTCACCTTATGATTACCTAGTTACTCTTTATTTTATATATATACTTGCTGATTTTTTTTTTAAAACGGTCTCTTTGTAGTCACCATTCCATACATATGATATGAATGAATTGTAGTCAACCTTCCATATAAATGATATGAATAAATATTTTTTTAGGGAACATTCCATACATATGATATAAGATATGAATACGTATATTAAGTAATAATATTTTCAACCTTCTTTACATAAAATATGAATAATTATATTAAGTAACTAATAGTTTCACGACTCGGAATCCTCGTCCTAATTTTTTTTCCATGAGAATGACTAATTTACCATAAAAATATGATCTCCCATAATTAATATAAATAAGATTAAAGCACAATGCTAATAGGTCATCAAAATCAACATTATTTTCTAGATTTATCTCTTTGTAACAAAAATCACCGTGAAAATGAAGAAGGCTTTAAACGTCTGCATGTTATTTGTATTATTGTCTCTTTTTTCTGGTAAACTATACTAATGCTAAAGCACTTCTTTTACAAGAATTTCTGAAATCGTATAAATTACTTATTAGTATATAATTATATCAATTAATTTACTCTAACTTACTTGTTGTAGAAATGACATTTTCAAGTATTAGAATGGTAGAAAGTCAAAGTTTTGTGCAGAAAGAGATCATCTCGGATGTGATGCACGAAGAGCGCTCTCCAAATGTTATGCATCAAGCGGTGCTCGAAGAACCTTCTCTAAATGGTGTGCATCCGAATGAATTTCCATGTAAACATAGATGTTTTTGGCAATGCGATACCGTGATAGGATATCCATGTCATTGCGTATGCCATAAAGACCTTTAGAGGTCTGAGACGAATTTGAAAAAAAGTTGTTGTAATAACGATTATAATAATTTAAATTCAAAAGACAAAATATGTTAAAAATTCTACATAAAATCTAAGTTTTAATAAAAATCCATACATGAATGTTTTTTTTGGTACAAACAACAAATTTTTATAAACTTAAGAAACATATTTAAATTAAAAAAATTTATAGCATAAAAAAAGATAAAAGCAGTTCTTAAAACCAAATATTAAAATTTTAGTTGGAACATAATAATTAAATAAAAAGATGGTTGTATGTGAGTGTGAGTCTCGAACTCTAGTGGAAAACACATTACAAGAACTAGATGATAGTCCGTGCTACGCGCTGAATATTCTCATTTATTTTTAGATATTTTTATGTGTTACTTTTTAAAAAAATTAATTTTGTTTCTATAGTTTTTAATATTTATTTTTGGTTTTGTGTTTTTTTTGTATTTTAATTTATAATAGTCTAATTTGTTTTTAAGTTAATTTTTTGATTAATTTTTTAAAAGTAGTATTTATTTAATAGATAAATCATTTTTTATAAGATTTTCATTTATTGTGTTTTTGGTTTTTTTTTGTTATATAAACTTTTTTTATTATGAAATTTTAAAAAAATATAATTTACTTCCTTTGGTTTTTGTACGATACACATTCGGTTCTCTTCAGCTTTTGTTTTTCTTTTAATGGTAAAGTTTAGATGTATATGAACTATTCAAATATTTATCATTAAAACTAATAAAGGAGATTAATAGAATTTTAAACATATTATGCTATTTTCACTCTATAATGGTGTCACTGCAAAATCATATTCAGTAACCAACTTCCGTCTTTCACTTTAAAATTAATATTCCAAATATTATTTTCTTTTTACATACTTATTGAAAATTTGCAGTTTTATCCTTACATTTAGTAGAGTTATGAATTTAATCAACTATTATTTATAATAATTTGAAAATTGATTTTTTTTTATGTAAATAAAATTATATTAAAAATCATTATCTAAGTAAATAAATCATAAATATATTAATGTAAATATTTTTATTATTAATTTTTTTTCTCACAAAAGATCATGATTTCTGATATGTATTATTTTGTATTTTTAATCTTTAATANTTCAGATATTTATCTTTAAAACTAATAAAGGAGATTAATAGCATTTTAAACATATTATGCTATTTTCACTCTATAATGGTGTCGCTGCAAAATCATATTCAGTAACCAACTTCCATCTTTCACTTTAAAATTAATATTCCAAATATTATTTTCTTTTTACATACTTATTGAAAATTTGCAGTTTTATCCTTACATTTAGTAGAGTTATGAATTTAATCAACTATTATTTATAATAATTTGAAAATTGATTTTTTTTTATGTAAATAAAATTATATTAAAAATCATTATCTAAGTAAATAAATCATAAATATATTAATGTAAATATTTTTATTATTAATTTTTTTTCTCACAAAAGATCATGATTTCTGATATGTATTATTTTGTATTTTTAATCTTTAATAATTTGCATAATGAATTTTATTAGCTTTAATAAAATTTATTTGTCAAAAGATAAATATATATATTTTTGTTAAATATATGGAGGGATGAACAATGTCACAATTTAAGATGTGAATCTACTAATTCCAGCAGCAGAAGGTGGGTTTTGTTCAAACATCAGAAACAGAAGAAGCAATCTTGATAACATATGATTAACCATCTCTAAATTGTTCGAGTCTTCGTCTCCGAAAGATTGTTGTTTTCTTTTTGCAAATTGTTTGCTGCTTCCTAAAAAGTTTGATGACAGGTGTCGTAGATAGGAACAACTATTCTGCCAACAAAGGAGATCCACGCCCAATTTAAAGACACTAGATCTTCAGTTGATTACTATTTTAAACAAAAAAATCTCTAATAATATTTCCTTATAAGAAATCCATAAATTGGTAAATACGTTAATAACATATATTTATACTAATTATATCTTACTAATTGTTTTAAAATCATTTTTATTTATCCAGAAACTTTATTTAATTTTACTTTAAAAAAAATTGAATTATAATTTTAGATATAGAATAAAAATATGGTTTTTTTTCATATGCTGTAACTTGAATTTTTTTAAATAAACATAAACTAAAAAATTAATTAAATTCCACTTTATATATATATAACATCTGGTTCAAAAATCACATTTTACTGTTTTATTCTATCTCATATTACTACATTTATGTTCTCATTTTTATAAAATATAAATTAGTTTATTTAATTAAAGTTTTTTATTTTAACTATTCTATATCAAATATTTTAGGAATCCATTGAATCTTAAACAATAGTTAGATTCTTTTTATCACAAAAAGAAAAACATGTATAATATAAATTAAGTTATACCTATTTTATTATATAATCACAATTTATGTTATTCATTGACAAATTATATGTAATTACTTTTAAATAATATTTTTAAATTTAGATGATATGTGAAAACTTAATGCAATATTATATATCGTAAATAATCATTAAATTATACTTAAGTTACAGAAATTATCATATTCAAAAAATTGTAATATATATTATATTANAAATAATCATTAAATTATACTTAAGTTACAGAAATTATCATATTCAAAAAATTGTAATATATATTATATTATATTATATATTATATATTTTTATTAATTTTACTTCACAAACATATAAAATTAAACATTATTATTACGTAATTGTGTTTTCATATTTTACAAAATTTTAAACATTAAAAAATTATAAATTTCCGACTTAAGATATAAATTTTGAATTAAATATTATATTATAAATAATAGATATTTCACCTTACGATTACCTAGTTACTCTTTATTTTATATATATACTCGTTGAATTTTTTTTTTAAAACGGTCTCTGTGTAGTCAACATCCCATACATATGATATGAATGAATTGTAATCAACCTTCCATATATATATGATATGATTAAATATATTTTTAGTGAACATTCCATACATATGATATAAGATATGAATAATTATATTAAGTAATAATAGTTTCAACCTTCTTTACATAAAATATGAATAATTATATTAAGTAATTAATATTTTCACGACTCAGAATCCTCGTCCTATTTTTTTTTCCATAAGAATGACAAATTTACCATAAAAATACGATCTCCCACAATCAATATAAATAAGATTAAAGCACAATGCTAATAAGTCATCAAACTCAACATTATTTTCTAGATTTATCTCTTTGTAGCAAAAATCACCGGTGACAATGAAGAAAGCTTTGAACATCTTCATGTTATTTGTATTATTGTCTCTTCTTTCTGGTAAACTATACTAATGCTAAAGCCCTTCTTTTACAAGAATTTCTGAAATCGTATAAATTACTTATTAGTATATAATTATATCAATTAATTTACTCTAACTTACTTGTTGTAGAAATGACATTTTCAAGTATTAGAATGGTAGAAAGTCAAAGTTTTGTGCAGAAAGAGATCATCTCGGATGTGATGCACGAAGAGCCCTCTCCAAATGTTATGCATCATGCGGTGCTCGAAGAACCTTCTCTAAATGGTGTGCATCCGAATGAATTTCCATGTAAACATAGATGTTTTTGGCAATGCGATACTGTGATAGGATATCCATGTCATTGCGTATGCCATAAAGACCTTTAGAGGTCTGAGACGAATTAAAAAAATAAAGTTGTTGTAATAATGATTAAAACAATTTAAATTCAAATGACAAAATATATTAAAAATTCTACATAAATTCTAAGTTTTAATAAACAACAAATTTTTATAAACTTCAGAAACATAATTAAATTAAAAAAAATTATTGGATAAAAAAGATAAAAGCAGTTCTTAAAATCAAATATTAAAATTTTAGTTGGAACATAATAATTAAATAAAAAGATGGTTGTATGCGAGTGTGTGTATCAAACTCTAGTGGAAACCACATTACAAGAACTAGATGAAAGTCCGTGCTACGCGCAGAGTATTCTCATTTATTTATTAGATTTTTTATGTGTTTTTATGTGTTACTTTTAAAAAAAATTAATTTTGTTTCTATAGTTTTTAATATTAATTTTTGGTTTTGTGTTTTGTTTTTTTGTATTTTACTTTATAATAGGTCTAATTTGTTTTTGAATTTTTTTTTAATTAATGTCTTAAAAGTAGTATTTATTTAACAAATTAATCATTTTTCGTTCATAAGATTTTCATTTATTGTGTTTTTGTTTTTTTTGTTATATAAACTTTTTATTATGAAATGTTTTAAGAATATAATTTACTCCTTTTGGTTTTTGTACGATACACATTCGGTTCTCTTCAGGTTTTGTTTTTTTTAATGGTAAAGTTTAGATGTATAAGACCTGTTCAGATATTTATCTTTAAAACTAATAAAGGAGATTAATAGCATTTTAAACATATTATGCTATTTTCACTCTATAATGGTGTCGCTGCAAAATCATATTCAGTAACCAACTTCCATCTTTCACTTTAAAATTAATATTCCAAATATTATTTTCTTTTTACATACTTATTGAAAATTTGCAGTTTTATCCTTACATTTAGTAGAGTTATGAATTTAATCAACTATTTTTTTATTTATAATAATTTGAAAATTGATTTATTTTGTATGTAAATAAAATTATATTAAAAATCATAATCTAAGTAAATAAATCATAATTATATTAATTTAAACATTTTATTATTAAATTTTTCTCACAAAAGATCATGATTTCTGATATGTATTATTTTGTATTTTTAATCTTTAATAATCTGCATAATGAATTTTATTAGCTTTAATAAAATTTATGTGTCAAAAGATAAATATATATTTTTGTTAAATATATGGAGGGATGAAAAATGTCACATTTTAAGATGCGAATCTACTAATTCCAGCAGCAGAAGGTGGGTTTTGTTCAAACATCAGAAACAGAATAAGCAATCTTGATAACATATGATTAACCATCTCTAAATCTTATACTAATGCAAAACATAAACATAAAAGAATAGCAGGCTATATATATATATATATTCTTTTTTTTTTTAATACAAACTGTCTAAGTTTGAGTTGGTGTTTTTTGGTGTAGATGCTTCCGCACTCGAAGAGTTTGCAGCAAACCATATTTACAAACCTTCGGTCTTATGCATGGTCTCTACTTGTTCTGATCAAAATGAGCATATTCCGAATACTTTTGTCCATTACTCTTATGATCTGAGTTTTAGTCATTACTGGTTCTCCATGTTGACGTCTATATATATTTCTTTCTCTCTATACATGATAAACTGTAGCCTGGTAACTGTAACAATTGTTCTATTCAATGAAAATGTGTAACAAGAAGTAAGAAAATCGTTTAGTAGAATACAAATAATCCTTGGAGATCGGAGAGACAAAGAGGTAAAAGTCAGGCATTTTAACTATAGATGGAAACAAATCCCTTTCGTAAATAACTATATATAGGTCCGGTGAAAAAAATTAAAATTGTTCGAGTCTTCGTCTCCAAAAGATTGTTGTTTTCTTTTTGCAAATTTTTTGCTGCTTGCTGAAAAGTTTGATGACAGGTGTCATATTTTACTGTTTTATTCTATCTCATATAACTACATTTAGGTTCTCATTCTTACAAAATATAAATTAGTTTATTAATTAAAGTTTTTTTATTTTAACTATTCTATATCAAATATTTTAGGAATCCATTGAATCTTAAAAAATAGTTAGATTCTTTTTATCATAAAATATAAACATGTATAATATAAATTAAGTTATACCTATTTTATTAAGAATCACAATTTATGTTATTCATTGATAAAATATATGTACTTACTTTTAAATAATATTTTTAAATTTAGATGATATGTGAAAACTTAATGCAATACTGATAGACTGGAAATTGTCATTTTTATTTCTACTGCAAGTGCACAGCTTATAATTGTAATACTTTAGATTCGATTTCAGAGGACCAATGTTGCACTATGGTTCTACAAGATTTAAGAGCAAAGCTAAGACAATAATGATTGGTTTGTTGGTTTTAAGTAACAACGCTTAAACAATAAACGGATTAAAATTCAATAGAGACAAACACTAGACCAGAGCAATTCGCAGGATTTTGAAGAAAGCAACCGAATGACTATTCATGGCACAGTTTAGCACAATCTAGAACTCAAACATAAACGCATAATAATTCACTTTCGTCGAATTATTAACTTCATCTATCAACTAGCATTCTAAACTGTCGTTTGAATCTAGCAGTTGTAGACAAGCATTAACG
>KE153664.1:73089-83596 GCA_000411075.1 Sisymbrium irio | reverse complement strand
CGAGAGGAAATGAGCGAAACAGATTTCGGGTTAGGGTTTTAGGTAATGGTATATTTGTCATTAAAAAGATACTAAAATATTTTTGTCATTTTCAGCGTGCACAAACATTTCTGGAAACCAAACTGAATATACTAACATTTTGGTAAATTGCCCTAAAATATTTAATTTAACATGTTTAAGATTAATGCATTTTTAATTAAACATATTTAAAATTAATACATTTTAAACATAAAATATATTTTAATTAAAAATAAACATAGATTGATATATTTTTAATTAAACATACTTATGATTAATACATTTTGATTAAACATAAACATAGATTATCCCAAAAAAGCTAATTTTTTACTTGAAAACACAAAACTTTAATTAAAGGAGAAGAAAATAAATGGGCAAGTGTTTTTTGGGCGAAAAAAAATAAAAAAGAAGAAAAATGTTATTTTGTTTCACAAAAATAAAAAGAAAACACATTTTATTAACCAATAAAGATACGATGCGTGGCAGGAGAAGACGGTTTCTTCGCGTCCTTATATAAGAGATGTCTCATTCATTTTTCTTTATTTCTGATTTATTTTAATAAATTTTTTAGGCAAGATACACGCTAAGAGATGACCAATAATGATGTTCTTAGAAGTTTGGCAAAATGGATTCACATAATTTTTGTAATATGTTCTTATTACTTCATATTAACAATTAATTCTTGTACTCATCAATTCAATTATTAAACTAGTATATAATCCGTGCTTACGCAGAAAAAACTTCTATAAATATATTAAAATGTATTTTTCTTTTTTTTTCCGGATAAATAATGTATTGTACGGGATAATAATTGTTTTTTAAATAATAATTTGTTTGAAAATATTTACTTTGTTTTCTAAAACATAAAATGCTTTTCGTGTGAAAATACGTTATAATAGTTTAAATTCACAATAAATAAGATTAATTTTATTTTGTTTTGATGATTAATATATGAGAATATTTATTTTTCAGACTATAAAAATTTATATCATTTAGGAACCTTATTTAGAAATCTTAATGAGCATTACTTTAATCAAATTATTATCATTAATTTGATGATATCTTAAATTTAGTTTATAAATTATAAATATTATATTATTTTTATTTAGTAGTTTGGTAGTTTAATTGTTTCCCAAATAATTTTAGTTATAACAAAAGAATAATATAATATTAATTTTATGTTATTCTATTTATATGTCAAACCTTAAAAGTCAATAAGCCCAAAATAAATTAACCCAATTTGTATATTAAAATCAATTTAACACATCTAATAATCACAAATCAAATTATTTGATATAAAACTAAACTTGTTGCCAAACAAATATTATGTCATATACTGTAATTAATAACAATTTTTAGAGTATTTTTAAAAAGTGTCTCTCTTTTAATATTATAGAGATATTCAATCAATTAAGGTTATGTCATTCACTTTATCTTGAATAATACATTTTATCAGTTATTTTAAACATAGTAAAATAAATTTAAAGATTTGAAAATGAAGTTGAAGATACTATCGGAAGAACATAAAATGAAATAAAATCGTGAATTCATGATCAAATAAAGTAAATGATGATATCAACATACACATTAGCTGTCAAAACTCAAAACTGAAGTGGGTCTACGGTCTACCACTTAATAAAAAGTAATAATGTGATTTGACTCGTAACGGTTGATTTACTGAGATATAAGATAATAAATGCCAAATTAAGAAGAGTAATGAAAATATTAAATATGATTTCAAAACTATAAAAATAAGATAAATATAGAAAACGGACTGAAGGAAAAGTCTTGATCTTTTCTCTCCCAACCTCCTTTCCTCCACCTCTCCTGATTACGTCCCCATTTCCTTCCTTTGGAGGTGCTCTTCATCGTCAGCAGAGAGGGAACCCCTTTTCTTGGTCTTTAATTTGGCATACTATTTACTGATTTTCATCATGTCTTTCATCTGAATCTCGTGTCTTGTCTTTTCCGCTTGAGGTTGATGTTGAGGCGATCCAACCTCTGTGGCTGTGATCGTATGTGTCTCCTCTCCCTTGCAGGTGTGGATTCAGTGGTCCTGCGCTGTGCTTTCTTCCTTTGGCGGTCCTATTCTGCGGTCAAGTTAGTTTATATGGTTTGATTTGAGTTTTGTGATTCTAGATATTTGTTTGGAATACTTTCTTTTAGTATTGGAATCTCCGGCTCTTTGAGTTACAGTGTTTAGTTTTCAATCAGATTTGGTAGTAAAGGTTTGGTTTCCTTTTGTGTTTTTTGTTTGTTTAGTTATTGTTCTCTTTGTATGATGCAGTTTTTAATTTTTCTTTCCTCCAAATCCTTTCTACCTTTTGTCTTAGGTGGATTGTGTTATGCCTTTTGTCTTTCTCTCTATCTGAGTTCTGGAGGGATTCTTTTGGCTTCGTGTTTTAATAGAAAATTTGGTCACTATAGTAATCTCACAATTTTAGACTGAAAGAGTTGAGTTTCCTGAAGTTTATTTATTTTTCAATAGTTGTCTGAAAGGACCGGGCTATCGTCTATATGTTCGTATCAGGTATTGACGTTTATAAGGCTAGTTCAGTTTAAGGGGAGGTTTACCAGTTTTATTCTAGTGTTTGGTATGATTGGTTGGCTTTGGTTCTGCCATTTGTTTGGTTTTAGTCTTTGGAAGTGTGTTACTTACCAGCTTTGTCTCCCCGGGTATGGGGCTATGTCTCTGGAGATGGTTTATCTGCCGGCTTATGTCTGAAATCTTTGTTTAGTTTTTTTTTTTTGTATCATGTTTATTAATTTTTTGTTTTTTTCCAAGTATGGGAATGAATAAAAAAGCACATGAATAAAAAAAAAAAGATAAATGATAGAAACTAAAAGAAAGATATTCACATGAGTCTATGAGACCTGAAACATGAATGCATATAAAAGGCATAGCCTGGGTCCATGAAACCTAACAAAGGTGGACAATGTGATTGATTAGCTGGCTTTACCAATTTTCCTAGTGAATTGGTGGATGAACGATTGGAAAGAAGTGATTGCGGATGTGATCTTCCCAATTGACTATACATTTCTTTGACATGATCAATGGATAGAATATATAGATGATATCAAATTAAGACACTTATAGAGATTTGTTTGCCAATTAAGACACTTTGAGAAAGTAGGGCACTTTTAAAGGGTGAAAACCTGAAACCAACCCTTGTAAAGATAACTAAAGAAATTTGGTTTCTATTTTCTTGTTTTGGAATCTTTGTTCTCTTTTTCGACAACTGATTTTAAAAATAAAAGAAATTTGTTTTAAAAGATTTTATCTCTTTCATATTTGCAAAACGTAAAATAACAATAAAAGTAAACCCAAAAACATCGACTTATAAGATTTTCTTTATGCTCTGAAAACGCTTTCGTCATTGAAATTGTCACCGGATTTGGAGTTATGAAAGGAATGTGTTCGACCTGTATATACTTCTCCTCATGCCTTTGAATTTGAGTGGTGTGAAAACTCATTTCAAGCCCTCGAAGCAGAAGTTAGTAATCCTAGTTCATTTGTTTTTTTTACAGAGGAGTCATCATCTAAAACCTCTGAATAGTTAAATGATTGAGTAAGTTTTAGTTATTTCCAGAGTTTATTTGTGGTTTTAGATCTGAAACTAAAAAAATTTGGTGAAAAATGGTTGTTTTCCCATTTATTTTTAAAATATTATCATGGTTTTAGACCTAAATATGAAAAAAAATTGGTTGGTTTTAGATCTGAATCTGAAAAGTTTGGTTAGAAACAAATGTTCTGGATCTTTTTTTTTACATAACATATCTGTTTTTGCAGGGGATGTGAATCAGTAACATGAAGAAGATGATATTACTGTGTAAACATGGAATCTGGTGTGGATGTCCAGATAGAGATTGTACGCAAACATGAATGGATGTTTGTGTTATGTTCAAGCGAATATGTGAACATGCATATAAGATGTTCGTACACATGTTATATAAATATGTTGTATGTATGTGGACATCCACGTGCAGGAAAAAAGATAAATGTGCATGTTCATAATAATTGTAAAAATGTTATGCAATGTGATAATGAGCGTAAATAGGTTATCAGCCAAAACTTTCTATGAATCACTATAGGCTCATCGACACTAAATTGTCTCTAATTTTAAAAGATAGATGTCTATAGGCTCATCCATTAATGGGGGTTTCGACCGTTGGCTTCCGGAAAGACTGTTTGCATTTGAAAGCTCGATTAGTAAATACGAAGTTAGTAAATACGGATTTCGTCAATCTAATGAGACGGGTATGAGTGAGTGGATGAACATGGCAGCAACGGATGGATGTTGTAAGTGGATGTCCAAATGTGATATGAATAGTTTGTAGAGGGACATGTGGATGAACATAGCTGGTAAGGAATATATGGTGTAAGTGGATGTCTTGAATAATAACGGATCTGATGGTCAATTTTTGGGTAGCGCACGGGTGGCTATATGACTCTCAAATAGGATGATCTATGGATAGCTATAGAAGATGGATGACCATAGTATATGGCGAGACGGGCTATATGGATGATCATGTCTGGCGTAGGCTACGTGGCTGGTAACATGGATGACCAACTAATCTGATAAAACGAGCAGAACAATAAAATGTGGATGGTCGTGTAGAGGACGGACGATGAACATGGACGAACAAATATACATAAAAAAAGAAAATAGATTTATAATATGGTGAATGTATCCAAACATAGTTCTCAAAAGAGAAGAAGTCCTATAGTAGCCGAATACAGATAAATGACAAACCAGAATCAGATGGGGCGTTTGCATGTTGTCCTGTTGTGTCCATAGAAATAGAGATATTTGAACATACAAGATGTTATAGAAATGTGGATGACCACATAAATAGAGATATGTGAACATACGAGTTGGTAATTGTACAAACATGAATGAATGTATGTGTTATGTTCATGCCAATATGTGAACAAGCACATTAGATTGTTGTACACATGTTAGCTAATGGATGGAACAACAATGTCAGTTTTGAAGAAGACATTATACAGTCATACAAATGGAAATTTATATGAACATATGATTATTTTTTTTGCTGTGTGGACATCATTTTAGTGTGATCCTATACATGTGAAAATATCTCTTTGACCGTGTACGTACACATGTCTATTCTCTGTACGTTCACGGTTATATCCACCTGCTTTAATGTTACATATATGAGGTTTTGGTATTTATATGAATTAACAATAAAATTTTTGTGCAAACGATGGACGTACACAAACCCAGAAGATGGTACAGAAGCATTGGTAACATTACATAAGCATTTGTAACATCATACACATGACCACACATACATTATAAAATCATGATGTACAAGCAGCATTACATAAGCATTTGTAACATGATTTACAAGCAGCAAACGATGGACGTACACAAACCCAGAAGATGGTACAGAAGCATTGGTAACATTACATAAGCATTTGTAACATCATACACATGACCACACATACATTATAAAATCATGATGTACAAGCAGCATTACATAAGCATTTGTAACATGATTTACAAGCAGCAAACGATGGACGTACACAAACCCAGAAGATGGTACAGAAGCATTGGTAACATTACATAAGCATTTGTAACATCATACACATGACCACACATACATTATAAAATCATGATGTACAAGCAGCATTACATAAGCATTTGTAACATGATTTACAAGCAGCAAACGATGGACGTACACAAACCCAGAAGATGGTACAGAAGCATTGGTAACATTACATAAGCATTTGTAACATCATACACATGACCACACATACATTATAAAATCATGATGTACAAGCAGCATTCAAGTGGACATACACGTAATATTAACATGAATTGTACGTCCACATATACCTTCATTTTTCTGTACGTCCACATGTATATCATCTTCTTCATATCATCTTTCTCTGCAAAAATAGATCTGGTCGGAAATATAATACATTCTCTGTTTTGAGATTGACCCAAAACACCTAAACAAAACCAAATCCCGACCATGGCCTTATCGTTTAGGCTGTCCATATCAAAAATCAGATCTATTTTCCAGATCTACAAAATCAAAATAACAAAATCACTAAAACTTAATTCATGCATTCCATCGGATCAAAGCTTTATAAAGACAAAGAATACTGTTTGGAAAATGCCCAGAAAAAAAAAACCTGATTCTCAAGAACAATAATTTATTTGCATAAAGCAAGTACATTTTGAAGAGATTTCAAGTTTAACATAAGACTACCTAAGCGGAATCGAAGGTAATATGAGATCCAATTCTCAGAATTTGAGATGAAAATTGTACCACACAATGAAAGATAATTTTATTTTTTGTTTTAGAAAGAAATTTGATGATGAATGAACAAATCTAATTTACGTAAGTTTTGCACTATTATTTCAGTTGAAACACGTTAACCACGGTGACTTAATATTAATAACTGAATTGCGGTATCTAGTTAGATGGCGACCTAATATTAGAAGAGTAGAAGCGCATAATAGGGGTTTCCAATATCTCACAACTGAAGGTGAAGGAGAGAAAGTACACATTCGATCAAGAGTGTCTTATTTTGTAATAAGGAAGTCTAGAAGTGCCTTCTTATGTAATTTTCTCTAGAAGATATGGTCCGCCCTACCAAGCAACTAAACTATCAATAAAATAAAGTTCACACATCTTATTCCTTCATTCTCATTGTTATTCTAAGTTTTCTCTCTTCTCCACAAAACACTTTAGTTCTTAAAGCTGGAGAGATTATTTGTCTTTCCTTTCCCATTTTATAAAAGGGTCAATTGGGTAGAAAATGAGGTTTTAATATATATCTAGTACTTTATCGGGGTTCACACGCGGAACAAGTTTATTTTAGTATTTAATTTTTTAAATTTGGTTTGATTTTAATTTTTGGTATTATAATTAAATTTATTAAATAGTTTATTGATATAATTTTAATGGATTCTAAATGTATTTATTAATGTCCCCTAAGTTAAGTTAATGAAATTCGTTCTTACACAGTGCATAAATTCGTTTTTTGTTATTATAATTTACATTAAATTATATTAAAATTAATTTATAGTTCTGAATTTTTTTTGTTAGTTATACTTTTGAATTTAATATTTTATTTGGAGTTATAAATTAAACTATATTTTTGAATTTTTTGTTGGAGTTAAAAAATATACTCCCTCCGTATCATTTTAAGTGTTATTGTAGAATAAAATTTTTGTTTCAAAATAAGTGTCGTTTTAGAATTTTAATGCAAAATTTATTACAAAGATTTTCTTATTTTTTTTTATTGGTTGAAACATAGTTAAATGTATAGGTAATTTTATTTTTATTTTGGAAAATATACAAATTATATATTTTATTAATCTGGGTGCATAAATCTAAAACGGCGCTTAAAATGATACGGATGAAGTATTCTTTATGAATTATAGTTTGTGTTCGTGTAGTAGTTTAAGAGTTATAAACATTTTTTGTTGATTTTTTTAGTTTAATAGTTTATTAAATATTTTTTTATGAAATATAATAAAACAGAAATTTATATTAGATTAAAAATTTATTATGGAGTTTAAAAAATTGAATTAATTTTGTTGTTGCAAAATTTTTTGTATATTTGAGAATTTGACAATTTATTGTTGTTGCTCCAATTTCTTTAAAAGGGAGAGCATGTGTCTTTCTTTGATAAAATTATTTTATTTTATTTTTTGCCTGCAAACTTTTCTATTAATAAGAAAGCCCAACTGGGTATTACAACAACATAAGATTATTAAGCCCCAAGAGAGAGTGAAATACACGATTCCATTCCAAGTGAAGCCCATCAAATAAACGATTTTATTTGAATAAAGTCGAAAAGGTAAAAAAAAGAAAGAAGCAAAAGTAGTGTCTACATCATCGCCGCCGAAGAAATTGGAGCAATCTTTCAACATCTTCTTCCCGTATGAAAATCAAATTCTCTCTCTCTCTTCAATTGTTTTGGATTTGTTTGTCTTTTCATTTTAGATCTTTGTTTTAGAGATGGAAGGTGAAGGAACGAAGAAGATGAAGCTCACTGGGCGACGTCATCTATGCAACTATGCAGGGCCTCGGCAAAGGAAGATGTTGCGGTTCATGGAGATGAACCGGCTGATTTGGCAGATTTCGAAGCATCTGAGTTATCTCTCGATTTAAGGGATTTCGAAATATCGGTTTCTCTCCGCTAATTATAAAAAAAGAAGATGGAAATGAATGTTTAGTAAACACAAACGGTTGAAGAAACTAAGTTTCTGGGGATAGATACTGTCTTTTCACGGTCTATCTTGATAGGAATGAGAAGGCTGAATTTTGAGGAATCGCTATAAGTTCAGCTAAAGGGTTGGCTTATCTGCACGAAGACTGTAAGTAAATTCCTATTCGTTAAAAATCTGACTAATAGTTCATTGTATGATATAATTGACCCGCGTTTCATAACTCATCCTAAAACTGTTTAAAGAAACATTAATGAATAAGTTTATTCTTTGAAACTTAAGACAAAAAATTAATTCAACACAATAACCATTCACCAATCGCCAAGGTAGGTAACATTGTTGTCACCTTCAACTAAGAGAAACGACAACAACACAAAAACAGTAAATCATCATCAATATCTTATAGAAAATAATTAAGAATGAGTAGAGAATATAACCTTAGTAGCTTTAAGAAGTTCAGAAATAGAGTTTTTAGAAATTGTCTCAAATAATCTTAGCTTTTAGATGATTGAATGATGTTAATCATGTCTGCACTGTATAAATCCTTTGTTGTATCTGCATTTGGTAATATAAGTAAACATAAAATGTATAACAAACCATCTAACATTCACACATAGAATATGAAATCGATTTTGAACTGACCCGATATTTCTCTTGCGTTGGTGCTTTGAAGATGACTTTTCTGAAATGAAGTTCGGTTTCAAAACGTTTGAAAGATGAGGTAATTTCCTTTTGTCCTTGCATGATACTTGAGGAAGCCATTTTCGAGCATGATCAATTTTTAAAATGGAAATTTAAGTTAGTAAAACACCCTAATACAATCGCCAGTTCACTAAGTAGAAATCAAGATTGATTTTACTTACATTGGTGCCACATTTGTGACATAATCATTGCCTAAGTAGAAAGTAAGATTGATTTTACTTACATTGGTGCCACATTTGTGACATAATCATTGCCTACACTACACCAGAACTTTGGTTTTATAGCGAGGTTATGTATTGCTGAGTCCCTGCGCTTTAAAAAAAAAAGAACAATAAGAATGAATCTTCTTATTTTAGATTAGTTTCAATCGGTTTAAGAGAATATGTATTAAAATCCATTACTCACTGTTTCATCTGCTAGTTTCTATCCAGGGTTTCACCAAACTGTGCTGAAATTGCTTCCAAATAAGAAGAACTTTCACTTGGATTCACCAGTCTTGAGTGGTTTGACATCTTTAAGGTGCGTGAAACCTGTATTACATTAACATTGCAAGAATATTAGAATGAAATGAAGTTTTCTTAAAGAAGGATTTTAGATAGAGGAGAAGGTCTCCGTTTTAGAATGATGTAGGGTGTGTGTTTTATATTAGAAATGTTAGAGAAATTTAGATCGAAAATCTAGGATAATAAAAGCCCGTAGTAACTCGAATATTTGATTAGTTATTTCTGAATATGCTATCACATAACTCGAATATTTTGTTAGCATAATTTGGGATTTGGGAATATGGTATCTCAGAATAAATATGGTGGATTTGTCAACAAATTCAAAAATTTCACAAAAGGGTGGTATTTGTTTTGTTCTTATTTTCTCTAAAATCATACTATTAAAAGCCAAGTGATTTTTTCGAATGGAGCTCTCTCATTGAAAATTGAGGTGGTTGATATTTATTTTACCCCTATTTAAAAAGCTTATTTTTATATTTTAATTTGTTAGATTAGTGTGTTAGATTAATGTGTTAATATTATAATTAGCTTTTAAATATTATTAAATCCGATTGTGGATCCCACAATTAAAAAAACGAATTTAAAAAAAAATAAAATAAAATAAAACGTGAATACCATAAATAAAAAGGTAAAGTGCAATAAAATATATATTCATAGTTTCGATAAAATAAAATAAAAATATAATAATATCTCCATTCGATTACTAAAATTTAATTCAATTATAACTTTGAATTTAGTAAAATCACTAAANTAGGTAGTTGTGTTTTTATTTTGAAAATATACAAATTCATATCTATATTTATGAATCGTTCTGCACCCAGAATGAAAATTAAAATTGAAATTACTATATTACTTTTGATGAAATACAAAGCGAGCTTGGATTTTTTTGTCTTTTGACATATATAAAAGAAATTTATTTTTATATTAAAAATTCTAAAATAGGATATATATTTTAAGTGCTAATTACTTTTGATTGTTATAATGATATTTTCTTTATAGATAATTTTCACAATATAATTCACCGAATATATTATGAAAGAAAATATTACATATACTAAAATAGAAAAGATAATT
>KE153664.1:42757-55548 GCA_000411075.1 Sisymbrium irio | reverse complement strand
CCCGCGCTTGACGCGGGCTAACCACCTAGTTATCATTAAACTTAGTATTAGTAGGACAAAGTTTAGTTAAAGAAATACTACTAGGACATATTCTATTTCAATCTGACCTAATTAGCCAATTTTTTCAAAATACAATATAACTACAATCTAACAAAATCCAATAAATATTGAATAACAAGTGTTTTTAATATATTTTAAATTACCTCTATCAAGATGGCTAATGCATACGCCATTGTTGGATTTGAATGCAGAAGAACTTCTGGATGGATATGACATACTCAAGGTCAGGGATCTCTGGAGAGATGGATTGGGATGGGATTCACAAGAATCACGCCTTTTGTGGATGAGGATAGACAGCTTGAACTCTTGGCTGTAGCGTTGGATAGTGTGACTGGTGCGAGAGATAGAATGTCGTGGTCCGAAACATCTAATGGGAGGTTTACAGTCAAGTCTGCCTACACTCTACTTACACTTGATCAGTCTCCTAGACAGAACATGGAGAGCCTGTACAAGCGTATATGGCGTGTGGTCTCACCAGAAAGGGTCCGTACGTTCTTATGGCTGGTAGGATAGCAAGCAATTATGACTAACGCCGAGAGATTTTGGAGGCTTTTGGGGGATAGCGTGGTTTGTGAAGTTTGCAGAGGAGGAGTAGAAACAATCTTACACATCCTTCGTGATTGTCCAGCCATGGCACGGATATGGAGTAGACTAGTCCCGGTCAATAAAAGGCAAGTTTTCTTTAACCAACCTCTGTTGGAATGGCTATTTGAGAATCTTTGTGATGAGGTAGTAACAGTTGATGGACCATGGTCGACTACTTTTGCGATATCTGTTTGGTGGGGATGGAAATGGAGGTGTGGTAATGTGTTTGGAGAGAACAGAGTGTGCAGAGATAGAGTGCGGTTTATCAAAGATAGAGTGAAAGATGTGGTAGATGCGCAAACCGCTGTTGATCACGGCTCGGTGCAGGTTGCGAGAGAGGAGAGATTGGTTGGTTGGATTGCCCCAGTTGGTGAGTGGTTTAAGCTAAACACAGATGGTGCCTCTAGAGGAAACCCGGGGTTAGCTACTGATGGGGGCGTGCTTAGGGACAGTGCAGGGAGTTGGTGTGGAGGATTTGCTCTGAACATCGGTCGCTGTTCTGCTCCGCTAGCTGAGTTGTGGGGTGCTTATTATGGTCTCTGCATTGCATGGGAGCGTCAGGTGACTTGTTTGGAATTGGTGATTGACTCGGAGATGGTGGTGGGGTTCCTGAAACATGGGATTGAAGACTCACACTCTCTCTCCTTCATGGTACGTTTGTGCCACAGCTTGATTTCAATGGATTGGTTAGTCTGAGTTTCCCATTTCTATAGAAAGCAATCACTTGGCTGACAGTCTTGCCAATCATGCGTTTAGCTTGGCTCTTGGTCTTCACACTTTTGATGTAGTTCCTTTTGTAGTAGAATCGATCATGCAGGATGATGCTCTGGGTGTTGTGTACCCACGACAAGTCCGTGTGGAATAGCTTCTTTTTAATTTCATTTATAATAATCTTGGGAGCTTAGGCTCCAGTTTCATACAAAAAAGAATTACATCTATCAAATACAGAACTGAATAAAAAGTATTTTTAATGTATTTCAATTTACATTAAACTACAGTATTCAATAACACCCACCTTAATGTGATATCAGTTTTTGTTCCCAATATTATTATATTCGTTTAGATATGCTATTAAAGTGGTTTGAAAAGATTAGCTAAATGTTTGATTGAACAATAGATTGGAAGAAACACGATTTGGTTTTAAAACAAAACAGGAATATACTTGGTTAGTATTACGGTTTGATTTTGAAGTTTAGGAAATTTATGAGTGAAATTAGAGGTACTGTATATTTGGATTTGTTTGTTAATTGGTTGTATTGGTTTAATGACAGGATGGATAACCAATTTAATTGAACTGATTATAGCGGTCTGATTTAAGTGAGGAAGCAAAGATCCGCATGTGTATTTGACGGGTAATGGGTCGGATCGAGTCACTTTGTGAGTTGACTCAGTTTTTTGTTATACTTGTTACCAAACAAATTTCTTTTTTTTTATAAAAAAAATGACACAAGTTGTAATTAAAAGCATTTTTGTCAGTATTTTTAAAAAAGTACATTGGAAATAATATTGTAGAGATTAGTTTTTCTCTCTCTTGCACTGTTTTTGAGATAGCTTTTCAAATATGCTCCATGTCTTCCCCCACTGTAACTACTCTTTTATCTGCTGGATATTCATCTTGTCCCCTGGATATTAGCATAACTCCGACGACGCACTGGTGAATTTTCTCCAAAACCCTATGGATCCAGATAGCTTGGAGGCTACTCTACTCAACTCAAGGTGGTCTTCGAGAGCCTCCATTCAGTCTAATGAAGATCTGGGGTAGTTGTCTCTCTCTAACGGGAAATATGAAATATTCCCTCGAATTCTAGATCTGAGGCTCGGGTCTTTACCGCAGTGTACAGATTGTTGGCATGGTTCTATCTTATCTTCCATGTTATCTTTCTCCTTTCCCTTGTTGCGAGGTAGTCAACTCTGTCCTTTACATGCATGTCTTGTTACTACTTGTGCTAAAAAAAATAGGATTGGGTCTCCAGTAGATCTCCGGTTCGTATCCCGGAGAGT
This sequence comes from Sisymbrium irio, assembly GCA_000411075.1. NCBI lineage: Eukaryota > Viridiplantae > Streptophyta > Magnoliopsida > Brassicales > Brassicaceae > Sisymbrium > Sisymbrium irio. The sequence goes on along the minus strand of KE153664.1, from coordinate 52,902 downwards.
GATAACTCTGAGCTCATTGCAGCTAACTGAATGACCATTATAGGTCGTGTTACCAACCCAATGTCCAACGGCCCCATGTTGTGGTAGACTCTTTCACAACAATTCTGGAATATGGAAGGCTGTGTCACATGCAAGGATTTAGGATTGGATAAATTTCAGTTCTGATTCGAGAAGGAGGAGGACCTCATCATGGTCCTTGGTAAAGCCCCTTACCATTTCAAGAAAGGGATGCTGATACTGCAAAGATGGGAACCTGTCGTCTACCCCAAATTCCCGGCCATGATAACTTTTTGGATGAAAATCCATGGAATTCCACTGCACTTTAGGATGGACCAAGCAATCAGGACTATTGGTAAAGAGCTTAGACACATCTCAGGGATAGTTGTGGAAGAAGCTTAAGTGCAAGTGGATATTAACGGCCTCACTCCCTTGGATATGAAGATGGACATCCAACTAAACACGGGTGAAATTACCACGGTTGAGTTTGAGTATCTTGGTCTTGAGAAACACTGCTAATGTATAACTCTGAGAATCTTCTCGGATTCGCAAGAAATGGTAACACTGCTGAAGTAGAAGGATAGCAAGGTGGGACTCATGGGAATCCTCCATGATATTCATTATTTTGCTTTATCTTTTGAGAGTGACATCCAACTAAACACATGTGAAATTACCACAGTTGAGTTTGAGTATCTTGGTCTTGAGAAACACTGCTAATGTATAAACTCTGAGAATCTTCTCGGATTCGCAAGAAATGGTAAGACTGATGAAGTAGAAGGATAGCAAGGTGGGACTCATGGAATCCTCCATGATATTCATTATTTGCTTTATCTTTTGAGAGTGTTTCCTTTTTTTTATCCCTCGTTTGAACAATTTGGAGGCTGACTCCCTTGCCAAAGTGGCTTTGTATTCGGCAATTTCGAACATTGGCTGAGTTTTTGCTCCTTTATTATATAAAATCCTTTGACCAAAAAATAAAAATAATATATATAATATGTAATTAGCTCTATAGCTAAAAGTTATCTGAAATTGGGTGGGTTGTCACGTCGAATGGTGTCATGTGGTAAGCAAAGACTCTTTACCCCCCCTCTCTTATATATATATACATATATTATAGATTTATTTATATAATTATTTACTCTTTACATTCACTATATATAATATATGTATATTTCACATTAGATATTTGTTATCCTTTATATAGGTACAAGTAGTGGAGAGAGAGAAATCAATTTTCAATCTCACCATTTGTTCACTATTCTTCTTCAAATTCAACGAAAATAAAAAATGTGAACATATAATGAGATTGATAATTGGTTACTAATTTAGTAATGTTATTATCTGAAAAGTATGTATAATATTATAATTAGTAATTGTAGGTATATAAAGAGATAGTTAACCAAATAATCATTTTATTATCTGAAACTATTGATGTTGTGTGTCTTTCTTGGTTATGTTATTCTAAAAATTATGTGGTGATGTGGTTGTGATGATAAGTAGAACATATATTCAGAATCGACGCTGATCCTCTTCCTATCTTTGGTGAAGAATTTGTAGGTTTTATTTATAATCACCATATCTAGTTTCTAAAAACATTACTAGAGAATTTTGAAGGAGCTGTTATTATTGATGTTTCTACTTCTTTCAGAATTGGAAAGCAAAACTCAACTTTTTTTACATGCAAGATCATTGGTAATTCAGATTTATTAAAAGAAAAACTGGAGAAAACCCTAATGAATGACGATAAACACCCTTAATTAAAAAAACGATTAAAATTATTAACAAATCAATGTCATATAATTATTATCTATGTCATTTATGTCTATAACCCAATTGTGTCATTTAGATAACTCAGTCAAACCTCAAAATATACTCTACAATAAAAAATGTTAAAAGTTATAATTAAACTCTTTGTATCAATATCAAGTGAATATTAATAAACTAAATGTGTATACTTTCTTAAATTTAACAAGTGAATCCTCTATATACATGTTATCTTATAAGTACATCAAACTTACCTATATATATAAGTTAGGATCCTAAATCATATAAAATAAATCATATAAAGTAAAATATTTATCAATTAATAATGTTAAGACTCTAAAAATTTATTAATTTAAAGAATTATTGATTTTAATTTTTAATATTTTTTGACAATATGATGTTATTTAAAAAAAATTACTAATTAAATATGAGTTACACAAACTTAAAGTTATGAAAATAAAATTTCTTATTAAACTAAAATAGATTTAATAATATATATTGAATATATATAAAGATGTTCTATGTTCAAAATGTAAAAATATCAAAAAAAAAATTTGGATATAAATATGTAAGAAAATGATGAATATCCATATAAAATTTTGGATTCAAATCTATAAAACAAATATCACTAAATTTTTTGATAAAACATATAAAATTAGAGATAGATTATTAACAAAATGTAAAAATAAATATCAATAATTTCTATAAATTATTAATTTATTGAGTATTATTTTTTAGCGATTCCTATACTTTAAACGTAAACCCTGATTCATATGCTTTAAACCCTAGATCCTAAATTCCAAAAGTCAGCCGTGAAGTTCCTAAAAGTCAGTCGTGAAGTTCCTAAAAGTCAACCATAATTATCTGTTAGAAATCAGTCGTGAAGATCATTTAAGTCAGCCGTCAAGTGTGATGTCTATCGCGACGTTTTTTTGTATTTTAGGCAGGAAAATCAGTCTAACCTCCATAGTCGTATCATTTAGATAATCCAGCCGTATGTATAATAACTCAGCCGTATCATTTAGGCGGAAAAATAGTGTAAATGTGTATAATCTCGAGACATTTACAATCTCGAGATCTGTAACTCACCATGTATTTTCTTAAATCTCAGGACATTTAAAATCTCGAAACATTTACAATCTCGAGACATAGTAATAATATTTAAATAAAAAATATAAAATTTATAAAAATTATACAGAAGATTTAAAAAAATTCCTAAAAATTCCAATTTATTTTTCTTAAAAGCGAATGATTTTTATAAATTTAAACTGAAAGTTATTATTTTTATAAATTTATTTTAGATGTAAAAATTAAAAAATTTAAGATAAACATAATAATTATTTATTTAACAAAATCCTTAACTAAGTTGTATCATAATTAAATAACTCAATAAAACCTCAAACATACCCTAAAATCAAAAATGTAAATTACATAACTCAGTCGTATCTTAAAAAAATAATACAACCATAATGTAAACAAAATCCATATTTCAACCCTAATACAAAAAAACCTAACTTTTAGAGGTTCATACTTTTTTTAATATTTCTTGGTGGTTGATAAACAAACGGTGAAAAGTATGGTTGGTAAGCTATAACGGGCGTTGAATACATATTTGTTTTTCTTAACCGAGTTATTGAAAACAATAATTACCGTATCCATATTGAAAATACTCAAAATTGAATAAGAAGAAGACAAAGAAGAAGAAGAAGAAAAAAGAAGAAAAAGAAGACGAAGAAAAAGAAGACGACGGTTGTAGATGAAGAACCTTAATATGACTGTTATAACATTAGTGATGACATGGCAACAAAAAGCTGATGACATGGAAAATTGGAACTTGATGACATGTAATATATGTAAGTCAGTCGCCAAACGATCACATAACTCAACCTTAATAAATCAGCTATCAAGTACAATGTAAGTCTGCCGTTACGTGAATAGTATCCCATTAATTAATATTTTGCTAATAAATTTGCCGTAATTATGCTAACAAATATTAAGTCAGTCATATCATCAAATAAATCAATCGTCAAATGTGTGGTATTCTAGTAATTAATATTTTGTTAATAACTCAGCCGTAATTAGGTTGGATTTATTGTTAATCCAACCTAATTATGGCTGATATTCGTAACTCAGCCGTAACTACCTCCCATAAAGAACGTAACTCAGCCGCATTATGACAATAACTCAGCCAAATTTTCAATAAATCAGTCAGCTGTTGTATAAATCAGCCGTAACTTGCGTTCGTAAGTCAGCCATGCTCGAATAAGTCAGCTAGATTTTTTGTAACTCAGCCGTAACTAATGGCTGAGTTATGTTCATAAGTCAGCCGTGCTCGAATAACTTGCGTTCGTAAGTCAGCCGTACTCGAATAAGTCAGCCAGATTTTTGTAACTCAGCTGTAACTAATGGCTGAGTTATGTTCATAAGTCAGCCGTACTCGAATAAGTCAACCAGATTTTTGTAACTCAGCCGTAACTAACAACTGAATTATATTCATAAATCAGCCGTTCTTTAATATAAGTCAGCTGAGATTCGTAATTCAACCACAAAGTAAACATAACTCAATCTTAACATATCTCATAACTCAGCCATTGTGCTTTATGGTTGAGTTCATTAATACACGTTAGCGATTTCTTACGTGATGTCGATTTTTGGCTTACGTGACAATGGTATTTTTGTAATTACTTTTTTGTTATAACATAACATAACAAGGTATTAAAAAAAATGGTAATAATAAAATAAATTTTATATGGTTCTAATAATATAACCTTATTTAAATTAATTCTCTTGTTTAATTCATATGAATTATTATTTTTGTTCAAACATTCACATGAAACATGTAAAACCGAATTTTAAAACCAGTTCCGATCTAGACAATAAGACAACTAATGAATCCCAATATTAGTGTTGTTAATCGTATTATATATAATGGCATCTGTCAGATATCTTTTAGTCGATCAATTAGATATTAACAGGATATAAGAAAACAAGAAAATTAGAAAAAACTAAAAGTTGACTTCTCCTTTTAGTTTATAATTTAATTTTGGAAAATCTTACCAAATATTATCTGTTGTATTAACTTCCTCAACTTTATGGGGGTACAATGGTGGTTTTATAACAGAAAAAAGACAGCCTTCTCTGCTTCTCACATCTCTTCCTGAGGTTGTCTTTGTCGTTCTTGCTTCATCATAAAAACATTTTTCCTTTCTTAAGAATCATCTGATCTCAACAACGACATATAATCAACTATTAAAATCTGCAGAGCTATATAATCGAGAGGCTAAATAACCTGTTTCAGTATTGTAGGTTCGCTTGTCATACTTTTATTTCTTCTTGTAAAGCCCATCAGCCACAAAGGAGATATATTTTGCATGGATAGTTACGTCATGGAAGTTTTATAGGGATAAACTAGTGATCCGTTGACCTCGGAGAACTACAAAACTAGGAGTTAGCTTAGGTTTTAATTTTTGTAAGAAATGAGTTGTTTCTTGGGGTCATCCACACACAACAAAAGTAGAGAGGATAAACGCTCCTCCATGGTTATTAATTATGAACAACAGAACCCTCCGTGTAAGCTTTCATGATAAAAACATTATGTTTTTTTTTATATGGATTTTAAATTCGTTAAAATGAAATAGTTCTAAATTATTTCAAAAGATGTTTAACCAGCCTAATAGTTTCAGATTTTCTTAATAAAATTTCCAAATTTGTTAACAGGGAACGATCAGGGACAGATAACATTATGGGAATCGGTGGCAATTAGCAAAGAAACACCAAAGAATATGGAGGCAAAGAGTTACACTTTCCGTGAATTAGCAGCCGCGACTAATAGTTTCAAGCAGGAGTTCTTGATTGGAGAAGGAGGGTTTGGGAGAGTTTACAAGGGAAAGCTGGAGAAGACAGGACAGGTAAAAAGAAAGGAAGAAACAGAGAGGTTGTTTTATTAACATAGGGATGTTGGCTAAGGAAACAAAGACATGAGTCTCTTAATTATTTGTTGGTGAATTTTAGGTTGTGGCTGTGAAGCAACTTGATCGAAATAGATTACAAGAGAACAGAGAGTTTCTTGTAGAGATCTTTGTGTTAAGTACTCTTCATCATCCCAATCTTGTTAATCTTATTGGATATTGCCTTGACGGAGATCAAAGACTTCTTGTTTATGAGTTTATGCCTCTTGGTTCCCTTGAAGATCATCTCCTTGGTATGTTCATGTCAATCAATACTTATCCGGTTCCTTTTGTTTGATAGACATATTGAAAATTGGACTGAACCAGTGATTTAGGTATTACATTATAAACTTCATTGTATAATCAACTGGTTTTATGATCTAATTAAACCAGATGTTGCACCGGGACAACGACCATTGGATTGGAACTCTCGGATAAGGATTGCATTAGGAACTGCAAAAGGGCTTGAGTATCTCCACGAAAAGGCAAACCCTCCGGTCATATATCGAGATTTTAAATCCTCGAATGTATTGCTCAATAGAGATTTCGATGTAAAACTATCAGATTTTGGTTTGGCAAAACTTGGTTCGGTTGGTGACACACAAAATGCAGCTTCCCGACTTATGGGAACCTACGGTTATTGTGCCCCCGAGTATCAGAAAACCGGTCACCTAACGGTTAAATCTGATGTATATAGTTTTGGAGTCGTTTTGTTGGAACTCATAACCGGTAAACGAGTTATCGATACAACGAGACCAAGTCATGAACAAAATCTGGTTACTTGGGTAAAATCTCTTTCAATTTCTAAATACATTTTCAAATATTCAAAGTTTAAAGTAAATACGAAACTTGTTGTTGATTCCTCATGGACCAACAATAACCATTTAAACCTAACAGTTTAGCCTTTCTTGAAATGTATTTTACTTAGGCATTAATTTACGTATAATTGTGGTTTAGGCACAACCGATTTTCAAAGAACCAAATAGGTACCCGGAGCTAGCGGATCAACTTCTTCGAGGTGAGTTCCCGGAAAAGAGTCTAAACCAAGCTATAGCAGTAGCGGCAATGTGTCTGCAGGAAGAACCAATAGTTCGACCACTTATCAGCGATGTTGTTACCGCCTTAAGTTTTTTGAGTACAAAAACCGGTTCATCTTGCGGTTTAACTACTAGCGTCCTTAAGTTTCAACCTTCGTCTGGTAAAATTCAAACAGTGGAGGACCTGCTTTAATAGTAGTCAGCTCTAAGACCAAGAGATATGAACTTGTTATGATAACGATTTTTACAAATTTATTTCTTGATTTTTTTTCCTGCTATTATATATTTATATAACATTGTATAGTTAACTATCCATGCCATTATACTTTTTGTTTGAACGGAAACCCATGATTTATATAAAATTTTAGGAAAATAAGTTTACTAAATTGGATACATATTTGTTAAGATAATATTTCGATACCAACAACCTGGCTAAGCGATAGGGCTATTGGCAAGCGACTAGACCTTCTGTGAAAAGCTCTCATACCACATAACCTAAGATATTATGTTGGTCGACAATTCTTTAGTATGAGTCGGGACTCTTTTGGTCGACAATTCTATAGTATGAGTCGCGACTCATTTGGTCGACCAAATCAAATCACTTTTAGCTGTAGAGCAAACCAAGGGGAACCGGCACTTGGGATTTTAAATATACACAACTAAATCCACCCCAGAACATTTTTCCCAAGGCACTTACCCCTGGCTCGATCAAAATATGAAGGTGATAGCAGGGGCAGATCTATAAAATTATTTTGATGAATGCACTAATATATATCTAAATTCTAATAGATGTAAGTTTTAAATTATTATGGATGCATATAAAAAATATACTAATTCTAAAAAACTTGTGGGTGCACATGCACCCTCTTCTAACACTCTAGCTCCGCTACTGGGTGATAAAGTCACTCCTCAAATGGCGAACAAATAACCAAACTTCAAGTCATTTGGTGAGACTGTAGGAATTTATACCGGTTTATAAATATTTATAAATTACTTATGAATTCATATGTTAAGATTTTACACCAATACTGAAATAAATTTAGATCTTAAGGTTTGAAAAATACCTAGATATTTTACAGTAGAATAATGAATAAAAAAAAACCAAGGTTTTTGAGCACTCCAAACGTCGTGCCTCTACTGGTATCCACACACACGCACAAACTGAATCGAAACGGACTGCTAGTGCTGTAGAGATCAAATCTCGAAACTCAGACAAACGATTCGTCTCTTTTTTATGCTTAGGTGATACACTGGATTTAGATCCTAGTTTCTACTACAAGTGCACAGCTTGTAATTGTAATATAGATCGATTCAAATTTCAGAGGACCAGCGTTACACTATGAATCTATGAGGATTAAAACGAAGTTAAGACAGAATATGGGTTTGTTGGTTGTCACGGTAATAAACAAGAAAGTAAATATCGAGATAAAAGAAATTAAACAAGACGTTAGATCAAGGTTGAATCACAGGAAATTCAGAGATCACGAATCGAACAACTATTCAGGACATAATTAAGAACATGTCTCGAACTCAAACATAAAAGTAAGAATAATCCACTGTCATGGCATCAAAAAATTTATCTAGCAACCTAGAATTCTAAACTGTCGTTCGAACATAGAATTCTAGATAAGCATTAAGAGCATGTTTGATAAGTTCACAAATCGCAATAACATCAACTGTTGTTGGCTAAGGCCAATTTGCTCATCTATGTTCTTTCAGGCATTTAAACAATAACTTTTGGTGCATTAAACAACCTAAACTCAGAAACTACGAAGCTAATCCAATTTCAGCATTAAGATCAACAATAGATGAAGACAATCAATTGATGCAGTCCTATTTGTGTTCAATTCATTGATTCATAAATTCCTTTGAAACCCTTAATCTAACTAAGTGACTACTCAGACATGGAGAAACAGAACATATAAATAGATGAAGAGAATTCCATGAATGAAACAGAAAATAAGCAAATAGATTTTAGAATTCTTCTCATGTGTTGTAGAGATTTTTTTTCCCTAAATCCACCAGATACAAGGCTCTCTAGAAAGTTGTGTGTGTCTAAAAAACAGAGAAAAGAACGATAGATAAAACTACATAAAGGCGGCTGTGTCTTATTGGTCTTCATTAAGTCTAAATTAGGTAAAATTGATTTTCCTCTTTTATGTCCGTCAGGTTGGAGCAGGTGCTCCAAAATAGGCAAAACTTGGGAGCAGGTGCTCCCGCATACAATTTGGGCTCTTTTGCTCAGCTTCACCTCCTTTTTGCTCCAAAGGCTCATGCTGCTCCAATTCCTGCTTTCAGCCTCATACTAACCTAATATGACCTGACAAAGACTCAAAAGACTTCAAATATATTAGATAACAAAGGTTAGAATGAGTCAAAATCTCGAAGTCTCAGGTTGCTCCATCGTAAAAGTTATGCCAAGAGCAGGCAGCTCGGAGTCGGGAGGAGGTGCTCTGGAGGAAGAAGCTTGCTCCACCATCTTTTCTTGGTCAAAAACGTTTTCTACTGCAGGATTCAGGATCCTCCCACTTCTCATCTCAACTGCATTGACATACTCACTCCTAGGATTCACCTCTGCCTTCCCATGAAGAGTTTCTATTGGTCTCCTTATTGCCTCAGCTGTTTCAGCAACCTGAATATCAAGCTTCTTCATATGAGTGTAAACAACTTCAAACTTACTGTTAAGATCATGGTACATGCTGTCCACCTTGACATTAATTTCATTAGCAGATTTCTCCTCGTTGAGCAAGAGCAGTTGCATAAGAGACTCGAGTCTGTCTTGAGAGTTAGTTGCATGATCTTGAAAGCTCTGATTTTGCACATTGTCTCCATTCACATAATTCACCTTAGCACACTGCACATCCATTTTGTTCTCACCAAGTTCCACACTTCTAAGATGTCTTTTCAACAGGAGGTCCACTTTCGCTGTCAGCTCATCAATCTTCAGCGACTCAACAATGCAAACATGTCTAGGCTCATCATACTGCAGAGGTTTGTAGCTAGACCTCGCAGCCAAGTTCTCTATCAACTGATATGATCCTTCCCTGTTTTTGGTCATAAATTTCCCATTGCTGGCTGCATTCATGGCATTCTGATAATCCCATTCAACACCATCATAGAAGATGCCCAAAATCTGTTCATCAGTGAACCCATGATGAGGACACTCTCTACGGTACTCCTTGTACCTCTCCCAAGCTTCGCAAAAAGCTTCTCCAGGGCGCTGTTGGAATGAAAAAAATCTGATTCCTCAGCGATGCAGTTTTGGACTTGGTGTAGAAGTGATTCAAGAACGCTGATCTACACTGCTCCCATGAAGACAAAATGGCAGGAGGAAGTGACTTGAGCCACCTCATTGCTCTGTCAGCCAAAGAGAATGAGAAGAGTTTTCATTGGAGGAAAT
>KE153664.1:10393-23637 GCA_000411075.1 Sisymbrium irio | reverse complement strand
TGGTTTCAGAAACTATTCCGCAAGCTTCTGAGTCAAACCAATCGATCATCATCATCTATCTATCATCATGGCCTCATCAGCCAAATCTATCCAATACTCAACTAGTTCAGAGTGAACATCCTTGGGAGGATCGCATCAAGAGGTATCAGAGCTACACTCTGAAGTTGAGTTTTCTGTTTCTATCATTCTCTGTCTTTTCATATTCTGATTTTCGTTTCTCATAAAGAAAACCCAAAAAAAAAAAAATTCGATATTTTGTTTTTGTTTGATGTGTATGTTTATCCATTTGAATTCATCATCATCTCATACGTTGTTTTGTTTTGTTATCTATTCATCTATTTTGTTTAGGTTTAAATTCAAAATCCATCATATGTGTATCAGTTCATTAAGAGTCAATTTCAAAATTCAGTTGTTTGATGTTAATTTTCTGTCAATCTGAAATCCTGAATGAAAAACCCATTGAAACCTGTTTTTGTTTGCTGATTGTGAGTGTTTGGTTAGGAATTAAACCCCAGAACTTTCCCCTGTTGTTAAATTTCGTTTTCTGCAAAAAGATCTGTCAATTTGAATCATTACTATTTGAATCAGTTCGAAATTCCCTGCAACAGACCTGTTTTGATTTCCATTTTTATTGTTTTTATCCTTTCAAATTCCTTTGCACTTGATCTATGTTTGTTACTTGTAAGATAGGAGTTTCTGGACTATGGAAGATCAAGGATTTTCTCTTGACTAGAGCACATATAAAGAAGAGGATGCTTACATGGAGGAGTTATGGTCTGAGAGTGAAGAACACTATGATTATAATTCACAGAGAAGGGGACTGGAGCCTGAACCACCAGATTATTTCAATACAGTTCAAGCAAACATAAGTGGAGTGAAGAAGAAGTTGCAGGCCGTGGAGAGATCATATTCAAGCAACCAGACATCACAAGGAGTTCAACATGGATGAAATCACACAAAACTTCTCAGATTTCTAAATCCATGATCTATTTTTATTCTCCTTATCATCAATCTGCTAATGAAATCCAACTCTATGCATTTTCAGGAAAAAGAAGCTATCTAGACTGGGAAAGAAACATGGAAGATTGGTTTAGCTACAACAACATCAAAAAGGAGAAAAGGCTGTCTTGTGCAATTGGCCAGCTTAAAGGAGAAGTTTATAAGTGGTGGTTGCAAGAGCAAGATGATTTGTGGTACTCCAAGAAGAAATCTATCACCAGTTGGGAGAAACTGAAGAATCTCTTAAGAGATCAGTATGCTCCAAAACCCAGGAGCAGAAGTCACACTACTACAGCACTACCAGCAAATAAAGTCATATCTGCAACAGATTCCAGAAGTGACAAATCTGTGATCAAAAAGGTTGATCATGGAAAACACACCAACAACAAGAGCAAACGATCTGTTTGTGGGGGATCTTATGGGTCAGATGGAACGAATAATGGAGAGAAAGATTACTACCTTTTGTCATGAGCTTGACGAAACTCTTCAAAGGAAGAAACCAGAGAGATCCCCAAAAGACAAAGAGAAACTACAGTAATAGTGCTCAAACTGATCAGAAAAAGCTTGCTCAACCAAAACCGAGTTCACTTCCACTTGAACCACAAAAGAAAGAAACTCCAGGTAAGTTTTCTAACACTTTGAAATGATTAGAAATAACATGTTTTAAGTGTAAGAACAGTGGTCACTATGCTAGAGAATGTCCTACTAAAAGAAAAACGGATCCTACAGTTATAGAACTCGAAGATAATAATGTTAATGAGAGTGATGGTTCTGTTAATGTTCTTAATGTTCCTATTTCTAGTATAATACACTTGCCTTGGTCAAAGGGAAATGATGTAGTAACAGGTGCTGAAGAAGAAAACGTGGACAAGGATCTGAATATGCAAAAGAAGCGTGTAGAGCAAAAAGGAGAGCTAGGCTTGATCACAGATCAAAGGCGCATCCCAAGCCTTTCTCTTGAGGCAATATCCGTTGGTGCACAACAACATCTTCTTGGTACTAGAATGAACAAAACTCAGGACCTGATTTCATATTGGCAAAATTTTATAATTGGTCATAGTTTCAAATACTCTGTTTTTAAAAGCTTTATTTCAAGTATAATGCACTTGTTCTATCCCATGAGTGCTCAGGAAAGAACAAGTTCCATGGAGAAGCAAAGACATCTTCCAGAAGTGACATCCAAGAGAAGCACATTTGAGGCTCAACCACAAAACCAGAACGTCTTGAGAGGAGTTGAAAGTGAAATCAACACCTTGGTGATCAAAGGAAAGCCACCAGCGCTGAATCTTTTGTAAGGAGGAGAACTGACATGATATATTCAAATCAAGGAGAATCCACAAGATTTATGCCTACAAAATCTAAAGCAACAAACTCGAGGTAACTATCTAGACTCCCAGAAAAGAATGAAACCTGATTTGCTATCTGTTCGTACAGGTGCAACTGTTTTGACGACCAGAGTTACTGTCACCAACCCAAGAAACTACCAAACTCAAGAACCCCATATCAGGAGGATCACAATGGAACATTACAAAGTCATTTAATGTTTGCTTTGCATCACAAGGTCATTTAATGCTTGCTTTACATGCAAGACTTGTATTTTTGACTCCTTTAAGACCCCTTGTACTGTCAAGCACGAAAATTATCCAATCTTTTATTAAAAAACTTTCTTAGTTTGGACCATCTTGTTGGTGAGTTATATCCAGCAAAATCCTTTGTGTTCTTTAGAGAGTGGTTTTCTAGAGAATTCAAAGTGGTTAATCAAAGGAATTTCCATAGCCTTTGTGTGACCATGTAGAGCTTTTTTAATCCATGAGAGACTAAGCTGGTTTCAGAAACTATTCCGCAAGCTTCTGAGTCAAACCAATCGATCATCATCATCTATCCATCATCATGGCCTCATCAGCCAAATCTATCCAATACTCAACCAGTTCAGAGTGAACATCCGTGGGAGGATCACATCAGTTTCTAGCTTTCCATATCCTCCACATTATCCAGAACGCAAGTAACTTCTGATGTTTTGAAAGCTGTCTGTTACCTCGGATACTAAGAAAGATACTTAGGTAATTATCAATAGAGAAAGACATTGTTGAACCGTCAAAGTAGGGGAGATTTGATCGTCTCCACACTTTTTTAGAGAGAGGGCAATGGAAGAACAGATGACAAATAGTTTCAGATGCCGAGCAACAATGTTGGCATGTATCATCAATTCCAATGCCCCTGGTAATAAGCCGTTCTGCCGTCCCCAACGCTTTTGATGAGAGTCGCCATAGAAAGTATTTCAATTTAGGCATTATAGGAAGTTTTTCTTCTTATTTATCTCTCTTGTTTCAAAATAATTTGAGTTCATTTTTATGAATTTTGGAGTTTGAAACTTAGATCTAGTTTTCGCAATAAGCAAGAGAAATCCGGTTTTCACGCTGAAGATTACTTAAAGAGCTCTAAACTTTCAAAATGTCAGCAGATGAGTTATCTTCCACAGCTGTTGTCACACCATTCGATTATCGAAGATCTCGATTGAAACATTAAGATCGATGACCGCTGAACCAAAATTTAAGGTGCTTTAACAAAAAATATTTATCTACCTAAGATCTTTTATATCCGTTAATAGACATGTATTTATCTATCTAATATTATCTGTATTCATTAACTAAATTCAATACCGGTGTAACTATTCATAACACTTGTATCGAGGTTTTGTTGTATTTATCTAACATATCTTGTTTCCATTAATAAAAATGTATTTATCTATCTAATAGTTTTTGTATCCATTAATTAAACTCAAACTACCGGTATAACTATTTATAACACTTTTATCGAAATGTGTTACCAAAATATATATTTATCTAACATATCTTGTATTTGTATATGTAAAGTGAATTAAATTACTGATATAATTATTCATAACATTTTTATCGAGGTGTATTAATAAAAATATTTATTTATTTAGTATCGTTTATATCCATTAATAAATATTTTTTAAGATACGATAACAAAATTGGTATATGCTAACATTTGTATTATATTTTAGTATATTTTATTAAATTAGATTATTGTGTTTTTAATATTTTGTTTAGCCTGATAACTTAGTTTATAACAGTTAATAATTTGGTTTATACAAGGTGAATCTGACCTTGTTGTTTGCCAAAATGGTTATGGTTGTTTAAAAATGATGAAGATAATTTAAGTATACCTGAAGAAAGAGAGAGAAAATATGGAAATAGTTAGCGTTGAAAGGCCAGAGTGATAGAGAGATGAGAGAGATGAGGGAGATGAGGGAGATGAGGGGATGTGAGAAATGTCGTAAAGGTAATGGGGACAAATCCGTTAATGTAACCAGAGAGGTCGTAGCCATCGAGGAGTGTGTGGATCTGACGACTCCACATGATGAAATTGGAAGATGTTAACTTCGTGACGTTGGTCATGCTGATGTTCAGCAGAGTTTGGTTGTAGGAGACAACGAGCGTCTCAGTTGAAGAGGCTGGTGAAGACGACAGTGTACGTGGAGAAATTTTCTTTTTTCTTTTTTCTTGTAGTTTAAGGTATTGTAAGCTCTGATACCATATAGAATAGGAGGCTGATGAATTCATTTGATGAAATAGTTACAATATATATAGGTATTACACCAGAGATTAGAGATTAACTATTGTCAATATTATCCTTTACATATATACACTCTACAAAGAGAACCTCTGATATTAGCTCGATGTTCTAGCTCCGGTTTACGTAGTTTTGATTAAACCCATTTTGTGGACGGCTCGTGGTGATGTTATACTCTGCCACTGAAATTTTTTTTTGGTTTTGTTAAGTGTGTCAATACAAACATCGAGGAGACAATCTATCTTCATCTGTCTAATGTTTTGTTAATACGATGTATGTAGATTGAACAAAACAATCTTATTTTCATTTGATGCGTGTTTAGACGTCACATACTTCTACATTGATATTCACAAAGTTAAACCAAGTCTACCCAAACCACATTGCAGACAAATAGTCAACAACAACGACAAAGACTACATAACAAACACAAGAACCTTATGAAGAAGGTGATGATGATGAATCAGGATCCTTCGATGTATCTTCTATTTGTTTCATCTCATCATCATTTCCCCTCACTTTGTGTTCTGTCGTGTCAACATCCTTCATATTAGCACTATTATCATCCACAATGACATGAACATCATGCACAATCGTTTCTGTATCATCATCATCATCAATGTGCTTGTAAGTCTCAAGTTCCTTCTCCAGGAAATGCTTCTCCCTCTCCCTTTTGAAAAGAATCTCCTTGAGAATATTCATCTCTTCTTCATCATACGCAAATTTCTCCTCGATCATTCTCTCATACTGCTTACCTTCCATTTCAAGTGAAGCTTTATCAGCTTGTAACCTCAAAATCATAGCCATAGCCTCATCAGCTGCTGATGCTGAAGCTGCTCTTTCTTCCTCCAATTCAACTATCAAAGCAGCTCTGGCTAATCTCTCTTCTTCAACAGCTTCTTCAAGCAATCTCACCTTATTCATCAATTCCAAGTTCTTATCTTTATCAACTGAATACTTCCTCTTTTCTCGTTCTTGATGATGCCAGATTCTTGATCTACTGGTAATGACCATATTCTGAACTCTCAGTATGATTTCGAATGGCCAATCGAAAAGAAGTTTACAGAGGTTTTGGTACTCAAGTCTTCCAGAACAGGGAGAAGGCAAATAGACTAAGAACTTGGATGCAATAAAGACGAAAGCTAATACACATAAAAGACAATATGCAAATGCTAATTCAAGAAAACCAACCAAGATTCCACAAAATGTTAATCTATAACATTCAGGGTAGTCCATTTCTCTTTTTGGTTTCTGTCTCAATCAACAGTCAGATCTTGCCCGAATCTAGAACCTCAGTATGTTATGAACTGGACGTCTTATAATCTTTAAAGAGCAACCTAAAACCATATAACAACAAAAAACAGAGAAGGGGTTAGCTTTTTATACACTATCGTAAAGATTTCACGAACAGTTGGTTTCCGCACAAAAAAATATGAGACAAGATTGTGAATTCAGCCTAAAGAAATCAAAACTATGAGACAAGATTTAATCATAAAATCAGCAATCTTACTTTACAATGAAATTAAAAAGAACCTAGAATATGTCAAAGAAGACAAAATAAACTTGTACTAGAACGACAACAGAAAATAATTTCGCGGTAATAAAAGAAAGTCAACAACATATAAAAGAAAGTAAGGAGAAAAGAAAAGAAGAGGATAGAGATGAAGGTGAGGTCAGGGTCAGAGCGAAGCACCTGAAACTGGTAAAGTCAAAGAAGGAAGAGGAAGAAAGAAAGAGGAGGAGCTCCGGCTTGTAGCTTCGGGAAGAGAATCTTTGTTAATTTTTTGTTTTCCTAAATTAAGAAAAGAAGAAGTGAGAAATGAGTCGGCAGAACATTAATTATCTTGCACTTTGGTTAGAACTTAGAACTTACAAGTTCGCCAGACAAGCAAAATGATCGATCCACGTGACCTAACCAATATTTTCTTCTTTTTTTTTAAGATAACGGTAATTGATTTTTCATTTTTTCCAAGCGAACATATTATTTTTCAGCCTAATATACCATTTGAAAATGAGAATTTGTGGTGGATATACCCGCTTTATTATCATATTTGTTATCTACCACACATCACTATGCATAAATCAATATTATATTTTATTTGTCAATACTAAATTTAATATAATTTGCATTTAAAATGATGTGATATAAAATTTATAAAAATATTTTATTAATCAAATGAAAAAAAGTGAACAGTACTTTATGTTAAAAAAAATGCTAACTCAATCTCTAATACGTGAGATTTTTATTGACGTTTATTTAAGTGTTAAGTTATCAATTTTATAAAGGATTTAATCCAAAATATTAAAGCATTCATAACACATCATAACTCAAACACTAAATCAAAAACAAAAATTTAATTCATGATTGGTAACATTTTTTATTTAAATTCATAACTCAAACTTAATCAACCATAACTCATATCACCAATCAAATCCTAAGTGATTTCGACTGATTTATTTTGATTTCATTGGCTGTTGAAAAATGTGTCATGTCACTAATGATAACTTATTGTTGATGTCAATTTTAAGATGACACTCTTTGATGAGTTGTCAAACTGATTAGACATTAACTAATTTTTATCTATTTTATATTTACAAAATCATAAAATAAAATTTTATTGATTCTCTCACATACGAATATTTTTTTCCAATTTCTCAAATAATTATTATTCTTAATATTTTCCTCCAAATAATCAAAATTTATCTTTTTGATATTAAAATAATTTCAAAAAAATAAAATTTTGAAAAATAAATAACTAATATTTTATTATATTTCTTTTGATATCTATTTTCATATATACTAATCATAATTTTTTTGAAATTATACAAATTTTTATCATATTTGCAACGAGACTGAGAGAAGAAAAAGAGAAAATGAATGAAAAAATAGTGAGACAAAAATGAGAGAGAGATATATATATATCCGAGAGAGAGATTTTTGATGATAAATAATGTTTGAATATTATGAATATATTAATAGTATATAAAATGTGAAAAAATAGAAAAAGAAATTAAATATATGACTAATACGAAGATAAAATGCGATATAAATAAAACATTATAAATACATTCAATATAAGGAGAGTCTCAATTTTATCACTTGTTACTCATATTTCATAGTAATAATTGATTGTTCATTGTTACATATTAATATCATTTTTTTTTCCACAACATGTCTTTTCAAATTTACACCAATATTCATTATTTTTTTTCAGATAAATTCTTCCTTATTTATAATTGTTCTCCACCTTAATTTTTTTTTTGACGTTATATTATAAACTAAAAAAGATTTCACATTCTTAATTAACCACAAAGGTCCACATATTAAACATGAAATGAAAAATCACTGCCCACACAAGCATGCGGACAAACTATCTAATATTTCTAAAATATCCTTAGAGCACCCTTATCGCAAGTCTCCAGAAGAGATTTTTGTGAAAAAGCACCGATGGGACCCATAAAAAAAGAAGGAGACAGTTGCTTCTGGTGCAAAATAAGCGACCATAGTTACACTAATTCGCGGGACTCACGCTTACGTGGCGGCCCGCAATTAGTTAGTTTTTAATTTTTTTTTTTAATTATAAAAAAAAAGGAAGAAAAAAGGAGAAAAGGAAGGGATGCTTACCGTCTCCGGGTTGATGATGCTCTTACCGGGTTGATGATGCTCTTACACTCTATAACTGACACAATTGTTAAATAAAAATTTTTGAAGAACATAAAGTCGTAATAATTTGGTGTTCTCCCAAAATATTAAAGAAATATATTAATAGGTTTTATTCGACACTTCCTTTACTCGTCATGCCGTTATAAAATTTTAGAATAATATTCCTGCATACATATAAGGGTTATCAGAATCAAAGAAAAATTGATATTTTTTTCTTGAGAAAACTACTCCAAACGAAAAAGGGTAACTATGTTCATCTCATCGAAATCTTGTTATTCCAAATAGAATCAGTCATCTATCTTTTTGTTTATGTAGACGTTTACTATATGTGTTATCTGTTTCGACATTTGTAGAGATATGATATTCGTTCAGCTGCTACAAGAATATCATTGTCGGCAGTCAGGGTTAGATGAGAGAAATTTTTTGATGGGTAACTCTTTGGCCCGTATTTATGTAATTGTTATTAACTTTGATAACATTTACTATAAAACATATCAGTTATCATCAATGTTAACCGTAGGTTTAGGTTTAGAATTTGGATTTAGAGTTTAGGGTTTGGATTTATGATTTAGTATTAGGGGTTAGGGTTTGGATTGAGGGTTTAGGGTTTAGTTTTAGGTTTGGATTTAGAGTTTAGTTTTAGGGTTTAGGTTCAGAATTTAAGGTTATTGTTTGGGTTGAAGGTTTAGGATTTAGTTTTAAGTTTGAGTTTAGGATTTAGTTTTAGGGTTTGGGTTCATGATTTAGGGTTTAGGATTTATGTTTCCTTTTTGGGATTAGTTTTAATGTCTAGTATTTAGGGATTTAGTGATTTTAGGTAAATATTATGTTTTGTTACTAATTTTAATACCGTTTACTATATAACATATCAGTTCTCATCAATTTAACTGTTATATTTTGATTATCTAAACCTTAAATTGCTTTTATTTGTGTCTGCTAAAAATAATGTTACTCGTTACCTGCTATACTAATCTAGTGAATATTTTTCATTTTAGTTTTTAAATACATTATAAATTATGGATCTTCAGTCCTTCACCTCCATCAGAAGCGACGTATCCCCCTACCAAATGGCTTCCAAACCACCATATTTTTTATTTCCTCTACCCCCTCCGTCGAACCTCGTAGAAAAGTTTAACAAGCTAATCTTCAATATATAACCCCCAGGTTTGGTCACTCACTCTGTTTAATATCTATTCAAAAAATTCTTTTATCCATATAATATATCACAAATTGGTTTAAAGTATAGGTCTGTATCCATTAGGAATGGATCAAGCATTTGTATGTCGTCTGCAACTTTATAAATCTTGTATGTCGTCTGCAACTTTATAAAATCTTAAACTGACCTATCAAATTTTGTTGCATTGTTTGTCTACATAACGTGGCACATAAAGGGTTGGTAGTGTACATGTAATTTCCTAGTCTTTTCGCAATAGTGACATGAGTTTATTTTATTGACTTACCAGATTGCAAATAAAAGTTTGGTTTGGGTATATTGGGCTATGAAGCTCAGAGTAATTGCAACACATATAGCCTTCAATCTTATATAATAAAGTAATGTTTTTTTGTGAGAAGTTTTGAGAAGGTGACATGTGTCCTCCTAAATTTTAAATATTTTTTTCAAAATAATTAATGACTTTTACAAATATTAATGACTTATTTATAAACATTATGTTCTTTTTTTTAAAATGTGTAATTAATGACTTTTTATTTAACTTTCACTCATAAATTAATTTTTTTAACAAATTATTTGTTTTATATTTTTAATAATGATCTATCTTCTAAATATTTGAAAATTTTGTCAAAATATAATTTATGAGAGTGTGTGATGAGATGAAATATTTGTTCTGATATTTTTTCTTGAATTTAAAATGAATAACTTATTATTTTATTATTTATTTATTTTCTACTCATAAATTAGTTTTCTTAATAAAATTTTGTATTTGTATTTTTTGAATTATGATTAGATGTTAATGAAGATAAATTCAATTTTTTTTAACTATATTGAATTACTTATATATTACTAAAGTAATTTTTAACAGATATCTGAGAAAATAAGATATGATTTATTTATTTATCTAATTTCAAAATTTAAAACTACTCTAAGAATGTATATCTTATATTTATTTTTGCTTTTTAGGTCCTCCAAAATTTAATATTTTTTAATTTTTCTTTTTATTTTCAATTTTACACTTAATGACTTAAAATTTATATTAATTTCAAAATTTAAAATTTATTATATAAAAATATTTAGTACTTTTTTTTACATTATGTGTCCTCCAAAATTTCATATTTTATAAATTTTCATTTTATTTTAATTTTTAACTTAATGAGTTCAAATTTATGTTAATTTCTAAATTAAAATACATTACATATTTTGTCTTTTATTTTTTTTGTCTATTCAGTATTCTTAGATTTTTCAAAAATTTATTTATTCTAACTTCAGATGCAATTACTTTGAATTAATATCAATTTATTTGGTGTAGATTATAATTTATAAACAACAGTTTAATTAGTATAGAAATGTATATACATGGACAAACAAAATATTTTTAAGTTTTTATATTGTTTGATCTATAGTTAATCTTATATAATTAAGAATAGTATCTTTTAATTGTGCTCTAAAATGGTGCCACATGTCTATTTTAAATTTCATTTTTCTAAAAATTATTTTTCTCTTTCTATGAGGTATGCGTAAGAGAGTTTCAAATTAAAAACTTAAAAATAGATATAAGTTCACAAACCCATTTAAAGAAGAAAAAATGTTAAAATTGAAATTAGATAGTTTGGTTTTAAACATAAAAAGCAACGCACGGACTAACCCTAGTATTCTATATTTTCAGACTACCATTTATAGTGTAGTTATTTATTTATTTCTTATGTACCCCTATTTCGAATATAATGCAACTATAGATTCTGTTATGGATATGGGAAGTTATTGTTTATTAAACATTGTCTTTCACGTGCTTTTCAATCACTACAAATTGAAATGAATGCGTTTATGCATATAATAATCGCTTCGTTTCAAAGTAAGCTGACGTTTCGTTTTTTTTTTAAAACCTTGCTACAGAAACAAGTTTCAGTCTGAAATCCGATTACCATACACTTCTTTCTGGCGACTATAACATTTAAGATTTCGTATACTCGCTGAATATACTTCACCCTCGTTCGTCAACAACACCTCTACAAGCGAGTCAAGGTAAGGGGTTCTTTTATTTAATTCATAACGCTTACCAACTTTATGTTGTTAGATCTGAATTTAACTGAACTGCAGATGCAAGAAATTTTATTGTCTGACCGGTTGTTTGCTGCCGGCGAAACGATTGGGGAAAAAATGAATTGTTACCACAAGGCTTTTCAAATTGATTCAATTTTGAAAGATCTTGAACCTTCTTAATTTCTGTAACTTCTACCAAATATATTATCAGTCACCAAATGTATTGGAAGCTACCAAATATATATCTGGTAACTGCTATATTATATGCTACCAAATATTTTAACTATTACAAAATATATTATTTGACAGGATCCAGATGTCCTAGTCGAGGGAGGGATATTCCAGGATCAACACATCCTCTCCAACCCAGCTGTCGAGAGGCATGGAAGCCCTATCAAATCTTCATTTCCGAGCCAGCTGTGTTATCAATTCCCAAACCCGTTAATAATTTCTTTACACGCTACTAAATATAATAACTGTCAACCAGTGCATTACGTCATATTTTCTTTCCCACTGAGTTTTACCAACTCCTTTCCTTATAGCCTGAGACTGGGTGACTCCATTTAGACAGATCCACCCTGACAACCACCAACATCGCTGAACTGACTGCCCTTCTAATATATGAACAAAGCTATATATTGATAGTTCGGACACTGCTATCATATTATGTACCTGTTAATTGTTAGATTTTGTGAGGGTTTGTCTCACACTACAAGAAACAACAATCAACTTGTGATTGTGTCCTTACTTAACCAACAAAAACTCACTTCTACAAGAAAGAAAATGCACTAGCATGAGCCATTAATCCTTATTTAGCATCACAACACTTTGAAAATTTGTATGCTTAGAAAAGAAGGATTAACTCACTAACTTAATGTCTAGCTAAATAAAGAAAGAGTTTGAGTAGGATTTGAGACAAGCAATGGTCAGCCATTTAGGGCAGACCCAAACACGTAACACTAATTCTCTACATTGCTATAACTTAGTTAAGCATAAGTAAAATAGATTAGAGTTAAGAGAATGATAATAAGAACTTGTATTTGTATTGATTTTGTGTGTGTGTTTACAATAAGGTTATAAGCCTTTAAATAAGCAAAGGGAAGTTAGGTTAATAATCAAAACGTCAATTTGATCCTAGCCATTCATTTTCTACTTCAATCATTGCCTTTAAATTCAAATAGTTTGTGGTTCACTTTGTGGTCCACACCACTTTTATCTTGAAGTGAAATTGGCTCCAAGATTCAAATTTAAACTTCTCTCACTTGCATGAACGTCCAAGAGCTTCTAGAATGCTTGACTTATGCCTTCATTTGGGCTTGACCATTTTCATCCCAACTCATTGGGCCCTTAATAGATCTTTTTTGGGCTTCTCTTTTACATACAGTCCATGAACTCCAAAGTGGTGTTTTTTTCATTGGTATCTAGCATTTAATTGTTGGCTCCTCCTCTTGCACTTCATGTGATCTCTCATGATAGTATGAGTTTACTTGTGGCACAAGTGTTGATTACTTGCATCCCACTTCATGAATCCACAGACTTCTCCTCTTATGTACACATGGTTTGATCACTTCTTTGGTGTCTTGACCATGTGTTACTCCTTCTTGAGGCTTGATCATGCTTTGACACTTCTCTTTTCTTCAGTTTGATGTGGAGATGATTGACCTTCACTTCCTTCGTTTGACCTTCACATCATGAGAAGAATAAAAGTGTCAAACTGAAGTAACACATCTCCACATCAAACTAAAGAATAAGAGAAGTGTCAAAGCATGATCA
>KE153663.1:121433-137240 GCA_000411075.1 Sisymbrium irio | reverse complement strand
AAAAAAAAAAAAAAAAAATCTCTTCATCTTCATCTTTCTTCTTCTATCCTAAAGTTGTTTTGGTTTTTTATTGCTGAATTTTGACTGTCTATCATCCTTTGGACCAGTGAAAAGAACTCTGAGTGAACACTTAAAAATCGTGAGCTAAACACTTTGAGAATGTGAGGACTTTTATTTGCTAACTTGTTTTGTTAAGTGTTTTCAGAATGTTTGGAATTCAAAGGAAATGAAACCAGGCTTCAAAACCACATCAAGGTGTTTTTAATTATTTATTAAAATCTTTGATTGAGAAAGAAAAATTTAATGGGTTTGCTCGTGTGCAGGATCAAAAGCGGCAGAAGAAGAGACCAAACCGTTCAGATGATGATGATGAGAAGTGGGTCAAAAATGGTGATCATCCCTTCTCCAAAACCGGGATATGCAACCGCAACATGCTGAATCATGATGAGCTTTAGACTTATGCCAGTTTGGAGAAGATCTTGCATATGGCCATATTTTTTGTTCAGAAACTGAAAAAGAAGGTAATTGCCAATACTTCTTATGCCCCAAAACCGGATGCATTAAAACGCTGTAAATCTTCTTCTCTTTCATGTTCTGGATTTAAAACTGATGTGTCTTCTTCTTGTGATAAAAGCAAAGCTGTGAAACCCACAAGCAAAGCACAGGTAACTAGGTGTTTCAAGTGCCAAAGGCTTGGTCACTATGCAGATAAGTGTCAAAACCAGAAATCAATGGTGACTTTGCAGAATGTTAATGCTGAAACAGAAGCGGATCAAGAAGATGCTGGACCTATCTTTGATGAAGAGAAGAACACCACTTTGTCTAAACCAGTGTTAAGTGCAGAAGCAAGCAATTTCAACACTCACTGTAAGGATTCTAGGAACAATATTTTTCTTGACTTGAGTGTTTTGAAATATTTTGAAAATGACTTGAGTGTTTTGAAATATGTTGAACTTAGGTCGAATCTCATTACCTAGTCCAGTATCTTAGTTCTAGTGTCACGTGTAGGATCGGTTGTGGTTGTGAGAGTTGCTGCCCAAACCCTATTCTACACTGGAGTTACCCATAGCTTTGTAAGCTCAAGGCTATAAAGCTATTGGACCTTCAATGGCGAATTCATTTCAAGAGCTACAGGTGTTGAGATGGCCGGACCAGAGAGAATTGTGACATCAGAAATCTACAAGGAGGTGCCGATGATCCTAGAAAGAGTGAACCTACCAGGGAACTTGATGGAGATGGAGTTGAGCCGATATGAAGTGATATTGTGAATGGTTTGGTTAACCCAATATGAGGCAATAGTGAATTGGGCCAATGCGTGTATCATGATTCCTCGATAGGAGGGGAAGATTTTTTTCAAAGAAATGAAAACTTGGACCGAAATCTCTATCATTTTGATGCTCCAAGCAGAGGAGCTAATAGAGAAAGGGAACAAGGTATTTTTAGCTATCATCGGAATAACAGGAGAAGTAGAAACTCCGAATTTGGATGTTATTCCTGGCAGGAGTATGCAGATGTATTCGAACCACTACAAGGACTTCCACCGACAAGGGATGATGCCTTCACTATAGAGTTGGAACCCGGAACGGCACCTGTGTCAAAGGCACCATATCGATTGGCAGATGGCTGAGTTGAAGAAGCAAATTGAGGATATTGTGGAAAAAGAATTCATCAGACCAAGTAGTTCACCTTGGGGAGCACATGTCCTTTTTGTAAAGAAGAAAGACGGAAGTTTCAGATTGTGTATTGACTACCGAGGTCTAAACAAGGTGTCTATCAAGAACAAGTATCCACTGCCGATTGATGAGTTGTTCTCAAAGATAGATTTGGTTTCAGGATATCACCAGATTCCGATTGCAGAGGAAGATATTCGAAAGACGACATTTTGGACACATTATGGACACTACAAGTTCGTGGTAATGCCATTTGAATTGACCAATGCATTAGCAGTTTTCATGAAGTTGATGAATAACGTATTCTGGAAATACTTAGATAAGTGTGCTGAGTTGAATTCGGGGTGAATTCTCGGTTCGTAGGGAAGAATTGTGACACCCTAGGCCCTAGCCCAGTGGAAAAATTAGGGTAAACCCAAACCCAACGGAAGGTAAGCATAGGGTCTCCGCCTCTCTCTTCTTATAAAAGGGATGACCTCCCTTTAGTTCTCCATCAGTCCAAAAATAGAGCGGAGCCCTGCAGATATCCCGAGCCATTGTCAGCCACCATTTTCGACCAGCCACCGAGGAGGAGTAGCCGTTCAGTAAACCCTAGCCGCAGTCTCTTTGATTCTGCTGCATGTCATCGAATCCATCAGTAAGGTAAGCATCCAGTCAGATTTCTCTTCTTCTTCTTCTCCATTGAGCCATAAACCACTAGGTATGGTAGATCTGATCCCTGATCCATTTTCTCTCATTCTATTGACTATGAGAGTGCAGATCTGAGTTTATGTGGTTATCTTCTTCTCTCTTTCTCCTAGATCTGGTTGTGTTGTCACGAAAAGTAAGGTGAAGACTGGTTGTGGACTTCTTCTCAATCGTCATGAATCTTCTGGACTTCTTTTTCTTTTCTTTTGACCGAAATTACTTCGAGAATCTTTTCTCGACTATTATTTCGTCTTTCGAACAATAGCACAAAAGAAGCAAAATAATTGGAACAATGATTATTTAGGACATGTATGCATATAGTTAACATCTAGTATCTCCAAAAAAATATCTAATATTATTTTCTGAAGAGTAGCAAAATCACTATATGTAATCAGTATTCTAAAATACGCGATACGATAATCGGATGGTCTTCAGTCTGCTACCATATAATGTATAATTGTATATATAGATGTTTATGCGGGGTATATATGATAATTAATTTATACTATATATATATTATATTGATTTGTTAAATTAAATTTATATTTATAAGTTCATAACTAGTATAATTTACGATTTTTAAATTATAGCTATTAAAAGTATGAATTTGTATATATATACGTATATATGTATACTTATTAAACATAAATCATATTACTATGTATATATATTTTTTTTATCATTTAAGATGTGTTCAAAAGTATATAAATGGAAAAAAGTTAATAGTTTTTCAAACAAAACTTTTAAAATAATAGACAATCTCAAAATTTATAGTTAATTATACAACATCTGTACAACTTAAACGGCAATATATACAGTTTATATGTTGTATGCAGCCGTGCAAACTGTATATGCGGTGTATAATTGACTGTATTGGTTAAAATGTATATTTTTACTGTATTGCAAAATAACAGTACAGTTCTTCACCGTACTGCATATAAACACCGTATATTAGCCGTATTGACCGTATTTTAGAACACTGTATGTAATATGTAACTCATTACAGAGTCAATTAAATTTTACGTCCAAAATCACTTCATTTTTTTCTTTAAATATTTGTCTTTATTAAAGAAAGAAACCTAGTCAACATCAATTTGTAAATCAATTTACTAGATAACTGTAAATAGTCGTGTGACAATCAACATTTGTATAGAAAGCCCCGATTCTCAAATTTCTAAAAAAACTTGGTTCATTCAGACTGGAAATATATGATAAAAGGTATCGCTTTTTCATCTCGTCTGGGTTATTCAATCCGAATCTCTAATCACCAAAATTTTATCCAAAGTAGAGGAAGCAAACAAATGATCTGACATAAAATTTGGTAAGAAAATTTATGATTCTTATATGAATCTACAGTCAAAAGCTGACTATCATTCTAATTTATAAGTGGAAAGTTATGGGTGTTTTTCGCAGTCTAATTTGTGCAGTACAATATGTGATCATATAAAAGAAAAATTGTGTTTCAGACTCTTCAGTCATCTGCTTGAGCTGATCTTTCATAATACGATTTCTAACATGTAGATGTGTCTCTTAAAAATCTCTGAGTTATAAAGTTTGGTTTATTAGTCTTTTTAATCAATGGTGGATTAAAAAGTTAACAGTAATAATTGTATTATTAATTCATGAATTTCTGAACCTTGTTGATGCAGTTTAAAACAGTGTGATATATCTGACGATTCATAATGTTTGATTGGGCATAACTAACTAACATTGTTAAATTACTCAACAGGAACAATCGTGACTCTCAAAAGACGACGTGGTGGAAACTTTAAGAAATCATAGTAAACATCAAAGTTTTACACTAGATGCTGATTACTAACAATAAATGTACTAAACTTACATCACCAAAGAGAAATTTAGAAGCATTTAAGTCATGGTAAAGTGCACGTCCTTTGTTGGTACAATACTCTAGCACCTGACAATATGTTAAGCTACTCTTAGCAGTATTGTCCACTTCATTAAATATGACTTCCCTGAATCACGTAAACAAATTATTTATTTTGTTAAGCATCCATTACTATATTACAAGTATAACAAAACAACTTCAATACCTATCTTTATATATATATATATATATATAATTGCAGTAAGTTAAGGACTTAAAAACTATGGTTTGCTAAAGTTTCATAGTCTCTCTTGACCTTCCAAAAACATCCAAATAGATCTGTAGTCTTATGATTCTGTAATTGACCAACGGATTTGGCTTCTTCCTAATCTCACAACAAAAAATTAAAACCACAAAGAGATTTAGAGTTTTTATATATTGATCAGATAAAAGAACCAAAAGAGAAAGCGGTTACCAAAAACTAACGTGAATCAGGCCAAACTTTCATGTTAAACCTTTTAACAGCGAATCATGTTTGATTCTCAAGCTTCCCTTTATACGCAACATCTGGCTCTCTCTCCATGCTCTAAGACTATATTCTCTACTGCATATCCTAACGAAATGGGCCATGTAAAATTTAATGGGAATGTCTTGCTATTGCAGAAAGTTGTTATTGAACTAATGTCGTTGAATATAAATGTATATAGTCCAATTACAGTTTCTAAATGTGGGTAAAACATAAAATATTGGCTGAGAGTTTTTTTAGGAAAAATTACTAGACTACTATGAAAGTTTGCATATTTTACTAAACTATTATAAATCTTTCAAAAATTACTAATAACTTTGTCCAACCCTAGTAAATGACACTAAACATTCTTGTTTACTTTTTCTTAATTTAGATTATTTTTAATTAACAAATTCATGTCATTAATAACTGTAATTACAAACACACTTAGATTATTATTATTAGATTATTATAAATCTTTCAAAAATTGGTAATAACTTTGTCCAACCCTAATAAATGACGATAAACACTCTTGATTAATTTTTTTTAATTAGATTATTTTTAATTAATAAATTCATATCACTAATAACTGTAATCAAAAGAGAGAGAATTTCAACCCAGTGACGTCAACAAAAATGGCTAAGAGTGTCGCTAATAACAAACATTCTTAGATTATTACTAGACTATTATAAATCTTTCAAAAATTGCTGATAAATTTGTCCAACTTTAGTAAATGATGATAAATACTCTTGATTATTTTTTCTTAATTTAGATTATTTTTAATTAACAAATTCATGTCACTAATAACTGTAATTCACGTCACTAATAACTAAAGTCAAAAGAAAGGATTTCAACCCAGTGAATAAGTTTCTCGTGTTGAAAGAAAAATGTCTTATTTTAATTCATTATTATTCGTTCATAACTTTCCAGTGACAACTTACTTTCAACATTGTTGCGATAGAAATTGTGTTACTTGTATTTAGTCGAGATCGTCTTTCAAATCGGTATTGAAACCATGTTTCATACTTTCTTCCTGACTCGAAATCTTCTTCGCCGAAATCGTCTTCACCTGAAATCGTCTCTTCTCAACAGTCGCCTGTAAACATCTTATACGATATGTTAAGGGTTGAGTTTAGTTTTCTTTTGCATCGTCGTTATGCTGTAGCTGAATTAGTTTTTTTATTGCGCCTGAATTACATATTATGTTGATGCTGATTTAGGGTTTCATTGCGGTTGAGTTACATATTATATTTTGGCTGTGCTAGGATTCTATTAAGGCTGAGTTATAATTTATGTTAAGGCTGAGTTATATAGAGTATGTTGTGGCTGAGTTATTTATCTACTGCGGCTGAGTTATAGATTATGTCATGAGTGAGTTAGTTATTTATTGCGGCTGGGTAATATATGATGTTGTGGCTGAGTTATTTATGTATTTTATGATCAGATAGAATATCAAGCACCTGATTACCGTCCAAGACTTAACCCAGAAGGGGCTTCTAAACTAGAAAATAAAGCCACTAATCATGGCTGCGCTGCGCTTTGGGAGAGCTCGGTAAAGTTAAAGCAGAAATAGAACTTTATATGTGGGCGGAACTGAAGAAGTATCTTGTTAGATAATTGCTAAGCTCGATGATAGCAAATACTTTTGGTCTTGTAAGACCATACACTATGTACTATGTAGACTGCTCCGAGTACATAAGAAGACTATACACTATGTACTATGTAGACAGCTCCGAGTACATAAGAAGGAGATATGGAGTGTCATTGCTGGAAACCTATCAGGTTTAGTTTACTCGAATTCAGTGAGGTCAATGTGCTAAACACAGTTCCAATGCCAACGGAAAGTTTTGAACCTGACCAATACAAAAATTTCTGGGATGAGTTGAAAGTGACGTATGGGGTGGGACCCAGGGTGGGTGAACTGAGGGCAGCAGTAGATGTCTGTCGGCTCTGAAGTGATAAAAAGTGTAAATGGTTAGGGTTGTTAGTTCTTCAAGCCATTGAACTTTATGGTTTACATCATAACTTAAGGATACCATTTGAGAGTGCGAAAAAGTATTCGATGATGAAGCCATGATAAATTATCCATGGGGTCATTCAGCATTTAAGAATCTTGTTTACCATAATAAGATGATGAGTCCATGAGGAGACTTGTACTGGATATACAGTCTGAGTTACGCGTTTATGGCTTGGGCGTGTGAATCTGTTACATGCTTTGGAGAGTGTTTTGGCAAAGTAGCCGATGAGCACACAATTCCACTTCTTCGATGGAGTGGAAAGCACACACATATAAGTTTTGAGAATGTCATTTCTCAGGAGATTGAAGCGCATGGTGAGGTAAGGTTTATGTTTGAGTATGACTATGTGATGGCTGAGTTATTAGTTATTCAATGGTTTAGTATGATTTATTTGATGGCTGAGTTACGATTATTTGGTGGCTGAGTTATTATTATTTGATGGCTGAGTTATTGTTATTTCATGGCTGAGTTACTATTATACTATGACTGAGTTATGATTATATAATCGCTAAGTTATGATGATTTGATGGCTGAGTTATTATTTACTGTTGTAGATTCATGTGAGGAATATGGTTATGAAGGATTCTGTCGAAGAGATGTTTCCTCAGTGGTCGGATGAAGAAGAGGACCCACAGTTTGATAACTTAATCGTCGACTTACAAGCGGGCAAGGATGTAAGAGGTTTGTGGGAAGTGCGGATGAATGAGATGAAGAAAAAAAGGTTGCATGTGTTAGAGTCCGAAAACCTGTGTCAGAGTCTGAGCCACAAAAAAAATCATAAGAAAGAAAAGAAATGTTAAAATCTAAGGAGTCTCACCATCTTTAAGGTTTTCTCTTGATGCAATCCGGAAGTTAATTATGTGCAAAAGATGGTTTATGAGGTCCGTGCAAAGTTGGGACGTGTAAAGTTCGGGCTCAGTTAGTGTTTCTAAAAGGAAGTTTAAATAAAAATTGAGTTTGTGCAAAGTTCGGACTGATGTAACTTCCGGGAATTCCGTATGTGTAAATTTGGGACGCCCGAACTCTCTCGAGGACTTGCTATCCACGTTTCTAAAGCTTCCTTCTTATCCATTACTAGCCGTTTTATAGCCGTTGTATAACTGTCCACCGTTTTGCTTTTGCTTATGCTTTTTCTTTTACTTTCTACCTGTCCTAGAATTTTCGTTTGGCATATCCTTCTTGTTTTAGTCATTAAATATCTGTATGCTTATGTTTTGTATATCAAGAAATGAGAAGTGTCTCTTACTCACCATTCTCCTCTCTCTCTTTCTTGAATTCTCTCAATCTCTCTAATCTCTCTCTTGTTCATCACTAATCTTTTCTTAATCTCTCTCTAATCCGCTGCATAATCTCTTAATCTCACTTTATTTCATGGTATCAGAGCCAGGTTGCAAATCTTGTGCCTAATCTCTTCTTCTTTTCCATTAAACATCTATTTGTCCGAGGATCTCTTCCTAGCTTAGTTTCATGTTTTTACTTTAAAAAACCCAGAAATTCGTTTTCCTTGTGTCCTTCAGCTGTTCTTGTTATCTCTGTTCGAAAGATTCATCCTTTTTCTCAGTTTTCTTGCTTGTTTCAACCAAAAGATTCAAGCTTTCATCTTTCATTCTTCATTTTGAGCTAAATAAAGATCTCTCATTTCTTTTTCCTTCTTAAAGATTAAATTTTTCCTTGTATTTTTGAAATATCTGTTTGTGTTGAAGTGTTGAAATCTTGTTGTGTTGAGATCTGGTTGTGTTTCCCAGATCTGATTGTGAAAGAACTTGAGACCATGTTGGTTGGTTGAGTTTGTTTCTTGTGCAGGTTGAGATGATGATTTCCTTGCCAGTTGTGCTCAAAGGAGCAGAAAACTATTGGCTTTGGGTAATAGTTGCCAAAGTCATGTTGAGTAGAAGGAATATGTGGAACCATGTTTAGGGATCCAAGGCGCCTTGTGTTGAAACCAAAGGAGGAAATGAGGTTGTAGCAGCTGATTCAGAGGTGTGGTTCCTTGAAGATTAGTCTGTGTTGTCCATCCTCCATGGATCTTTGGAGTTGTCTATTCTTAAACCATATGGCCATTGTGAGCGCCAAAGAGCTTTGGGAGACTCTGAAGAATGCTTTCCAGAAGGAGAAATGTGCTTTGGGAGCTTGTTATGGTGCTGCTAAAGATAGAGAAGTATGGGGTTTGTGAGTATTGCAAGATATAAGGACACCTTAAAAGCAAATGATGGATGTTGTATCCTCATCTCAAGCAAAAACGTGGTAGAAACCAAAGGAAATCAAGAGCCAGACATCAAGCTCAGAAAGCGGCTGGTCCACCAACTCAGAAGAGTGAAGTAAAAGGATCAACCATGAGTGCTTCCACTGAATTTGTGACAAAGGATGATCTTTATGCTCTTGTCAAAGCCTTGAAAAAGTCTGGTAATGGTAATGGTAAACCCGTTCATGCCTTGAAGCGTGATAAGTCGTTGATTGTTGAGCATTGCTTGAAACTGATTAAGTCTTTGCATACTAGTCACACCTTAAAATGCATCTGATCATGTTGTGAATGGAAAAAAGCCTTTGATTGTTGATTCTGGTGCTAATTACCACATGATTAATGATGCTAGCATGATAAGTGATATGAAACCAGCTTTTGGTAGTATTGTTATTGCTAATGGTGATAAGATTTCCATTAAAGGGGTTGGAAATTTGAAACTGTTTGATAAGAACTCTCAAGTTCTTTATATGCCTTGTTTCACTTCCAATTTACTGTCTGTGAAAAATAACCACTTTTGATTTGAATTGGTATCAATATTTGGACCTAATGAAGTGTTTTTTCAGTATATTAAGACAAGCAAAGTGCTTGGAAAGGGAAAGACCGAGAATAATCTTTATGTGCTTGAGGATACTAAAGCTTCTCTTCAATTACCATGTTCTTTTAATTCTGTTATTATTGAGCATAGTGCTCTTTGGCATGCTAGACTTGGTCATCATCATGCTAGAGCTTTGAACTTTGTTATGTCTGAGGTTAAGTTTGACCATGTTAGTTGTGAAGCATGCATTTTAGGAAAGTATTGTAGAACTGTCTTTCCTAAGTCTTATCATATTTATGAAAGTTGCTTTGATCTGGTTCATAGTGATGTTTGGACTTCACCTTGTTTATTAAGAGATAATCAAAAGTATTTTGTGACCTTTATTGATAAAGAGTCAAATATACTTGGATTACTCTTCTTCCTTCTAAAGATAGGGTGTTAGAAGCTTTTATAAATTTTCAAAATTATATCACTAACCATTACAATGCCAAGATCAAAATTTTCAGGTCTGATAGTGGTGGTGAATATACTAGTCATGCCTTCAAGCAACACTTGAACAAGCATGACATTGTCCATCAAACCAGTTGTCCTTACACACCCCAACCGAATGAAGTGGCTGAAAGGAAGAACCGGCACTTGATGGAAGTGGCATTGTTGTTTCACATGGACGTCCCTAAAAGATTTTGGGGAGATGCAGTGGTGACAGCTTGTTATCTGATCAACCAGCTACCTACCAAGATCCTTCAAGATCAATCTCCCTTTGAGGTATTGAATCACACCAAACCTTCTCTTGATCATCTAAAGGTATTTGGTTGTGTTTGTTTTGTGTTGATCCCAGGTGAACAAAGGACCAAACTGGATGTTAAGAATACGAAGGCCATGTTCATTGGGTACTCTCCAACTTAGAAAGGATACAAGTGATATGATCCAGAAATCAGGAGAGTCTTGGTGTCAAGGGNAACAAGCATGACATTGTCCATCAAACCAGTTGTCCTTACACACCCCAACCGAATGAAGTGGCTGAAAGGAAGAACCGGCACTTGATGGAAGTGGCATTGTTGTTTCACATGGACGTCCCTAAAAGATTTTGGGGAGATGCAGTGGTGACAGCTTGTTATCTGATCAACCAGCTACCTACCAAGATCCTTCAAGATCAATCTCCCTTTGAGGTATTGAATCACACCAAACCTTCTCTTGATCATCTAAAGGTATTTGGTTGTGTTTGTTTTGTGTTGATCCCAGGTGAACAAAGGACCAAACTGGATGTTAAGAATACGAAGGCCATGTTCATTGGGTACTCTCCAACTTAGAAAGGATACAAGTGATATGATCCAGAAATCAGGAGAGTCTTGGTGTCAAGGGATGTCAAGTTCATGGAGAGAAAAGGGTTCTATGAAGAGAGGAACTGGGAAAGCTTGAAGGATCTTCCCAATTCCAACTCAGATCGTGCTGTGGCTCTCCTGTTTATGTTAGAGGCCTTGCGTGATGGGTCAGTACCAAGGGGAGCTCCCTTAACCACTGCTTCAACTCAAGAGGAACCAGCTAAGTCTATGGTTCCGACAGCTGAAGCAGAATCTGTAAAGAGGAGCCAGTGTTTGTTAATGAAGATCATTTGGTGTCTCCACAGCAACAAACATCTCCGTCTCAAGCCTCCTTGCTATCTGCTGAGACTGTCTCTGAAGTCTCTCAAGGGCCTGCCCCTGAAGTACCTCAAGATGTAGCTCCAGAACCAGTCCTTAGGAGAAACAAGAGGTTAATGAAGCAACAAGAATCGGTTTTCCAAGAAGTAACACCAGCTCTTAGAAGAAGCCAAAGGAAAAGAAATGAAGTAGTCTATTACAACAACCAAGCGGTTGCTCATCCTACTAAAGCTGTGTGCACTCCTGCTCATGTACCAAATGATCATCAAGTCTTCATTGGAGTGTTGGACAAGGAGTTTGTACCAAGGACTTATGAAGAAGCCAAGAAGCATAAGGTCTTGTTGAATGAGGTTGATGATGAAACTGGTGCAATGGAGAAAAACCATACTTAGGATGAAGCTGATTTACGTAAACGGAAGAAGAAGGTTAGCTCCAAATGGGTCTTCACCATCAAGTACCGCATAGATGGAACAGTGGAGAGACACAAAGCAAGACTGGTGGCAAGAGGGTTTACTCAGACTTATAGAGAAGATTACAGAGAGACCTTTGCTCCAGTGGCTATGTATCACACTGTCTGTGTTGTTCTGTCCTTGGCTGTCAATTTGAATTGGGAACTGTGGCAGATGGATGTCAAGAATGATTTTTTTCAGGGGGAGCTTGAAGAAGAAGTGTATATGACTCCTCCTTCTGGTTTAGAGCTCACGGTTTAACCTGGAAAAGTTTTGAAGTTGAGGAAGCCAATCTATGGCTTGAAGCAATCTCCAAAAGCATGGTACATGAAGCTTAGTGTTACTCTATTGGATCGTGGGTTCAGGAGATCTGAGTCTGACCATACTCTCTTAACACTTCAGAGCTAAAGAGGTATAGTGGTCATCCTCATTTATGTAGATGATATTATCATCTCTGGGGATGACAAGGTAGGTATTCTTGAAACCAAAGCTTACTTACATTCGTCTTTGATATTAAAGACTTGAGAGAGTTGAAATACTTCATTGGCATTGAGATTTGTAGATCGAAAGAAGGCTTGTTCTTGTCCTAAAGGAAGTTTATTCATGATCTTGTGAGTGAAACAGGTTCTGATGATGCAAAATCAGCCAGGACACCATTGGAGGATCAGTAAAAAGCTTACGAACAGGAGGAGAAAGAAACGGCTGATAAACCTTTCCATGATGAAAAGCTCTACAGACGCATGGTTGTTAAGCTTATATACTTGACCATTACTCGTCCTGACTTGTGTTTTTCTGTGAACCAGGTAGCTCAGCACATGCAACAGCCGCAGCAGTCTCATTGGAAGATGGTGGACAGGATTCTGCTTTATCCTAAGGGAACTGCTGATCAAGGTGTGTGGATGGGATTCAATGGAAGCATTGAAGTGCTTGGGTATTGTGATGCTGATTGGGCTGGAGATAGAGTGGACAGGAGATCTACCACCGGTTATTGCACATTCATTGGAGAGAACTTAGTCACTTGGAAAAACAAGAAGCAGAAAGTTGTATCTTGTTCAAGTGCTGAAGCTGAGTACCAGGCCATGAAAAGATTGACAACTGAGCTTATGTGGTTGATGACACTTCTCAAGGACCTTGGAGTGGAGAGTTCAAAGCCAATGACCATGCATTATGACAACCAGTCGGCGATTCACATTGCGTCCAATGAGGTCTTTCACGAAAGGACTAAACATATAGAGGTGGACTGCCACAAGGTCAGAGAGCAGATGGAGTTATGAGTGATTCTTCCATGCTACACACATAGCTCAGACCAGTTGGGGGATATCTTCACCAAGGCAACAAGCTTGAAGACTTGTGAGTTCATCTGTGAGAGGTTGTGGCTCATCAATCTTCCAAGCTTTGAATCCCCTAAGTTCTGAGCTCATACTCTTTTTCCCTGAGTGAAGTTTTATCCCATTGGGTTTTCTTCATTCAGGTTTTTAATGAGGTGAGTCTCCTAACTTCCAAACATAGCCTTGTTCCTACCGGCTTAGTTTGACGGAGAGTGCTAAACCTAAGGAGTCTCACCATCCTTGAGGTTTTCTCTTGATGCAATCCAGAAGTTAATTCTGTGCAAAAGATAGTTTATGAGGTCCGTGCAAAGTTGGGGCATGCAAAGTCCGGGCTCAACTAATCTTTCTAAAAGGAAGTTTAAAGAAGAATTGAGTCCATGCAAAGTTCGGCCTGACGTAACTTCCGGTAATTCCGTTCGTGCAATGTTGGGGCGGTTGAACTCTCTCGAGGACTTGCTATCCACGTTTATAAAGCTTCCTTCTTATCCATTACTAGCCGTTTAATAGCTGTTGTATAGCTGTCCACCTTTTTGCTTTTGGTTTATGATTTTGCTTTTACTTTCTAACTGTCCTAGAATATTCCTTTGGCATATCCTTCTTACTTTAGTCTTCAAATATATGTATACTTATGTTTTGTAAATCTAGAAATGAGAAATGTCTCTTTCTCACCATTCTCCTCTCTTTCTCTTTCGTGAGTTCTCTCAATCTCTCTAATCTCTCTCTTGTTCATCACTAATCTCTTCTTAATATCTCTCTAATCCGCTGCATAATCTCTTAATCTCACTTTATTTCAAGAAAGAGAAAAAAAACTCGAAGGGTTTATCTGCGATTGTAGAAAAGGAGGTGGCAGAGCCTAGTAGCCAGGAACCAGAAAGCCACGAACCAGGTTCAACTGATTTAGGGAATGATGTGGGTGTGATGAGCATACTCGCTGGTCTTGAAAAAAATTCAGAAAAGGTTTGACAACTATGATGATATGTTAGAGAAGCTTAACTCGCGGTTAACTGCATACGAGTTTTCCTTTTGACATATAAACTGGACACTGGAAAAGTTTGATAAAAACTTCAGTGGACAAGTGGCTGAAAAATATCGAGGAAAGAATCAAAGTTTCAGTGGACGAGTGGCTGAAAATTATCGAAGAAACAGTCAAAGCTTCAGTGGATGAGCGTTTGAAAGCTTTATGGATAGGGGAAAGTGTCCAAAACTATGTCCCCGGCCGAACTACAGTGAAACCACCGTAAAAGTCCGTTAACAGTCCAGTGTCAGGACAGATTTTTGTCGAGGAGATTGCGAAGGCCGAGAAGGATGGTTTAGGGATGAAAATCAAGTTCAAAGAAGCAGAATTTTGGGACGGTGATATTGATTTCATTTCTGTTTCTCCTGCTAACCAACCTGAATTAGGACGCATCCAAAACCTGAGGCTGAGGTCGTCAAAACAGAATGAGGCCGTTTCTGTCGCTGCTGCAAAGAAGGAGGCTGCAGTGTTAAGAGGAAGGAGGCCTTATATACCAATGCTGCTAGGAGGAAGCAAGCGGCTGAGTTAAAGGAGCAGCAGGTTGAGTTGAAGAAACAAGAACAGGCTGGTATAAATGAGGTGGATCCTTTAAAGGAGACCCCACCAGAGAATGCTCATGACAGTATAATCAGAATTCCCATTCTGAAGACGAATCAGACGCAGCCTGAACACACTGAGATTCAGGATGTGACAGACGAATTTAACACTGACCAGAACAAACTGTTACCAGTGTATGATGTTGATGATGATGAACTGATTAGGTCTGCAAGAATTAAGGATTATCGGGACAGAGCTGTTCAGTTATCTTTAAGTGGGTTAGCAGTTCTGTCAAAATATAATCCTTCAGCCCGAGTTTTTCCTTATATTGGGGAAAATGGAGTGAGATGCATGAGGAAGAATTTTGAACTTTCAACAGCAATATATGATTCTCTCGCACCTGTTGACCCGGATAAATTGGAGAAACTTATGCAATTCGTAAGGTCATTAGAGTAAGGACTTTTTCTGTACATTTTTGGAAGACAACTATTAGGTATGACTGAGTTATTATTCTTTGTAAACTGAGTTATTATTACTAAACGGTTGAGTTATTATTCTGTATAGGTTGAGTTATTATTCTTTGTAGGCTGAGTTATTATTATTTGATGGCTGAGTTATTGTTCTTTATAGGCTAAGTTATTATTCTTTGTAGGCTAAGTATTCTTTATTTGATGGCTGAGTTATGAATAATGTTTGAATTATTATTCTTTCTATAACATCTTTCTACGTATATGAGAATCCTCATCAAAAAGACCATGCAAGATTCCATCACATTCTGGTCAATCGCATTGCCTTCATCGAACATTGGTTCCTATCAATGATGATTCAAGTTGAATCCAAAGAAGTTCAAATTCAAATGAACTGGTTATGAATAATTCGTAAACGGTCAGACACCCGAAGACATCCAAACAAATAACAAGTGGCTAACAGATGTCGATCACTTGTACGAAGTGATTCAGACTGGAGGCGGTCATTGGGTTGCGACTCACGTGTTCTCTTGAAGGAGAAGATTAATTACTATGATCCCATCACCGGCTATATAAAAGAGGAAAATGAAATGAAATGCTCTCGTACTTCAGGCCGCTGAAAAATATGATACCCTCAATAATGAATGAGTGTGTTCCTGTGGAACTCCGAAAACCTTCAATTAAGCAGTTTTCGTACATAAGAAGGAGAGGCAAATCCATTATACAAAATAGACAAGTTGGTGATTGTGGGATATATGCATTGAAGTTTGTCGAATGTTTAGCGCTTGGTGTAACTTTTGCACTACAGGAAAATAGTGATATTGTGACAGAATTTTGGTGACGAAAATTATCAGTAACAAATTTGTGACTGATTAGAGACATTTTTGTG